>LPNX010953198.1:361223-448579 GCA_001517045.1 Pseudotsuga menziesii
TCCATATATGCATTCATGGGCATTCATGTCTTGACATTTAACAAAACAATCAAATTTTAATAGTTGTAACAGCCAGCTACAACACCACCTAGATGCGACAACCAGATGCAACAGCCAGCTGTGATAGAGGTTGCAACAGTGGCTGCGAGAACGGCTGCAACAGCTAGATGCGATAGCAGATGCAATAACTAGTTGCAATAGTGGCTGCAACAACCAGCTATAACAGCGGCTGCAACAACACCTGCAATAGCCAGTTGCGATAGCACCTGCAACTCTCGTTCGATCATAAATCAACGCTAATATAAAATATAAGCATACTTGCCACATAAGTATCGATTTTCTCCTATTGTTGGTGAACGACTGCTCCACCCCATAATAGATGATTGTCTCGAGCCTCTAGAGCTAATCATGGATGTGTTTCTTAGACCTTTAACGATTATTTTTCTGAGTCGATAGAAGTGCCTGAAGGTGCCAGAGTTGGTTTTGTCTATGCAGTGTTGTTGGTTGCGGAAACGTTGCAGACTATAATATTATGATTACCGCAAATCGATGATAGTTAGGGGGTTTCGGTGATGCTTAATCATATTCCTTTCTCTTTCCCATTTCTAAACTTTCGAACATCCAAAAATAAAATTTGTAAACCTGTAATAGAAAATCAATCTTAAAAACAAAAGGCACAAGGATTTCAATATACTGGCAACAGGAAGCTCCAATGTCGATCTCGTGCCCTGAATCAAAATTTTCCAATGTTTTTTTTTTTTAAAGACACTTGGAAGAGAAAAGACAATCAAAATCAAATCTGTGCTTGCTTTCATGTAAAATAGAGAAATATTAAAAATGCATGGAATTATCTTTTTCTCTATATTTTTTGTTTGAGTTGATGGGAAATAAAATCGTTGGTAGTGAACAAAGCCGAACCACGGAGATTTTATTATTGTGTTTTCCCATCCTGTGCACAAAAAGAGTTATCCAATTGCAAAATCGCAATGAATGTTTTCACACATTATTTAATGCACACACGACTATGAAAACCAAATGCATAAATCCAACACATTCATACAGAGTGACATTCATCACTGAATTTCAGTTTTTAAATGGAAGCTCGGTGTGTGTGTTCTTAATAGACTTCTTTCTTGAGAGTTTCTAAGAATTAAAAAATAATACAAAAAAAAGGATTGCATTATGTCGTTTTACGAACATGAAAGGAATTTAACCAATCAAGCAGATTCAAGTGGCTAAACAACCACCGGTAGCTGCCCTATATTAATTTGATTCTCACCGTCCTCCTTTTTATGGTGTTAAGACTGGTCCAATTACTTCTACGATCATAATATTTTCAACTGATGCTTAGGGGCTTTGTTCAGCCTTTTTTTTGTTCTTTGTTCAGCCTTTTCTTTGTTCAGCCCTTTTTCTGAGCTTTGTTCAGCTTTTGTTCAGCCTTCACAAAACTATGTTCAGCCTTTTATTTGTTCAACCCTTTTTTCTGAGCTTTGCTCAGCCTTTTTTTAGCCCTTTTTTCTGAGCTTTGTTCAGCCTTTGTTCATCCTTCACAAAACTATGTTCAACCTTTATTGTCACAGCAATGGAATTTACTGTTTCAGCTGCTTGGAACCGGACGCAACAGTAATTCTAGAAAGTACCTTCCTAAAGAGCCAGTTGTATATCACAAATGGTGGCTTTGTTTGGTGATTTCCTTCTCAGTCAGGTAAAGGAGGATGTTTAGCACAAAACCCATGTCTCAAATTTTCAAAATACTTTTCCGTATGCCCGTAAATCGAGACGTGAGTCAAGGTTTTCTTATCTAGCATTTTTTTTTGTTAAGGCTATAACAACCATTTGCAGGCCATTTGTTGCAGAATTATTCAATTCCTTTCCATTTTAGATGGAGCTACAATATTCACCTAACTACCCAGGCCTAGGAAAGTAATGATCGATTTATTTGTTGCATGTATTTCTCCATGATTGATATCTTTTGACAACTATCAACGAGAGGAGTGCGTCATCATTTGGTCAAGATGCTCGCCAAACTGGATGAGAGATAACAGGTGTGATGGATAATAGGTACTGGGAAGATCAGAGGCATGCAATCTTGAAGCTTGGGATTCAAGCGATTAAATTCTTCCATGCGGCCATGTTTTGTTGCAGGTTTAAATGGAAGGAAAGTCATGGCGGCAGAAGCAATTCTGAGTGAGGACTTCTAGTAATGTAATTTTTTTTCTTCTTAAGTTTCAACGTAGAAAAGCTCAATTCACTCTCATCCAACATTAAATTGTAGACCATGTATTTTATTTTTTACAAAATTAAAGGATGGCTGTGACTAGATTTAGATTCAAGGACAAAGACAAATAGATGGCTACAAATCCAAAATGTTGGGCCGGCATAGACTACCTGAGAGTTTTTTGGTAATAACTTCTTTGTTTCATGTCCGATTTGAATGATTCCAAAGCCAAAATAAATTGTATTCATAGGGTTACTTCTAGTAGAAACAAGTTTTAAAAATTCTATGGTATGGTATGTCATATAATCTGAATAACAGCCTGCATCCTAATGTTCCTTTTGAGTTTCAGCCTAGAACAACGATCACTATTTTGAGTACAAATTTTTCGTTAAAAGATGTATTGATGTGATTACAATTGGAGATTAAAATAGATTCATCTAGGTATCTCCAATAGTAACATATTTTGAATACAATAAAAATTGATGGGTCAAATATGCCAATGAACAGCTGAGAAAGCAGAGTTTTTAGAGTGCAGATTTAGGATAGGTAGTTAGTATTTTGGGCATATATTCTTCATACGATATCAAAATTGAATGATTCAAATTGTGTTGTAAACTATATTTATAGGAGAGTATGAATTATAAACAGGTTTTTATAATTCCTCCATTAGGTCTCCCAAAATGTGACCGTCCCAACTATGTTCTTGAACTGCCTACTCCACGCCCAGTCAATATTTTGACCACATATTTTTCATTTTAGAACCAAATTGAAGAATTAAAATTGGATTGGAAACTAGACTTAAAGGGATACTTTGGATAGAAACATGTTTTAAAACTAAGCCCTTATGGTCCCTAAAAACAGGACTGTCCCGACTGTGTTTTAGCGAATTTTAACAAGTCAAAATGCCAAAAAAAGGCAATATACTTGCGTTGTTTCAGCTTGAAGTTGCAGCTGCTTTTCAGCATTATAATTTTAGTGTTTGTTCATCTTAAAAATGAAATTGCAGACTATTTTAATTTTACAAATTGAAATTTTTTTAGTAAATGGAGATAATGAATTGCAAAATAAAGATGAAATCAATTAAGCATGTTGCAAAACATTAATCATTCATTCCTGAAAATTTTAGAAAACATCCTACTTTCTGATCCTCATGATCGTATGAAGCGCGGAGGAGAGCATACTTATTCTGGGTGAAATAAAAGAGTATAAATAAAATCCTACCTACTCTATGCTAATTGGGAATTAGAAAACAGTTACGTGTAATCAAATAGCCAGTGTAGCCATACACGCAACAATAATAGGAATATATTATTTTTCAATTCTATGAATGAACAATGCAAATATACAAAGATAAATGAATTTAATTGTTGTGGCTGTGATCTAACTAAATAAAAAGAAAAACTAAATTGTTCTAACCTCATACTCGCTTGAAACCATCGTTCAATAGGGATTTCGTAGGCATAGTTTTCACTCCTCAAATCATGCTGCAAATCCTCGTGGTCCTCCTCAATCTCCTGTTCGCATGATTGTTTGTCATCAGATGTGCAGTATTCTTCATCTTTTTTGAGAGGAGTAATTAAGTTATCGGCTGCTATCAGGATCTCCTTTTAGAGAGAAGAGGAGATCCCTACTTTCGCAAGGATCTGAGTGAGCTATTCCAAGCTTAAACTCATTGTTAAATCATTTTGAAAAAGGGATTCTTATAGCACCCAAATCTAAGCACTCTTGCTGAAACAAATTAAAAAAAAACACTTTGTACAATAAAAACAATTACTCTTCACAGTTTCAAGAAAACACACTTGCTAAAACTGAAATTCACACTTGCATAATTGAAACACTCTTTGCAGAAATTTAAATTCACTCATTGCAAAAATTGAAATTCACACTCTAGTGTACGCTTGCAGGAAATAAAACTAAACTTCAATCCATCGTGCTTCCCTGGCAACGATGTGAAAATGTTGGGCCAAATTAAAGTCGTTCTAATTCTGTTGTAGTAATTGCCCAGCCATTTAATTTGTCAATCTGAGGTTCATAGGATTACAAAGCACATGCAAAGCATATGCAGGACTGAAGTGAAATTAAATTAATCTAACCCCCCGTCAAACTAAGTCTAATCTAATCTAACCCCCCTTAAGATGAAACAAGCAATTTCTAATCTAATGTTGGAAGATGAAACACACGGCTGAAAGTAAATTGCATAAAAGAAAGACAACATATGAAGAGAAACAAGACAACACATGTGAGCTCACGTTAACAATCAAGCAATCTTAATTTACATCACAAGAATCAATGACAAATCATGAAAGCACCAAAACCAATATTATGAAAAAAATCTAAGAATTTCCTTCTCCATATTACAAAGTCAAGACTAACTTCTACAATCTATTATTGTCTAAGATAATCTAAGATCTAAGATATTATAAGATAATCTCCCATAACAAATGAAGAGAGAGCACTCTCTTTTATCCATGAACTTCTTTGAGAAGAATATAACCATCTCATAATGAGAGATCCACTATTCACTCAACCACTCAACTACTTTCCTATTATTACAAGATATGATCCATTCAAATCCTCCACATATCTCTCACAAAATCTCCACATGTCTCTCAACCAAATCTCCATGATCTTCTCCTTGGAATATTCTTTTTAAAACTATCTCCTTGAAATGGTGGAGGAGATATACGTGAAGTCTTTTCTTTGAATTAATCCTTCACATATTCCTACACATTACAAAGCTCATCCATACTTTGAGATATTAGTGAAAATCATGTTAATTTTCTAATATTTAATCATAAATTCACTTATAATACTAAAAATAAATAAAGTGGAAATAATAAGGTGAAACCCACATATATGTATGGAAATGGTATGATAAAAGGTTAATGGGACGATGAAATGTGAGGAATAGCGGAAGATAAAGTGGATGAAAATGTGACATTTCCAAGTCCCAACAACTCCTTCCCAGTATAATCATGCCGAAATCTATAGACGTTACCTAGATGGTCATGAAAGCAGGCAGTGCTATAGGAGCGATAAAGAGCAAATGCTCCTATTGCAAATCAAAGAGAAGCAACAACAACTCATAAGCCTCATGTCACAAATTGAAGAACTGAAGAGTATGGTTAAAATCATACAGATTGAAAGGGATCAATCGTTAGATGAAGAAGTAAGCAAGCAGTATGATCAAGCTTTGGAAATCCCAAAAAAAGGAGGAACCATCTCCTAATCTTACTCTAGGAATGCTCATTGGTCCTAAAATATTTATCCGAATCCAGTTTTTCCCTAGTGAGTAAACCATAATTTTTAGACTATATGCTTGATTACGGTTGCCATTTGAACTTAGCAAAAGGTTAAGAACTCCCCTCATTCTATTGGGAAAAAACTACAGATCGTGGGGCAGCCATTGAAGGAACTCTATCCCCCCTTGTTACAAAAGCTGAGATTTTTCTCGATGAAATTCAATGAAACATCTGATGCAATAACCTAGTACAAGTTAGATGATATTAAAGAAGATTTAATTCTAGGTTCAGAATCCCTGTCTAGAGTTATTCTTTTTTCTTTTGATATTCAGAAGATGTTACTTTCCTGTGTCATTAATAATTGTATAGTCGAACTTCCTCTCTCCTTTAGTTTTAGTCCGAAGTGTCAATATTTTGTACAAAAGTATGTGTAAAATAACAATCCTACTCAGTTGATGAAAATGGATCGTTGTATAACTTTTTAAGACATCAGTGGAGAGAAAACACTTGCATATATCACTGCTAAGCTAGTTAAAGACTGTTGCTCAGAAATCCCAAATGCTTTCTAGACAAGAGAGAAATATTTTGTCTCCTTGCCATTTGATCCATTGCAGAAGATTAAACCAATGAAATCTTTTGCTCATATCATGTCCCCATCAGAAAGAGAGTTATGTTCCTAAAATATCAAAGAATTTCTAGCCAAAGGCCTGATCGAACCATCTAAGAGCCCTTGGTCTTTTTGAGCCTTTGTTGTAAACAAACATTCTGAGATTAAGCAGGGAAAGTCGATGCTTGTTGTAAATTATAAGCCTCTCAATGTTGTACTTCAGAAAGTTCGGTACCCTCTGCCAGATAAAGCCAGCTTACTGCAAAGAATTGCTGGTTGCACAATATTCAACAAATTTGATTTGAAATCAGGATTCTATCAAATTGGTATTGACGCAAAGGACCATTTTAAAACAGCATTTGTAATTCCACATGGTCAATACCAGTGGAAGGTTTTGCCATTTGGAATCAATAACGCTCTGTTAGAATTTTAGAAGCGAATGGAAGATATTTTTAGAGAAAAACAATGGGAACTTGTGTTCATTGATGATATTCTGATCTATTCCAAAAATATGCAAGAACACTTAAAACATTTATAGATGTTTTATGATTTGGTTTTTAAACATGGGCTAGTCTTATCTCAAAGCAAGATGAAGATAGGTAAGAACGAGATGGAATTTCTTGTATTTAAGATCCAAAGAGGACAAATCATCCTGCAAAAACATGTCCTTAGCACCTTCAGTCACTTCCTTGACCAAATCCTCAATAAAACTCAGTTGCAAAGATTTCTTGGTAGTCTAAATTACATCAGACTCCTTTACAAAGGATTGGCCGCTGATATTCATCTTCTTCAGCAAAGATTAAAGAAAAAACATGTAAAATGGTTGCCAGAAATGACTTTGGCTGTACAGTAGATCAAATCCAAAGGATTGGATTTTCCTCCTCTTTCATTACCTCAGGGTTCAGGATAGCTCATCATCGAGACAGATTCTTCTTCCCACACTTGGGGTGGAGTTTTACTTGAGGTCATAGAAGGAAAAAAGCATGTGTGTGGTTATGGTTTAGGTTCCTTTAAAGCAGTAGAACTCAACTACCCTTCCAGCCACAAAGAAATATTGGTTGTTAAGAAGACAGTCCAGCATTTTATTTTATTTCTGAAACCAGTTAGATTTGTTATTAGAACAGATCTGAAAATAATGCCTGATATTTTTAAGAATGAAAATTTGATGGCAGAAAATAGTAGTTGCATTTTAAAATGGTTTATTTGGCTTAGTAACTTTGATTTTGACATTGTGTATAAGCCACGTTATCTCAATTATCTTGCTGACATGCTCACAAGAGAACATCCTAAAGAAACTGCTCCTACTTTTAGCATGTTCACAGTTGGTGCTTCTAGTTCTGGTGCTGATCATGGAAAAGCATCGCTTTATCAACCCATAAATGGCTTATTCCTGAAACCTTGGAATGAATCACTTTCAGAAGTAGAACAAAGACAACTTCTTGATTATGCATCAAGGAAAGAAGCTGAGAGGTATTTTGAACTCCCTCTTATCAAGAAAATTGAAGCATCTCCATTAAAGTTACAGATAATGGAAAAATGGGAGAGAGATGCATTCCAAAATTTTGAAAATGTTCAAGAAAATCTAAAGGGTTGCAAATAAATTTGGATAGACCGCAATGAAGAGAAAGATGGTCCAATCTAGTATGTAGATATTGGGGATGGAAATTTAACATGGAAATCCTAAAATTTGATTCTTTAGTTTTGTAGAGCACAGCGCAAAATTATCATCTGTGCAGTCCCAGCAAACCTCAGGCATAATGCATGGTCTAGTTGGATGGAAATATTACTAGATACGTTTTGTCCAAGAATGGATTGGGTGAACCGTCATGCCAATTTCATACTTCATATGAAAGATGACATTGAAGTGGCCAACAAAGAGCATCAATGGTTTAAATTCATGCTCCATAATCAAGGAGGACGTTACACACGGCTAGAGCATACGTTGTATACTTCTCAAAAGTACATCAAGCACGATGCTCAAGGACAAAGAATTGACTCAAATGTGCATACGAAGAGAATCCCTTTGAATTTTTGGGTAGAGTCATTTTTTCAAGGAGAATTCCTTTGTAAATCCAATGCGATCTTTCACGGATCAAATATTGAAAGATGCTTCAGTCCAGATTTTTACCCACCAATTTAGCTTGAAGAGGACCTGCCAAACATTGATGACTTCAAGGACTATGACTCAGATATTTCAGGATTTGATTTCCCTTGCGGGGGAATAGACCTTGGGGATGGTTTTGAATTCTGCATTTGTCGACAAGGTAGAGACCCATACGACTAAATTGAAAGTTGTGGTGGACCTTTGAAGACTCTCATGGGCCGGTTATGCTCCACTTTGTTTTATTCTGTCATTTAGGAGTAGTCAGTCATAATGAATATTCTGGGTCCCCACATGTCTACGGACTTTAAGGGATGAGATAATGACGATGGTTGTCCCCACCTGTCACCTCAGATGCTTTCCTTTTGACTCATTAATGCCAGTCTTGAGTCACCAGGAAATTGGCTAGTTTTGTATAAATATGGGCTTCGGGCCTCATTGTAGAGCATGAGATTTTTTGGTCACTCATGTGTTGATCTTAGTCGAGTCGGAGGTAATATGCTCTGTGAGTTTCTCTCGAGAGTATAACATCGCATTAGAAATCTTCAAGTCTGTAAATGTATGTATGTTAGCTATGCTTTGAGAGCTTGTGTCTGTAGTGATGAGCTTCGCCCTCCGAAGTCGATCTACATTTATTTAAAGTATTTGTAACTTTTGTATTAAGAAGACTAAAAGAGTTGTTTGCGATCTTGGTGTATCTTGGTATCAGAGCCCAAATAATTTATGTAAGTTCATTGTTATATATCTTCGTCTTTCGCTTGCACTGTATTTTCTACTTGCAATTTAGTAAAGATGTTTCCCATAGGATGTGGAAATGACAGCTAAGTAAATTGTTGGGCATGAGGGATTTAAATTTTGGGTTGTCTAAAGAAAGGAAATAGTTGTAGGAAAGCATCGTAAGTCCTTGTTTTACCAGAGACCGACGTGAGATTACAATCCCAATTTAATCATAGACCCTTCAATGGATGCAGTTTTGCTCACTACACTATATTGTCAGTCTAATAATAATACGGAAGTCTTTCTTGTACAAAGAAGATCATCTTTCCAAAATGAACCATCTTCATCTAATTCTTCTATAATCAATATACAATATTTTAATCCTTTTGAGGATTGGCAGTTACCAAAAATACTTCCTTCTAATGTCTATAAGTTAAGCTGGTGGCAATATAAATCTGCTACACAAATTAAGGTTTCTTCTATTAATGTGTCTTTCACTGATTCTGATGATCCCGTTCATATCAATTTAATCGATAAAGCACAAATCGATTGGGATATTAGAGAAGGTTATCGTTATGCGCATCTGGGCACAATAAATCTTGGTTTAGGAACACACCTCAAACATCGCCAACCATGTCAATACCATGTTTGTGGTGACTAATTATCAATGGACAAAAAGTTCAAAATATTTGATTTTTTATTTAATAAAATATTAGATTTTAATTCATGTTCTTCTTCAATGATATTACTAATTTCTAAAAATGAAAATATTAATACATGTTCATGTTTATGTTAAAACATTAGTATACAAATAAAATAAAATGAATATAAAAAAATATGATCTATCTATAAAATAACATCCCAATATATAACATAATTTACTCTAAAATTTTCTAACATAAACAAATCATAAAATTCTACCATTTCTTTATTATTTCCTACTATTAACCTTTCAAACCAGTTCCAATATTTCCCACTCAAATGTCATACAAAACTTTATCTTGGAGTTACTACATTGAATATATGGATGGTGTAATCACCTAAAATAAATATTTAGCCCGGTGAATAATAAACAAATAAACATAAATCAAATGGTAATGCAACATGTAATAAAAAATAAGACTTTATGAACATGACGCTCGAACCTAAATTGTTCAAATCACCTCTTCTTGATGGATTTCATGGCCAATTATCCTGAACTCATGGATAGTTCATGGTGATTTCATCCTCCAATTACACAGATAACTACTCAAGAAATCCATTGACGCAAAATAACCAATCCAAAAGACAATTGGTGCCAAATATTTTTCGTTGGTGGGAGGCAAGGAGAGTTTGGTGGGTTCTAAGGGGAAAGGAGTTGTGAATTGGGTCTGGAGGAATTTTTGGGCATTTATTAGAATATCATTGATACCCATTGAGGAAATTGTGATTCCTATTCACAATTGTTTAGGGTTTAGAATATGGGTATTTAATTGTCCATGCTACCATGGACAAAAGAGCATTGGAGAGTGTGATATCCATGATATGAAATCAGATCATAATATTATATCTCTTGTTGTTATTGAAATAAAATTTTAATATTGAACCATTCACTTCTTTATGCAGGGTGAGTTGTGGGCATTGCTGACAGAACTGTGAATGGTAAAGGGCTTAGGGGAGCAACCAAGGGACAATTTTCAGACAGAGTTATTTATTTCCCTAAGCACATGTTATTAAAATTTGAGTCACAACAATCTATGGATCAAGACATAAACTTGCAATAGATTTCACATATCAATTCTACTAAGAAATGACATAAAATAGTGCAATAAGGAGTTGCAGCTGTATAATTTCTATCATTAATCAAAAGTGGTGATACAATGCCATAAAATGGTATAAATAGCCATGTAATTTGAATCCTGGAGAGGTCATTCGATTTCAGTACATGAGAGTGGATTATTTGTCAGTTAGACACCACTCAGCACATCATTTAACCACTTAACATAACCTTAATTGACTCTAACTAAATTAGACGTAGTTTAGAGTGAGTCTAACTGAGTAGAGCTCAACTGCACGTCAATCAGTAGGTGATGGAGCATATTTGACTTTATCTAGGTGAGATCAACTGAAATAAACTAAATCGAGTCACCAAAAGTAGTTGGAGGTGCCTTTAATCACTTCAGTTAGCTGCATTTTACCAAAAACAGGCAAAATAATGAGGGAGGCACCTTTACAGCTTCAATTTAATTGAAAGTGGGTGAAACAACCATTAGTTAACTGATTTGGCGTTCTTATGTCATGTAAATCAGCTCATATTTTCTCCTTTATTGAAGGAGGAGGGTAAGTTAGTCTCCCCTACTGAAGGAGAAGACTCATTTAGGATCCCTGATTGAAGGAGGATGATCCAGTTGATGATTCAGTCACATATTTGAGTCAATAACTTAGGATAAGTGGTAAATTATTCCAAATAAGACAAATAATGATGTGTGGGTTAGATGATGACTGGAACACCCCCCATTAATCTATACTCATGTGGAGGAGTAAAAAAAATATAGGGCCCAAGAAACAAAGGCCATAGGTCACCCTTTACAAAAAATAATTCTAAAATGCTCAAAAAATTCTAACTGGGGAAAAGAGGAAAAACCATGTGGGAAACCCTCCCCCCCCTCAAAATAAACACTAAATAATTAACTGAATTTGGCATGATTAACTCTTCCCCAACAATGAATGGACGTAAGTGAACTTTTTCTCACTAAAGTTCTTGGTGAAAATGTCTGCAATTTGCGCATTTGTGGGGTAATATTGCAGAACAATTGTCCTGTCATGCACAAGTTATCTGATGTAGTGCATGTGCATCTCAATGTGTTTGGTTCTTTATATTTGATCCAGATCTATAGAGATCTTGATAGTACTTTGTTTATCACAAAAAATTACAGTATATCAAGTACTACCAATATCAAACTCGGAAAAAATACCTTGCAGACAAACTGCTTAGATGCATGCATTAACCGTTCCCCTACACTCTGCCTCTGTTGAAGAAAGGGAAATGCTAGCCTTATTTTTACTTTACCAGCAAATAGGACCACCACCAAACATGAAAACATATTCAAAAGTGTAATTCGGCTATATGTTATCTCCTGCCCAATCAGAATCTATAAATCCTACCAATTCTAGTTTGGAATCAGCAACATAGTGAATGTCGTAGGATCTAGTACCTTGCATGTACTATAGAATCCTCTTATATTCCCTCCAATGCATTTTATGAGGCTGCTTCATATACCTTGATACAAAATTCACTTCATAACAAATTTTATGCCTTGAATGTGTTAAGTAGAGAAGGATTCTGATCAACTGACGGTAAAGAGTAGAATCCACCTATGGAGTATTTTTTCCCTCTTCAAGACTCATTCCTGAGAGGAATGGGAAAGGTGTTTCCTTTAAATAAGACATATTAAAATTAATTAATAGGTCTAAAGCATATTTGGATTGTGTCACCATAATCCCATCAAAATATGGAGTTATTTCTAGCCTGAGAAACTGCCTCAGCAGGCCTAGATCACTCATCTCAAAAGCTTCATGTAAAGTAGTTTTTATAAAGCTAATTTAATCAAGGGTGCTTCATGTGATTAAAATATCATCAACACACATAAATATAATAATAAAATTACCTTCATATTTCTGCAATTACACATTTGTATCAGACTTACATAATTCAAAGTTCTATGAGAGCAGGAAAAAAAAATCCATTTTGGCGTACCAAGATCTTGGGGCCTATTTTAAGCCATACAAGGATTTCTATAGCTTGAAAAATAATGATGGATCTGATGTGTAGAGTTCAATATGATTCATGTAGTTCTATTATTTCAATTATCCATGAAGGAAATCACTTTTTACATCCATATGGTGCACCTCCCAGTGCTTGGATGCAGAAATGGCCAAAACTAGCCATATATAATCCTTTTTTGCCACCCGTTCAAAGGTCTTAGTGTAGTCCACTCCTTCAACTTGGGAGAATCCTTTTTCTACCAGTAATGATTTATATTTGTATTTTAATCCATATGCAGCAACCTTTTTTCTATAGACCCATTTTCATTGAACAAGTTTACTCCCAGGTGGAAGGGAAACTAGCTCACAGGTTGCATTTTTTTGGAGAGAGTTGAACTCTTCATCCATTGTAGCTTTCCATATCAGATCCTTCCAAGAATGATAATATGAATTAGGATAATATACAATCATCATGTAGCACTTCTCATATAGAAAATAATCATTTCAATAAATAGCAATACCTTCTCTTTGAAAATCTGACTGAGTTCTCCTTGGATCAGCAGGATTTCCAACATCTAACCCAACATAAAAGAGAGTATTTTCGACCCATTTTGGTAGATGAGTGTGCTCAGTTGAATATGTCAGAACCTGACATATCATTCTCATTGATATCAAACATTGGATCTGAAATATTAGAGCTCACACTTCCATTTTCATCTCTAGAATCTTCAGCAGAATGAGAGGGAATTTCAGCAGTTTCTTCCTCTATTAGTTTCACATCTTGGAGAGATTCTTTGAAGCAGACACTTCTCTCTATGAATATATTTTTGGTTCTGATATTCAATATTTTGTATCCCTTTGACTCCTTTGGATACCAAATTAACATTCACTCAATACTCTACAGTTTCAAATACTTTCTCTTATCTAGTGGAATTAGAGCCCAGACAATGGACCCAAAAACTTTGAAATTGGACACATCAGGTTTGTGACCAAAGTATGATTCGAAAGGTGTTTTTCCTTTCAAATATGAATGAGGAACCTTGTTCTTAATGTAGGAAGTAACATTCATAGATTTATCTCAAATATTTGCAGCCAAATCTTTATCTTTAAACATGCAGGTTGTCATCTCTTTTAGAGCCTGGTTTTTCCTTTCCACTACACCATTCTGCTGAGGTGTGTACGGAATTGTGTGGTGAATCTTGATTCCAATTTTAGAAAAAAATTGTGGAAACTCAGATTTGATGTATTCACCTCCATTTTCAGATCTTAGAGCTCTGATATTTCTCCTAGTATAATTCTCAACAAAATCCTTAAAATCTATGAACTTTTCAAGGACTTCATATTTTTTCTTGAGAAAATAGACCCATGTGAAACTAGACAGGTCATCAATAGAAGTGAGCACATACCTTGATCCATTCATTGAGGTTGTTGGAATTGGACAGCTGATATCAGAATGGATCATACCTAAAATACATGTAGCTCGGCTTGCTTTTCCGCGATCAAAATTATGCTCAGAATTATTGCCAACAATGCATCCTTTGTAGATCCCTTTGGAGGATTTGATTGTAGGGAGGCCTTCCACCACGGAATCCTTTTGAAGTTGTTGCAAGTATTTGAAATTTAGATTACAAAACCTTTCATGCCACATCTAGTTGACCTCATTCCCATGAGTTAGAAGGGCAGTAGGATTTGCATCGGGCACAAATTTGGAGAACTGATAGGTCTTAGCATAATGATTGGCTATCCATGTAGAAATGAGTTTTCTGGATTCAATTTCTGAGATCTCCACAAAGTTTGGAAAATCTATGTCTACCATTTGATATACGAACATCAAGTTTGAAGCCAAAGAGGGCACGTAAAGAACATTTTTTCAATGTTGTAGTTTGATAGTACCTTTTCCCTTTGATGTGATTTGAGGTTCATCTCCCATGTGGATGGAGATTATGTTGTCAGAGTCAAGTGTTGCGAAGGATTCTTTCCATCATACAATATGGTTCGAAGCACCAAATTCAATGAGCAGAGCTCTAGGCTCAAACATTATCCATGAGAGCATGTCCTCTTTCAGGATGATTGTTTCAATATTGATTATCCTTCTTCCTTGCACCTTCAAGAAGATTGATGTAGTTCTTATCAAGGAGAAGAGTCATTTGATCAAGTTGTCTCTTAATGCAAGATATTTCAGAGTGAAATCCTCTTCCAGGGTAAGAAAATTTGATCGATTCTTTTCCTTTTTTCTTTTTCTTTCTTGATCCTGAGGGCTCATCCGGTTGCTGGTGTTTCTCCTTTGTCTTGGGAGGGTCAAAATTTGTTTCCTCCTTCTTTTGATTCCCTTTGACATTCAAATATTTGGGTCCTCAAGAAAACAAGGCTTCATCTTTATAGGATCTGATGATTCCCATTTGAACAAGCTTGTCATGCTCATTTGTGAGAGACTCAATGAATGCATTAAGGGTCAAAATTTTCCAATTCGTAATGTTAATATTTCTAGTATGAAAGGTGGACAAAAAAACAAAGTAATCTGGGCCAAGTTTCGAAAGGATGGAAAGGATGAGTTGATCATATTCCTTCTCAACTTTACACTTCTTCAATTGGAGCACTAGGTGCTTAAACTTGGTAAATAAGTCATTTATGGTTTCAAAGTTTCTCGGATTTAGAGTTATCATCTCATTCTCCAGCTGATAGATTCTCAATTCATCTTGATTATCAAACAAAGTAGCAATTTTTCCCATATATTGTTGGGAATCTTCAATCCAGTGAGGTGGAAGAGAAGATATTTTGAAATTGAGAGCCACAGAAATCCATATGCTTCATCAAGCTTATTCCAATATTTTGTTCTATCTACTAGTGCATTCAACTCTTTCTCCATCCTCATTGTGACTATGTATAGTCTTTTGGAGAAAAATTGTATCTCAATGTCTTGCTTCCATTGATGGTAATTCAAAGGAGTGAAAAGATTGCTTGAAGAGGCCATTATGTTATTGTAGTGAATGCAATGAAAGTGCTTTGAGAAACCTGCAAACACACAAAAAAGACACAATTAGATCAAACATCCTACACTTTTAGACTTTTCTTCACACCTGGCTTACTCAATCAAGAAAGCTTGATCAACAAGGTTGGGATTCTAGGAATTATGTGGTAAACTCTCCGCTACTGGTGCAAAGACAGAATGTTTTTGAGCTTTTTTCTCAAACTGCTTCATAGATCCAGCAAGAAATCTGTAGAAGAATTTCCTTGGCACACCATGGCTATGATGCCATATTAAAATTAGAGTCATGAAAATCTATGGATCAA
This sequence comes from Pseudotsuga menziesii, assembly GCA_001517045.1. Lineage (NCBI taxonomy): Eukaryota > Viridiplantae > Streptophyta > Pinopsida > Pinales > Pinaceae > Pseudotsuga > Pseudotsuga menziesii. The sequence goes on from LPNX010953198.1 coordinate 377,144, forward strand.
TACACAAACTTAAAATAGATTTCACAAATCAATTTTACTCAAAAATGACATGAAATAGTGAAATAAGGAGTTGCAGCTGTATAATTGCTATCATTAATCAAAAGTGGTGATACAATGTCATACATTGGAATGAATAGACATGCAATTCAAATCCTAAAGATTTAATTTGAATTCAGTACATGAGAGTGTCTTAGGTTTCAGTTAGACACCACTCGACACATTTGTTAACCACTTAACACAACCTTAATTGACTCTAACTGAATCGGAGGCAGTTTAGACTGAGTCTAACTGAATAGAACTCAACTGCATGTCAATTAGTAGGTGAGGGAGAATATCTAACTTCATTTAGGTGAGATCAACTGAAATGAACTGAACTGAGTCACCAAAATTAGTTGGAGGCACCTTTAATCACTCCATTTAACTGTGACTTACCAAAAATAGGAAAAATAATGAGGGAGGCGCCTTTACAGCTTCAGTTTAACTGAATGTAGGTGAAACAACCATCAATTAACTGATTTTTGGAACTTATTTCATGAATATAAATCGATATTGTCTCCTTGATTGAAGCAGGAGGCTTAATTATTCTCCTCGATTGAAGGAGAAGACTCAGTTAGGATCCCTGATTGAAGGAGGATGATGCACTTGATGATGCAGTCACATATTCGAGTCAATAAATTAGGATAAGTTGTAAATTAAACCAAATAAGACAAATAATGATGTGTGTTTTGGATAATTACTCCAACACATGAAAATTGGGGACCATTTATGTTTTGAAATCAGCTTCGTTGAATCCTACCCCCATGCTTCTAGGTGTCCCAACTGTGCAAACTAGGATTGAACCTTTTCTTCCAAACACCAGTGTCTTGAGGAAAATTATATGGATATGATATGAATTTATATGACATTTTACAAAGGTATATGCACTTTTATAACATATTTTCGATGTTTAGTAAATTGCATAGGAAAAACTAGTCACTTGGACTACACTCTAGGCTCTAATTCTTGGGAGTCCAAACATAGGAAGAAGGTTACTATAATTTATTTTCATACATGGAAGGTGTTAAATATTATTTTATTGAATTCTTATAAGTGAAATAAATAATATTACAAATGTTTCAATCCTCTAACTCATTCGAAATATAACACTAGTCATTTTTCAATCCATTTCTAGCTAGGGTGTTGAAATGCTTCTCAAAATTAAATCAAATTTATTTGAAACACTATAATAATTGAATAAAGGAAAGAATACATAAATACATATAATTTAGGAATGAATTTATTCTCATAGGAGTTTCATACCCTCACTCATTTGTTTAGACTTCATTACAAGGCTAGAAAAGTAGAATTTGAGGTAGAATTGTAATGGAAAACTATTATAACTCTACAAAATTTTGGTGCTGTTATGAAATTGAAATTAGGGACTGATAATAACATCAATTAATGGAATATATCCATCAATATCACCTCATAAATTCATATCATCAAGCTCTCAGGAAAAGAAGGAAATATTGGAAAGAGCTCTGAGATTCGAATGGGTAAGTGTCCCAATCACTATAATGTCATGTACTGGAATGGGAATGACTTTAAAACCTGCAATAAAACTCCATTATTGGGTGAATTATTCTCTTTATCTTCAGTATTACCTATAATTAAGATGGGTAGAAGAGGGGGGAGGGAGGAACATGGGACTTGGGGCACATCACCCAAGAAACTAAGGCTCATGACTAAATGTTCAAGCTTAGATTCAATCAATACAAAAAAATACATCAACCAAAATGTGAAATGGAGTTGGAAGAACTCTTAAATAAACCTTGAGATACTTGGGTTACTTGTTGAGCAATTCCTTCACTTGTTGAGCAAGTTTCCACTTGCCAAACCCTAACCCTAATCATAAATTCACCCTCCTTGAGGAAAATAGCATGTATGAGTCATGTATGATGTTTCCCTATCAATAAAATGCCATCCTAATTAGAAATTGCACCCTCCTCAGGCCCAAAGTTGTATTCTTTTTCTTATGAAAACTTTTCTACACTTTATTCTTTTGTAACTAATCCTCTAAATGGAAATTGCGCCCCCCTTAGGCCGAGAGTTGCTTAGTTTTTCTTATGAAACATTTTCTGCACTTTTTTATTTTGTAACTAATCCTCTAAATTGAAATTTCTCCCTCCTTAGGCCTATAGTTTCCTACTTTTACTTCTGACTGCTTTTCTTGGCTTTTGGTTACTTTCCATCTTTTCTGGCTGCTTTCTTTTTTCAGTGCCTTTGACATTTTCTACTTATCATCCCACGCAATTTGGCTTGCTCCAGTGCACCCTTATAACATGGAAACTTATTTCCACATATTTATTTGAACATTAATTAATAATGACAAAAATAAAACTAAGTACAAGCCTCCTAAATAATGATTTAATAAAATTCCCTAGGTTAATTAAGTAATGCCACTTTTCATCCCCTAAGCATTTGGAAAGGTCAACACTTTTGATTTCCCTTCAAGGGAGCCACATGACAATCCTCCCCTCCCAAGTCTTCTTTTCCTCAAGCAGAAGCACTCTGGAGTTCTTCAAAATTTATCCTCCATGTTTCTACTACACCACTCTGATTATAGTCATTTTACCAATGACAACTTATCTCAACAAAATTGTCAACCTAGTTAAGGTAACTGAGTAGAATGCTCGGATCCCACTGCCTCCTCTACAAGGATCCAAATGTTACTTTAGGATCCAAATGTTACTTCCCTTTTCGAGATCTATCATTCCCAAGAATGACATGGTCCATGGTATTATCTTCCCCCTTCCAAACATCAGTAACAACAACAAAATTTTATCAACATAGAAGATGAAAATTGGGATGTGAAAATCATACCACTGTTACATACTAAAAATTGAAAACTCCCAATGCAAAATTGAATATATGTGAGACTTCCCCACCCAACATAAAATTATTTATGTTCCTGATGCACACTAGCACTGAACCTCACAATTTGTTTCTGCAATTATATAGGTGTGAGTCCCATGTACAACCCCAATAAATATAGGCACCATACAACAAACAAGGATTCCCAAACTGCTCACCATAAAATAATGCATCACAATTAGCTCTGAGAATGAAAGAAGGAAATACAAATATGTGTCTCCTCATCCAACAAGGGAATGCAATGACACTCCAACCAAAAGGTCCATGTGAACACATCCAATGGCTCAAATCTCTACCATTGGTCAAAGGGTGCAAGCATCCATCCAAATGTGTGGATTTCCTCCACCGAGGCCACCTTGTGTAAGATATATTGCTCAACAACTTATCTTGGCAGTTTGTTCTTTTATCTTCCTTCCACTGATCATGAGCATAATTGTTTCTGCAAGAAGGCTCCATGTGTGAAAAGTAATCTTCCACCCAATCCATATGTGGATAAATGGCATGAATTGGGAGAAACAATTTCCTATGTTTCTTATGGGAAGGTAATGGTGCATTCATCAAGTCATCATGAACACCTATTGGAGCCTCCTGCTCCTCATGAGGCACCAACAAGGAAAATTCCTTCTCCCAATTTTCATCCCCACTTAATGTGGCTCAAATATAATTGTGCGTACAATTGTAAATCAAATCTCTGTAATAATTATCCACCCAGCTTATGTCTACATCTTCTTCATCATTGTCTAATACAACTAAGGTGTGCTCATTTTGACTCTTCCATGGAGAAGAGACTCTCTCCATAAAACAACTCTAGTTTTCTATGGAAAATATCAAGTTCTTGGTTTGCATCAATCTTGTCTGCACAATCCTCAAGGACATGCAAAACCAAATGCATCTCGTGATCCACCATCTCCTGATATTCCTCCATATTATCAAGAATGCAATCAGCCTTGTGATGATGGCCGAATGATGTGTAGGAGGGTAGGTAATATATTTGTAACTTTTCATGAAGTTCTTTTATCTCCATATTGCATTCTTGGAGTGCACATTGAGTTCTCTTCAAGGAATATTGGGCGGTCAACAATTCCTGTGTGAGCCTGCAAATCTCTTCTTCATCCTTCAAGGATGCTCCATACAACAACTCAAGAAACTCAAGCAAATTTTCTCTATCAGGAATCAAATGGATAAAATTACCTTTGATGATTGTCATATCCTTCTAAAACTTCTCCATGTCATCCATGGAAGATTTCTCCTCTAACTTCCAATAGATATTTGTTAACAATGCATGGGTTCCATGGAGAGTGTGTAGGGCCTCTTTGATCTTGCACTCAGTCATCTTCAGTGAAGCTGCAAGAAAAGAAAGTTGTGGAAGAAAAACCTATTATTCTTCCCTCTCTCTTGGATCAAATTCATGAAACTTCAGTGGCGATGTGGAAGTTGATCTTGGGACCTTTTCTTCAAGTGAAATATCTATGTCACCAACATAGAGATGTGGACATCCCTCGGTAGATGTCTTACTGAAACGTGAGTACCCATCAGTAGGTACTCTTTCAACTATGTCCAGAGTGTTTTTGATCTATTTGGATTGTTCTTCAACAAGACTAGTGGTAACGTCAAGTGAATGAACACCCTGCATTTTTGTTGCACAATCCTCACCAATAAGGATTTCATTTATGTCTTTTTTTTCTGCAACAAAATTATCTTTATGCTCATGGGAAACTTCTCGTTATCCTTCACTGTAAACACACTACAATAACTTGCGCTCCCCTTCATGGATCTTTATTTCAATTTTCCCAGTTGCAAGACTAGGTGGCTCATGGCTCTCCTCAATGATGATAGTGGGATGTGGATTCTTCCTAATGTCAAGCCTATCCTCCCATGTGGTTGTAACTTTATCATTCTCCAAGAGAGTACAAAAATATGAATTGTGTCCATCGCTTTGCATAAGAATTTTCTTCTTCAAATTTTCTAGTTCACACCCACATTAGAGGAAATTTCAACTCAAAATGGGCCTCCTAAGGAAAATTAATAAAATAATATTTATTAATTTTGGAGGATGAAAAGAAAAAACTACATTTTTATTTTGTATTTTCGACATATTTCCCTTAGTTTTTACTCAAATTTCGATTGGGAGAGCTCGTTGGATGCGGAATTGAATTCCACATCCAACAAGTACCCACTTGGAATTCTTTTGATGGGCCCCTCTACCCCAAAAACAAGAAATACCTGAAGCAATGTGATGATGATGTCATCATCATGTTTTTTCAGCTATTTCTTGTTTTTTGGGGTAGCGGGGCCCATCAAAAGTATTCCGAGTGGGTACTCGTTGGATGAGGAAATTAATTCCTCATCCAACAAGCTCTCATAATAAAAATTTGAGTGAAAACACAGAGATATATGTCGAAATTACGAACAAAAAAAGTAGTTTTCTTTATGATACCTATCCCCAAATTTATATTAAAAATTTATTTAAGAGGTGCTCCCTTTTTTAATTTTAAAGCATTTTTATTGGCTGATACATGATGACATGGAATTTGCATTATTTTTGGAAGGCCCATTTTAAATTGAAATTTCCTCTAATGATTGGTGGTGGCTTGTCTTCAACTTCATTAGAATGTTCAAATGATGATTCCAAATATGATCTATTTTCTTATTTTGGATCGGATACAAAAAATTCATTATCATCATTAACAACATCCTCCTCCTTTTCAATGATTTTGTGATCATCAAAAGAGAAACTAGAAGTGAATTCATCTCCCTCACAATTGTCCTTCATTTTGCATCCCTCATATGCAAGTGAAGAATTATTTTCCTCCCGTGGATCAGGTGTTTGTAAGAAAACATGGCTGCTATAAAATTCAGAACCTTTATCATACCTATTATTCATATTACCCTCTTCATGTAGGGATACCATTTGATATCACCTAAGTTGTACTTAGTCAGTGTTATCAACTGAGCCTGGTGAACCGGACAAAGGTGATTTGTTCGAATTTCAGAAGACCTTCAGACTTGCTTCTGGGAAGTGTTTTTTTTATCTACCACATGTTCATACCCCCTTGTGGGAGTTGTAATAAAATGTTATAGCATCATAGTATCTGTGAAAGACTCGGTCTCTTGGACTTTATTTGTCAATCCGATCAACCCAGAATGTTTTTTCCCTTGGTTATTATTGGTTGTTGAATAAACGACTGATAATTTTTTATTTTTTCACTCAATACCTCTAAAGATGGGTTGGTCGTCTTGGAATTTAGGCCTATTGAGGATATTAGAGTCCATGTATCAATGTATAAACATGATAGAAATTATGGTCGAGTCATGTGAACATGTGCTAAGTCACCCTAGGTTTTTTTTTATATTTTTAATTTTAATTTTTCCACAAAACTTAGGGTATTTTTTAATAGTCTAATTGGAAAAATTGGTCTTGTAATAAAAGTGGAGTTAAAAGTCAGATTCAGTCATGGGTGTGCTTATTTTCTAACTCAAAGCACTTGGTAAACCCATAAACCCACTTTTCCTAATTTTTGAGTGATTTTCCCATCACTCAGGTCAGAAAACCCTAAAAATCAAATATTGATTATTTTAATTGATAAATTAATTAAATAATGGAGAAAATCCAAATTCCTAAATCAGTGGGATTTGCTCCGATTTGACTGAAATCTGTCTCATCGGCTTTGGATTGACTAGAGTCAACCATGCCTTTATTGAAGGAGTTGATATGGGCTGAAAAGGGAGTGCACCACAACATGCATCCTTGGGATCTACACCCTCTCTCTCTCCTCCACATGTGTGGGCTCATCTGGATGTGGATTGGTTGATGTTTCATTTAACCGGTTGATGTGTCAATCCGATTAGCACTCTGATTGTTAGTGAGACTTAGTTAGACTCATATCAAACTCAGTTAGACTCAGATCAAGCTCAGCTTGACTCCTCATGCAGCCGTAGTCCCTCTCTAGTTGGGAATTGCGCCCCCTTTGGGCTAGGGTTTTAGTTTTTGTTATAAATAAAGCATAGTTTCCTCCTTTTCAATCTAGTTAGAGTTGGATTGAAGAGTTTTTTCTATTTTAATGTTCCTATATTTTTCATTGTGAATAAAGAAAATATTTGGAGGCTAGCTAGTGTAAGGAATTTAGTTGGATGAATATTGTTGCTCATGCTTGAGGTAACCTGTATTTGGTGCATTTTTATTCTTGTTTGATTTGTGAATCTAACCTTGTCAGGATTGCTCCCAATCGAAAGGGAAGAGTCTTTAAATAAGTTTATTTCTAGATTCTAGTGTTCATATGTATGTAAAGATCAAGATATAGCATTTTCAATAAGTTTATTATCATGTTGCTCTAGTCTTTTTGTATGTATATCATTCGATCTCACAAATCTCTTTGCAAGTGTTGTGTGTGCTAGTTATAGGTTTACATGGATAAGGGCTTGAACAAGTTTTTTCCTCATCATCTTCACTTTTTCATGCTACATATTCCAACTTCTTCCACCGGGAGCTCTCCGGTTGACCTTCACGGCTACAAGCTTTCCTTCTTCTCTTTCTCCTCTTAAAATTTAAAATCTACTTGGTTACTTGGTTCATATCTTTGATTTGTTTATATATATCATATTAGAGTGAAATTTAACATATAACTATCTTCTTAAAGCTCATAATCTAGATATTGATCTTAAAAAAGGTTTCATAAGCATTCTAGATCTAGCTTTAGGGAAATCGTCTTTTTTGCATGGCATTTTAAAGAAAATTTGTAGCTTGCATGCATTATATTTCTATTTAGTAATTTAAAAGATAAATCCATAAATTAGTGCACATCATATTTTCTGCCCAAAATTCAAGCCAAGATCCCAAGGAAAGCTTGCTTTCCTTGGTTCCTTTCTTCACCTTTTTTTCAACTAGTTTTAACTTAGTTGTTTTCGGTTAAAAGTGTGTTGACCCAAAGGTACTTTAAAAGTGATTTTGGGAATATTTAAGTTTAATAATATTTCTATTTTTTAGCAGGTATAACAGAAAATATGTGGATGTTATTTCCAAAAAGTGACTTTTTGGCCATCCGGAACCCCCCAGGGGTCTCCCCATTTCCCGAAATCTTTAATTTTTGCACTTTGTAAGCTCTTGGGTTTGTTTTGTATAATAAACAAGAGGAATTATATCATTTTGATGATATTGTAACTTCTGGTAATAAAAAATAATTTCGAATAGGCTCTTTCGAGCCCATTCCTCATCGCCCCTGGGGGGATTCGCGCCCTTTTTTCATTTTTTCCTTTTTCGTTTTGTTTGCTCTAGATTAGTATTATTTAAGAAAAATAGTGTAATTTGATTACTTTCATCATATAATCCTTATTATAAATTAAAAATAACTTTAATACTTACCCCACAAATTTCGATTGAACCGAAAGGTGAAAGAGGATCGTGGTAGATTTAATTAGAGAACCCGTGGTTTGTTTTATTTTTTCTATGTAATTATTCATTATTAATTTTTGAAAGCAATCAATTAAAATCAAACCCCTCCTATATTCCCTGATTGAGTTCCACATGGAACGAAAGAGGTTCCTAGAGGGTTTTATTTCTAATAAAAACACATCGATTAAAATTTACTAAAAATTACAAAGACTACGGTGTGAAGCTCTGGGTTTTGGCTGCGGTTCATCCGATCAATCAATCTGCATCAAAACCAATGTGAGTGACTAGATTAATTAGGTTTCACTTTCCCCAATTAACCACCATCAAGAGAAAATCCAACTCTTTGAACAAACCGTAAGTGGTGGAAAAATACCCAAAGGAGTGGGAACAACTGGAAAGTGACCTCGAGGCGCCAATATCTATTACACCCTAAAGGGTGTATTATGAACACAGTCTCTAAGACTCCATCCATCCCACAAACACCTTGTGGGTAGCCATGAAGGTTTTTTTGGACATACTCCAAGTACCCCTCGGGTATATCTGGAGTCCCCCTTCGCCTAATTTAATCCACTCATTTTTCATATTAACTTAAAATGTACCAAGAGACAATTGCAAAAAATTCACTCCAAGCACATGCAAGCACATTTAACCATTTTGCGACTCCATTTTAAGGCACTGGTTATTTGTTTACTTCTTTTGATATATATATTGTGTGTAAGCATTATGCTTACTTGTGTTTATTTTTCATCTTGTTATATGTGGTTCTCAATTGTTAATTTCAAACTCCTAAGCAAATTATTCAATTTAACACCATCATACTAAAGTAATTAGCCTTAGTCACTTAATAGGGTCTACCCCCCTTGGCTTAGTTAGGAGTTGAGCCTAAACAAAGGAGTCAAGAACAAGGTGATACCCTTGACTCGAGACTTCCCCCCAAGGACACACCAAGTGGATTGAATATTTTTGCCACATCCCCCCCAGGTGTGTGAAAGGTGGCAACACCATGGTAGCCTGATCCTCCACCAAAATCTCTGGTTCACATCCAAGTGGTGTGGCCTTATCTTCTTGTTGATTGTGTGGCTCAAGAGGTGACTATAAATATTGTTTATTAACTTATTTTGGATCTGATCCAAAATATTTCTCACCACCCATACATGAACCAAAATCTTGAGCAGTGATCTGGATATCACCCACAAAGAAGCTTGAAGTGCACTCATCTGCACCTTCTTCTCCCATGCAGTCACCTTGCAGTGACTTGCACTCCACCTCAGGAATCTCTTATTCTTCTTGTCCACATGAAGAACTAAGTGGATCATGGTCCTTTCCACTGGCTGAGAATGGATTTAGGGCCTCATCCTCCTCTTTCTTAATTTTTCTAGAACCAACAGATATTTGGATCTCTTCTTTCCATAGCATAGGATTCACCTCTTTATCTATTTTGTCTCTACGTGGAAAACAACTAGTCCCCACTTTCTTGCACACTTCAACCACCATATGTGCAATATTTTCCATGCTTGACCGATAGCATGGATCTTTAAATAACTTTTGTATCTCCAGGTATCAGTAATCTCAAAAAGATAAGACCTCCCTTATCTCTTCTCTTAAAGCATAGTATTCCATGAAATGTTGGAAGGATTCCTTAGAGTTCTTTCAACAAAATATTGACCAACATTACTTGTAGATTTCTTCCCTATGAATTCATCATAATCTATAAGGAATAAATCATCAACATAATCCCTATTGAATCTACATGAGGTACTGCATGAGGGATCTTCATAATGCTCAAGGTATTCTTCGATCACTGGTAGGATCCTCATAACTGCAACATAGTTTAGTGATTTGCAAAATTTCTTCACTAAGATATTACCTTCCAAAGGAGTGCAGGAAAGTGCTCTGATACCACTCTAATATCCCTGATCTGAAATCAAATCAGAATATTATCTCTGTTGTTGTTATGAATTAAAATATGAAATAAAATTTTAATATAGAACCATTCACTTCTTTATGCAGGGTGAGTTGTGGGCATTGTTGACATAACTGGGAATGGTAAAAGGATTAGGGGAGAAACCAATGGAAAATTTTTGGAAAGAGTTATTTCTTTCCCTTAGAACATGTAAATTGGGGATCATTTAGGTTTCGGAATCAGCTCTGTTGAATCCTACTCCCACGCTTTTGGGTGTCTCAACCGTGCAAACTAGGATTGAAGCTCTTCTTCCAACAACCAGTGGCTTGAGAAAACTGATATGGATCTGATATGAAGTTATATGATGTTATACAAAGGTATATGAAGGTTTATAACAGATTTTTGATGTTTAGGAAATTGAATAGGAAAAAATAGTCATTTGGACTGCACTCTAGGATCGAATTCTGGGGAATTCAAACATGGGAATATGGTTACTAAAATTCAGTTTAATACTTGGAAGGTGTTTAATATGAAGTTAGTGAATTCTCAAAACTAAAATAAAGAATATTTGAAACGATCCAGTCCTCTAACTCATCCGAAATATAAAATTAGTCGTTTTTCAATGCATGTCTAGCTAGGGTGTTGAAATGATTCTCAAACATAAATCAGATTTATTTGAAAATATGTATTAATTGAAGAAAGGAAAGAATATATAAATACATATCATTTAGGACTGAATTTAAGCTCACATTAGTTTCATATATTCACTCATTTATTTAGACTTCATTACAAGGATACAAAACTAGAATTTGAGGTAGAATTGTAATAGAAAAATATTAGAACTCTACAAAAATTTGGTGCTGTTATGAAACTCACATTAGGGACTGATAATAAACTCAATTAATGTAATATATCCATCAATATCTCCTCATAAATTCAGATTATGAATCTCTCAAGAAAAGAAGGAAATACTGGAAAGAGCTCTACGATTTGAATGGGTGAGTATCCCAATCACTGTAATGTGTTGCACTTGAATGTGAATGACTTCAGAACCTACAATAAAAATCCATTATTGGATGAAATATGATTCTTATCTTTAGTATGACCTGTAATGAATATGTGGAGAAGAGGGGCAGAGAGGAACATGGGAATTGGGGCACATCACCCAAGAAACTAGGGCTCATCACTCGGTGTTAAAGCTTATCTTCAATCGAGACCAAAAAATAGATCAACCAAACTAAGAAATTGAGTTGGAAGCACCCTGAAATAAACCTTGAGTGACTTGGGTGACTTGTTGAGTAAGTCCTTCCCTTGTTGAGCAAGTTGCCAATTTCTAAACCCTAACCCTAATCATGAATTCACCCTCCTTGAGAAAAATAACATGTATGAGTCATGTATGATGTTTCACTGTCAATAAAATTTCATCCAAATTAGAAACTATGCCCTCCTTAGGCCCAAAGTTGTCGGATTTTTCTTATGACATATTTTCTACACCATCTTCTTTTGTAATTGATCATCTAAATGGAATTATTTCCCTTCTTAGGCCCTGAGTTGCTTTATTTTGCTTATGAAAACTTTTATACACTTTCTACTTTTGTAATTGATCCTCTAAATGGAAACTGCTCCCTCCTTAGGCCCAGAGTTGCATTATTTTACTTCTGATTGCTTTTCTTGGATTTTGGTTACTTTCCATATTTTCTGAATGGTTTCTTTTGTCAGTGCCTTTGACAGTTTCTAATTATAATAGTAGGCAAGTTGGCTTGGACCAGTGTGACCTCCTTCCATGACAACTTATTTCCACATATTTATTTGCACGTTAATTAATAATGAAAAAAATAAAACTAAGTACAAGCCTCCTACATAATAATTTAACAAAATTCCTCAGGTTAATTAATTAATGTCACTTTCATCCGCTAGGTGTTTGGCAAGGCAAACACTTTTGATCTCCCTTCAAGGGAGGGACATGATAGAGAGAACCTAGAGGCTATTGAAGAGGTGGCCCATGCATTTTCCATCTCTAGACTCAAAATTTCCTTCTCCCCTTACAAAAACACATGTAAGTTTCTTGGTTTTCTGTGAAATTTTAGCTTTCCCATGTTAATATTGGTTAGAATCTTGAATATTTATTCATGAATGTTCAAAATTTTCCAACATCCTGCATCTGTATTTTTATTGTGAATTTTCAAACCTACACATTTGCTTGAATCTTGATCTTTTATAACTATTACAACTTCTTTAGATAGTCCTCAACCCGTATGGATATTTTCTACCTATTACTGGGACGACTTATTACTATTAATATATGTTTTTTGTGTGGATTATTGACTAGGACAAGTTGTTACAATTAACATACATATACATATACATACATACATACATACACACACACACACACACACACACACACACACACACACACACACACACACACACACACACACACATATATATATATATATTGTGGCTTCATAATTGGACTGACTCAGCCTTGACTGTTCATGGTTTTCTTCTTGTACGATTTAGGTGTTTGCAAGGCTTGCATCCCTATTATACATGTTGAAGTTGTTAGAATAATCAAACCCATAGTATTACCCACTTAGACATTAATTCATTTGATTTTGTCTTATTTGCCTAGTTCATGAGTCCCACCATGTTCAAGTTGCTAATTGCCTATCCATAGAGGTCAAACTTGCCATATTTGACTCATGTAGCACTTGGGAAAGCCTTAGGAATTAAATCTACTTTATTCCTAGCCTCCTAAGCGCCCTTCTACTTTTTCTACTTTATTGACTGCTTTTTCAGTGTTTTAAGGCACATAGGAAAGCAAGACTAGGTGAGGTGAACTTGTTTTCTTTCCATTTCATCCTCCACTCTTTCCTCCATGCAAAAGCATGTATGAGATGCCATTACACCACTCATTAGCTTGCCCATGCACCCTTGCCAATTCGTGAGCCTCATGACAGATTTGGGATCAGATTTTTACACCTATGGGGGATTTGCCTATTTTGGGTAAGCCTGCTTTATGCTAGTTTTGGATGCCTCCTTATGCATTCGATATCTTGATGTATTCTATATATTCAGAAACCTATGTTATTACAAGGTTGGCTATTGTACACTCAGTTAATATAATTTTGTGTTACAGCTCCATATTCAGTCTCCATTGTTAGCAATTTTGCATGATCAATTGATAATTGTTGTGGGTAAAATTAATATATTGCTGGACTGAATTTCTACATGGTATCAGAGCCATTGTAGGTTGTTACTCTCCTTCAAAAATTGTTTTGCAGTTTCGACATCAAGGCTGGGAGCCTTCTACTGACAGCTGGGACAGATTTTCGAAAGCTATGGATTCACAGAAAACTATCCTCACTCCCTTCAACTATTTTGAATGGAAAGCAGAGATGGAGATATTGTTGAGAGAGAAAGGCCTCTACAGGGTGACTATGGCTATATAAGAAGAGCCAAATGCTGATGCAAAGAAGATCAAATGGCACAATCGGAGAGATGAGGCCTATGGCCTCCTATGTCTCAGTATTTCCCGAGACCTCCTTTTCCATCTCGATGGATTAACTTCACCGGATCAAGTATGGGAGAAAATTTCTGATCTCTTTGGAAAGACAGATGAGATGAGGGGATACCAGATCGAAAATGAGTTGATTTCCCTGAGTCCCAGTAATTTTGAATCCATGCAGCTATATTTCTCCAACTTCAAAGCACTAGTTTTGCAGCTAAAGCAGTGTGGTATTGAAAAGAAATATGATCAGCTCATATTGGCCATCCTTTCGAAGCTAGGACCTGACTACTTAGTCTTTGTTTCAACCTTCTATGCCACAAAACTCACAGCTCGAACCTGGAAGATGCCTAGCCTTGCAGATTTCATGGAATCTCTCACAGAAGAACAAGACAAGCTGGTGATGATGGGCACCATCAAACCATCCAAAGATCAAGCTTTGATTGCTGGAGATTAGAAGGTGGATTCAAAAAGAAAAAATAAAGCTAAAAGCCACCTGAACAAAAGAGAGACAAGAAGCAGTCTCCAGAGGATCAACAAGGTCCCAAGAAAAATACCCAAAAGAAGAAAAACAAAGGTGAAATGAGCAAGTGCTCATACTATTTGAAGGGAAATCACACTGAAAGCTCTTGTATGAAAAAGTAGATAGACATGTTAACTCAACTGCTGGAGAAGAATGGCATCTCCCTTCCAGAAAGCTCAAAGAAGAAAGAAGGAGGATCAAGTTCAGATGACAGAGAGAGAGTTCACGCTCTAGTTGCTGGCACATCAAGCTCACCCAGTTTTATTATTGATTCTGGAGCTTCAAGACACATGGTTTCGACTAAGGAGGCCTTCTCCTCACTGGATATGTCTAAAGGACCATCTATTGTACTGGGAGATGACTCTCTCACTGAAATTAAAGGCAAAGGAAGGATAGATCTTGATCATGGTAACTTCAACAATGTGATGTATGTCCCTGGTCTCGCCTCCAACCTTCTGTCAGTGTACCAGATGACCCACATTGGGTCTCCTAATAAAGTCATATTCTCCCCTAATGAAGTTGAGATCACAGAGATTTCAATTGGTAGAGTCATTGCAAAAGGAGTAGCGAATCATGCTCAAAAGGTATACATGTTTTCACACTTCCTACCTTAAACCCCTCTGCTCTTCTTATCCATGCTAATGAAGCTATCAAGCTATGGCATGAAAGATTTGGCCATCTAAATTACAAGTATCTATCTGATCTTAGTGAGAAAGAAATGGTCATAGGGCTGCCCAAGATAAAAATTTCCGAAGGAGTCTGCCAAGGTTGTATCCTAGGAAAACACCCAGAGCACAAATTTGAGAAAGCTAGTCATGAGAGAACCTCTGCACCCCTCGAGCTGATTCACAATGATGTTGCTGGCCCATTCCCTCATATGTCTATGAGTCAGGCCAAATATGCATTGACCTTTATTGATTATTTTTCCAGGTATTGTTGGGTTCACTTCATGAAATACAAGTCTGAATTTTTTGGCCTATTCAAAGTCTTTAAGGCTTTGGTTGAAAACCAGTGTGGAAGGAAACTCAAGGTCCTCAGATCTGACAATGGTGGTGAGTATGTCAAGTTTGAGTTTATTAAATATTGTGCAGATGAAGGTATTCAGATGCAGCATTCTATCCCCTACACACCACAACAAAATGGTGTTGCTGAGAGGAAGAACAGATCACTGAAGGAGATGGCAACATGCATGATGGAGGCCAAAACTTTGCCACCAAAGTACTAGGCCGAAGCTATCAACTGTGCAGCCTATATCCAAAATAGGGTGCCTCACAAACAGCTTGATGGCATGACTCCCTTCGAAGCATGGAGTGGGCACAAGCCAAATGTGACCCATTTCAGGATTTTTGGCTTAAAGGCATGGGCTTGAATCCCGACAGAGAAGAGGAAGGCTTTGCAGCCCCAAATCCAAGAGTTTATTTTTGTTGGATACTCTAAATATTCAAAAGGGTACAAGTTTATAAAATTGAGCACAAACAAAGCCTTCATTGAAAGGTGTGTTCAGTTTGAAGAAGAACCCCTTGCAGAAGTGGAAATTGGTGAAGCCTCTTCACCACCTGAACCTCAAGAAGTAAGTAAAGAGTTTGTTGAACATGATGATTCTGATTTTTCTGATGGACATGAGTTTATTTCAGACCCAAACAGCCCCACAAGGCCAAAATGGGCATCCAAGTCACTACATGCAGCAGGAGAGCTAGCTGGGGATCCCAATGACCCAAGGAGGACTAGATCACAATTTGAGAGTGGTCTATGCATGAACGACCCTATGTTTTCTGAAAAATGATATTTGATGGTGAAGTATGATCCTCAAACATATGAAGAAGCAGTAGGAGATCCAATATGGCAATATTCCATGAAGGAGGAGTTCAACTCGCTACAGAAAAGCAACACATGGGAGCTAGTGGATCTTCCCCCAGGGAGAAAACTAGTATAGTGTAAGTGGGTCTATAAGACCAAATTTGTTGCTGATGGTTCACCACTGAAGTACAAGGCTATATTGGTAGCTAAAGGCTACTCACAGGTTCATGGCATCGATTACAATGAGACCTTTTCCCCAGTGGCAAAGATGGATTCCATCAGGCTAGCTCTAGCCATTGCAGCCTCTAGGCAATGGGAGGTACATCATATGGATGTAAAGTGTGCCTTCCTAAATGGAGATCTCACTGAGGAGATATATATGCAGCAGCCTCAAGTTTTTGCTACTAACCCTTCTCTTGTGTGCAGGTTGAGAAAGTCATTGTATGGGCTAAAGCAAGCCCCCAGGGCTTGGTATGCTAAGATAGATAGCTTCTTGCTATCTCTGAGTTTTGTCCGGTGCAAATCAGATCCAAATGTCTATTTGAAGTCTGTTAATGGTTCATTAATGATCATTGTGTTATATGTTGATGACCTCCTCATTACAGAAAGCTCACATGCTGAGATTGATTCCTTAAAAGGAGCTATGAACCAAGCCTTCTCCATGACAGATATGGGGCTCTTAAGTCAGCTTTTGGGGCTTGAGATCTCTCAATCCAAACCTGGAATAAAGGTGCACCAGTCCAAGTATGCCTTGGATTTGCTGATCAAATTCAGAATGCAAGATTGCAAAGCAAGCAAAACTCTTTTCCTTTCAGGAGTAAAGCTGGAGGAAGATGATTCTCCACCGATGGTAAACAATACACTGTATAGACAATTGATTGGATGTTTATTGTATTTGACACATAATTGACCTGATATTTGTTATGCAGTAAGTGTGGCTTCTAGATTCATGTATCAGCCTCATGAGATCCATTGGAAATCAGCCAAAAGGATCCTTCACTTTGTTCAGGGAACAAGGACACATGGGATCTTCTATAGAGCAAAATCTGATCTTGATTTGATTGGATTTACTTACAGTGATTGGGCAGGTGATAGCACAGACAAAAAGTCCACTTCAGGTTATGTGTTCATGCTTGCAGAAGGGCTAATCAGCTGGTCAAGCAAGAAACAGAGTGCCATTGCACTCTCATCTACAGAAGCTGAGTACAGAGGAGTTGTCAATGCAGCAACTCAGTGTTTATGGTTGCAGGGTTTACTTGGAGAATGTGGTTTTGAACCTGAGTACTCAACTACCATCTACTGTGATAAATAGAGTACCATTTGAATCTGCAAAGATCCAATTCAGAAGCAGAGAACCAGACACATTGAGATTCACATGCACTACATCAGAGAGCTTGTGCATGATGGCACCATTCACCTACTCTTCTGTTCATCTTCAGAACAAGTAGCTGATATCTTCACCAAAGCATTTTGTGAGAAGACCTTCAGCAATCTCAAATCACTGATGGGGATTTCTGATCATGTTGTAAAGGCATGAGTGGAGACAAGATTCTACAATTTTGTTTTAAAGTCCATGTTTAAGGGAGGATTTTTCCAAGTTGGTTTTGCCTCTTTCCTTGGTTGTATGGACTTGTAGTATGTAAAAGGGTGACTAAGCCTTGTTGCTAGGCCCTATATTTTTTATTTATTACTCATAAATTCAGGCTTAAGGGGGGTTGTTAGAATAATCAAACCCATAGTATTACCCACTTAGACATTAATTCATTTATTTTTGTCTTATTTGCCTAGTTCATGAGTCCCACCATGTTCAAGTTTCTAATTGCCTATACATAGAGGTCAAACTTGCCATCTTTGACTCATGTAGTGCTTGGGAAAGCCTTAGGAATCAAATCTAATTTATTCCTGGCCTCCTAAGTGCCCTTCTACTTTTTCTGCTTTATTGACTGCTTTTTCAGTGTTTTAAGGCACATAGGAAAGCAAGACTAGGTGAGGTGAACTTGTTTTCTTTCCCTTTAATCCTCCACTCTTTTTTCCATGCAAAATAATGTATGAGATTCCATTCCACCACTCATTATCTTGCCCATGCGCCCTTGCCAATTCGTGAGCCTCATGACAGATTTGGGATCGGCTTTTTACACCTATGGGGGATTTGCCTATTTTGGGTAAGCCTGCTTTATGATAGTTTTGGATTCCTCCTTATGCATTCGATATCTTGATGTATTCTATATATTCAGAAACCTATGTTATTATAGGGTTGGCTATTGTACACTCAGTTAATATAATTTTGTGTTACAGATCCATATTCAGTCTCCATTGTTAGCAATTTTGCATGATCAATTGATAATTGTTGTGGGTAAAATTAATCTATTGCTGGCCTGAATTTCTACAGAAGTCACCAATGATGAAAATATTCCTTTAATTCTCTAAACAAGAAGAGTTCATGCTTCTCATCTACAAATTTTGTGTAGAAAAGATTATAATGTATCTTCCGTTGTTTATTAGGTGAGCAACAAGTAAGTATTCACAACAGTTTTCATCTCGTGTCATACCAAAATAAACCTAATTTAAGTTTTCTTCTAAGGTCACACCTTAATGGATTTTTAGAATATTAGATGCCTTACAAAGTGTGTTCTTACACAGTCATAAATCTGATTCAAATACACCCCAATATGACTTTAGAGATAGGCTTTAAACCAATGCTAAACTACTTATCATAATTCATCCGATGGAAAGACAGTGTTTGACTCGTATATTTAGGTATTTACTAATGGTATTATAGTCATATAGTACATCATAACCAAAAACAGTTCTTTCTATGACTTATAAGAACTATTCATACACAGTTCCTTCAACGTCACTGCTGTAGGTTTTTTGTTTTTCACCGTAGGAGCTCATTTCATCCTTGGTTTCTCCCACTCTCACCTTCTTGGGTTTCTACTGTTGTATTACTAGATAGTTCTGAACTTCACAATTTCAACCTCGTTACTTTTTTCTAGGCACAACGTATATTCAACTAATCCATTAGTGATGCAAATTTTTATTTAGGTGTTATATCATGTTTCTTCACTTATTTCAATCTTCTCAAGATTAATATGTGATCATCTCCCCCTAATATATTTTGTTTCCGTACCTCAAATATGCCTTATACATCCAAACCACATAATAAATTATTGAAACTAGGTTAGAAAGCTCCTGAATTCCACTTAGTAATCCTTTACAAGTGTTGAGCCACCTTCATGTAGTAAATTTGTTTTAAGAGAACGCACATTGGTTCTTCGGTGAATGCCTCATAACAATCATGTACCATTTCATTTAATTGTCAATATTCTTCAAAACGGAAGGATTAAGGATGTCATGAACACTTAGTAAGGCAATAGAAACCTCCATCTCTTTTTGAAAATATGCACCAGCAACATATTTACTGATATCTATACCACTCAAATCTACCGAATGAGTAGTATATATTCTTATTTTCACATTATTTTTTTTATGTAACTTCACACTATGGAACTTAGTGTCATGCATGAATGTTTTGTTGATTTGTAAGAGGTTTCAGTAAAAATATGAGGTACCAATGGCACCTTCTCTTTCTTCTATAACCTCTTCGCATTTTTATCTCTTCTTTTCTCCTAGAAGTTTGGCAATCTTCAGAGCTCACTTTTTTTTTCTAATCACTCCTCCAAATTCTCCTCAGCGAGCTTGTGAACTTTAGCTACATACATATCCACCAATTTCCTCACAATATGCAAGTATAACTTTAGCTAGACCAAAATATGTTTTAAGATTCCCAATTAAACTTTCAAACTGAAGTGAGGTTTGTGTTCAAAAACTCTACAAAGTCACTCATATCGCTACAATTTGTCATATAAATGCTTCCTCTTCAGCTGCATATACATACAAAATAAATCTAAGCAATATATTTTATATTCATTATTGACTCAAATGAACAAGTAATTGATTCCTTGTAATATCTCTGATCTGGTGTACATATCAGAATATTAACTTTCTACAAATTTTATTAAATTTACGAATTAAAAATTGCACTCAATCAGTCAGTTTTTGGTATGAGGGAAGAAACAAAGGAAATTTTTAGGAATGAGAAATAATATTCCCTATCACATTTATATCAGGGACCATTTATGCTTTGGAATCGGCTATGCTGAGACTTACTCCCATGCTCTCGGGTCACCCAACCGTGAAACTAGGAAGATTCTTTCACATCCAACAACCAGTGGATTGAAGAAACTGATTTGTCTTGTTAATACAGTTATAAGACATGTATATAAATTTTTATTCATGTTTGAAACAAGTTTGTAGAGTCACAAGGAATATTAAGGGTTGGACTATGAAAACTAGTTACCAGGATTGTGCAACTAGTCAATATTCGATGTTTTACAAATGAAATAAGAGAGGAACTAAATATTGGTTTTAAACATGGCATGTCATAATTATGGTGTTCAATAATGTTCAAAACAAAAATTAAAACAAATGCACTTTTTTAGGTACATAAAATTCTTCGAATTTTAAAACTAGTCATTTTAGCAGTGAAATCTAGGTAGGGTGTAAACAATTGATACCAAACTTAGTAAAAATAGATCAGAATGTTATAAATATAGCTTGGTTTTCACCCTGGCTACGTGCAAATGCACCTCCCTTCTGTCAAAGGGACAGAGGGGTAGAGTTCAAATGGATAAAAACAAGCTGCAAATAAACAATTAACAATACAATAAACAATAAGCAAACTACTAAACAAAAATAACTAATATGGGACAAATATGCCTTCTCTTTTCTTTAAAATTGGGCCACTGTGCCCTAGCTTGGATGGTATCACCTCTCCACAGGCTTCATGGTATAGAGGATTCCTCAACGTACAAGGTGGGAAGATGGTGGTGCAATGGAATGATTGGTAAATGATGTGGGTATTGTGAGACGAATGATTCTCACCGTACTCACAAATGATAGAAAATGGGCGAAGGAATAAGTGGTGAATATTGTGGTGGAGACCTCCACACTATTTTATAGTTTTTCTTGTCCTTTTCTCTCTTTTAGGGTTTTGGAACCCTATTTGGGGTTTTAAACACTATTTAGGGTTTTAAACCCTATTTAGGGTTTTTAGCCCCCTTTTGAGGTTTTTAAGCCCCTTTGTGGGTGTTTGTCTCTTTTGAGGGTTTTTAATCCCATTTTGGGTTTTTAAACCCTTTTGAGGGTTTTTTGGCCCTTTTTTATATTTTTTGAGCTTTTTGAGAGAGCATAAGGTTAAAACATAGTTATGGATGTCAAAAATGAGGGAAAAAAGATAGGAAAAATATGTATGTATATGGTTTAGGCCATGTGGGGATAGTTGAGCAATTTTTTGCGTTAACAAATTGCCCCCTGATGTGTGAGGGAAGGAGCTCATGATATGGCCGATAGACATCATAGAGTCATTGGGATAGTGGAGAGACCTATGAAGAATCGGTGCTTCCTTACACGAGACACAGTGGCTTTTCATTTTGTATTAATGTTGGTTCCCATTAATGGGTGACATACAAAGAATATGTGACATGTATATGGATGAGGTGGGAATACCCATGCTTGTAACAATGTGAAAAGAATAAATAATGGGATCAAGGCTCCTAAATACAAGAGCTGATCATATACAATCGGTGTTACATAACGATGACCTCAATGAGAGGTTGAATACAATACTGATATGAAGAAATGATACATAGGACCCATGGCATTCTCATGGAATGCGATATCTTCACAACTAATGACCTGTTGGATCTAGAAGTTTACATAATTGTAGGGACTCACTAACAGAGAGTCAGACTCTCCATGGTACAATATGTTGCATCAATCATGAATCTATACAGAATCACTTCTCTGGGGGCTTCTGAACACTATTTCCAATGCAACCCAGAAATCACAAGGGACATGAACCTAGTTGGGTCCCTTAATAGACTCACCAATGTGCTAGAGTCAGGTGACAACTGGGGTCCTTGACCAAATAATGTATGAACCAATAGCCTATATGAATCTCAATGGTGAGATGATGTAGATGAAGTCAAGCACATGAGAACAAACCATCCCGATAGGCACTAATGACTCCTCTCAAGTGGTCCAAGGAACTCATCAATAAGGTTAATGAAACCAATATACAGGGACCTCTGGGTCTATCCTCTGGAATAGATGTGTTGTCATCGATAGAGGGATACCTACAACTAACGAAGGAAATAATGTTTCCTTGACAAGAAGCACAAGAGGGATACAGAAAGATGTGGGACATTATGGGGACTGACACTCTGAGTGGGGGAACAGGGGAAGGGAATCATGGGAGACTCAAAATTCCTTTTTTTTCAGATTATGATGGTAGGGATGACCTGGCAACAAATGAAATGGAATCATTAGAGAGGGATCAAAGTTGTTATACCAAGACAGTGATTACAGATGAGAAATACTTGGGGAAGGTAACTTGGACTTTTGATATCCAGGGTATCCAAGGAAGACTCATCGCATAATACTTTGAACAAAGGTGACCCAATGGGGGAATGTTGTCAAACTGTAATATATGGGGTGGCATATAAAGACACCGTTAGGACACAATCTCGTGGATTTTTAGCGATCTTGAGAGAGTAAATTCTCGATGGTGTTTTCATTTTTAGAGAGTCTGAAAATAGGAAGAAGACTCCAGTGGGGTCTCTTTTTCATTGATAGTCTCCTATGTCTGAAAAAAGGATAAAAGTGTACATAGGAGAGCTCTCCCACCCTTTTTAGGGGATAGGAGACTTCTTTAATGTTGGTAGTCTAAGCAAGCTGGAAAAGGTTAAACTTACACTGACTGGATGATCATTCAAATACTTTTACGAGCATGAACAAAACCAAGTTTTCCTGGAAATATTTTCTTGATGAAAAGGCTTAAAAAGATCTTAAAGACAACCTATGAAGAATTGTTTCATAAAGTTTGGTCCCGATGCCTGAGAAAGCATAAAAGGATGCAAAGGAAAACGTTCTTAGCTTGAGTGTGCCAAGGTGGTCCCTTTCTTGAGAGTCTATGTCGTCTGAAAAAAGGATAAAATAGGCTACATAGATGCCCTTTCAAAGACTTTAACGAGCAGGAAAGGAAGCAATCAGAGCTATGTGATCCTTTCATTCATTTAGGAGTCATAAAAGGGATTAACATAAAGTCCATAATGGTCAATAAAGTAAGAGGGAAATGTTTGATATATGGTTGATGGATAGAAATGAAAAACACTAATTGTGCTCCCTTGTGGGACTATGGATGGAGGTCAAAAGATGTCCAATTATGCAGTATGGGTGGAGCGTATGGCTCGTGAACATGCCAATACATACAAAGGGAGACTCATGTGATGGTATGCAAATTGAGGTGGTTTTTGAGAAGTGTCCCAAAAAGTTAATGTGAAAATGCAAGACATGGGCTCATCAAATGATAGAGGATGGAAAACCAAATACAACGATGCAAACGATGTCTCAAACAGATTCTGGACGGTTCTACAGTACTTTAAAGAGAAACAGACCCAAGGGGCCTATAAACAGGGGGGACCATATGACATGTGTCATTGTTATTGTTCAATGCTGAGTTGGAGTGGAGGACCCCAGAGCTCTTTTCTTGATTTATTTCATTTCGACCAGTGATTTTCAGATCTGTGACTTGTAGGTAAGAGTGCATGACAAAACCATCCTTTTTAGTGGTTTAGTTTTTTTATTTTCTCACCCAGTTTCCCCTACCAAACTGCAAGGGTTTGATCAGGTCGGGTCACGCTTTTTGAGGGAAAATTCCTGACCTAGTTCATAGTTTTTGGCTGGGAATCCATGGCCTAGTCACACCGGTTGAGGAGACAGGTGTGATCTAAAGTCGTGATTCTTCAGCCAAAAGTAGTGACTGAGTCGCTCCTGTTCAGCCAACAGCAGTGACTGGGGTCGCGCTTACTCGATGAAAAGTAGAAAATTTTCCTCTGGGTGAGGATATTTTTATTAGACTGAGTCTGACTTGATTTGGGTTTCGATGTAGCATGGCTCGACCTGTGTCGAGGGAGCGGGATTGTAAAGAATTGCAAAGGGGCTCTTTGAGGAATGTGGGAGTGAGGGATACACTAGCCCGGTGTGAATTGCTAAATTTTATGCAGGATTCCCCGATGCGAACCTTGAGACTATTTTTGGGATGTTGGGGAAAAGTGTTTCATCATTCAAAAGTAGCATCTTGAGATTACGCTATAGGATGTATAAATTTTTACGGGGCTTCCGATGCTGGGAGGGATTGGTGATACGACGCCGAAGCTCTCGCATGGGGAGAATTTGGATGATCTCTGTGAGAGGCACTGTTATGCCTTGGCTTATGTGCATGGGTCATATATTTTGATATGTGACACTGAGAGTCTCTTGAATCAGGTGGTTGTAGCGATGGTGTTGTGGGTCTTTGGGTCATCTAGGCCCCATATGATCTCTGGGGGGAATCTCAAGATTGTGGAGCATGTGATGGTGAGAACCTACTATGGGTGGTCCCAGATGTATCTAACTATGGTTTGACAGGAACTGAACCATGCTAGGACTATGGGAGGGGATTTATGTTTCCCTTCCTTTTTGTGCTCCTTCTTCTTCAAGAGGGTGTCGACCCTTCGACCACACTTGGAAGTGCAGGATGGTGGGCCTCAAGAGCCTTGGATGCGTCGATGGAGCGAGATGATGGTCCGTGAGGGAGGTATCCCAGTGGGTCATTTATTTACTTGAGAGATGCTCACACAGTGGAGTTAGCTCCCAGGACTTGTGGAGAACTACCCATAAGCAGACATAAACTACAGGGGAGACGAAGAGATGCCTCAACCTCTAGGGCAGGCCTGGGGACCAGATGGTACATATACATGATGTTTTATGTGTTTACATGCATATATAGTATACTAGATTAATGGTAGCCAGTTTATGATGTACCGTGTGTATGTGCGTATGTTGGGCCATGTCCGCCCGTGGGTTAGGAGCGACGGAGGGCAAGGGTGGAGGGGGTGGATCCACCTGCTACCGTCCGTCGTGATATTAAGATCGTGTTGGAGGGTGTTACTGATGATTTTTAGTAGCACTTGGATGATGATCTGATTGTTTCTTGCTACCCCACACCTCCTAAGTGGATTCCTCCGATGAAGAGAATTGCATTCATGACAAAGCACATTTGAGCGGTAGCCCAAGGGGACGCATCGATGGAGAACGAGGACAACTCCAGTGAGGAGTATGCCTTAGAGGAGGAGACAAAGTCAGAGGAGGAGGATGATGAGTCTGACTTTGATTAGAAGCTAGTGGAGCTTCCCCTAGTGCGGTGGTGCACTAGGATTTTTTGTATTGCTATGTATATTCAGCTAAGAAAGCTTGTGCAGCTTCTCATTTTGTACTGAACACTTTATGACATGCTATATATATATATATATATATATATATATATATATATGTTTTGATGCACATGGATTCACTTTTTATGGTTTTATGTGAGTCTTGGTATGATGATGAAAAATGCCTAGATGATGTATGTTACACATGTATGCATGTTTTTATATGGTTAGGCATGATGTTGTTTCTTGATTTCCTATATGCGATGATGAAAATTCCATTCTAAAACGTCATTAGCCATTTGGTTTGCTACCCTATTGAGGTTTCTGGGAACATGTATGAATGTGATGGATTCAAAATTTCTAACCAACTGTTTAGTACAAAGAAACTTTCTAAAAAGGGAAGGATCGTGTACCCAATAGAGGTTTTTCAACTGGGAGACAAGCAGTTGGGAGTCTAAGAAGACATCGAGCTGACGAATTCCCAATTGGAGGGCAGTTTCCAAGAGAGCAATGACACCATCATACTCCACCTGGTTGTTGGTAGAAATGTTATTACAGCTGATTTTACCACACATGGTGGATCACACCTTTATGGGCTTCCCTGTCCCTCTACAGACTCTTTAGACCCCATGGACCATTTTTGTACCTTTTATGTTTCCAAGATCATCCCTAAAAACATGTCTTATTTGCTATATGTGACTTTTAAACCTGTTCTCGTGTATATACGTGGACTTAACCCTCAAACCCACGTACATCGGGATGTGTGCAAAAGGCCAAATAGTTTTGGAAAATTCCTTGATGTGCATCCGAGTCACTTGTCTCTTGGCGTTCTATATGCCTTGAGATCGCTCGGATTTGACCTTCCATTACCCCATTGAAGAACTATATAAGGAACCCTTTGGATACATTGAAGGAAGAGGAATTGAAGAGCAAGAAAATTATAGTCCATTGTTTCCAAAGCTTATACTTGGGTTTGCATCCCTTTGTCCCTTGGAGCACTTTGTGTTCTTCCCAAGCTTGCCTTTGCTTGTGATATTTATATTGAGAGATGAAGGATTGAAGTGGTGGAGGCCCAAGTGGAGGACTCATTTTCTCCGATTCGCAGACGTGCCGACAGAGGTTGTCACTATTGTAATCTATGTTTTATATTAATAGAAATATCTTTTCCTGTCCAATAATGTGTATTTAAATGAGTATTAAATCCATGGATGCTTTTAAATGCATATATGTTATTGATTATATATGCTAGAGTAGGTATAACACCATCATATAGAATGCTTGTCTTGTTTGTTGAATGCTGAGAGAGCAAATTTCTAATACAAGCGAGAGTAGAAAAGCTCAACGGGGATCTACATCAACCGTCCGGAATAAGGTATGTATCGAGATCCTTTTGTGTTAGATGTTTGGTTTATCTTTCATATAGGAAAGGATTGATTTCTGTGGTTACTCTGTCTGTTGTGGTACCCCAATCCATAGGAAGTTTTCTCTGTAACAGAATTGGTGACCATACTGGGGAGTTCTTAGTCATTTCCTTTGGGGGTTTTTATCAGCATTCAATGTTCTTGAATTGCTCTGATTTCTCTTTTTTTGAGTCGGGTCTAGGGGCATGTTTTCCTGGTAGTGTCTGATAGGAGTAAAGTTTGTCATAGCTTGTCTGTTTTACCTTCTTGTTATCTCTTTTTCTTCCTGTACACGAGTTTTTACTTCACAGTCACGTGTATACACGGTTTTTATTGGAATATCCGCGTATATATGTGGGTTTTCTACACATAGTCACGTATTCCCTAAGTGTTGAATTTTAGGGGAAGATTAAGTGTTGTTGGGTGAGTCTTGATGATTGTTGAGTCTCCTTGGATGATTCTAGAGTCTGTATACAGCTCTGTTTCTGACCAGAGACATCTTTTAGTTAGAATTTTTTTAAATGTTCTTGTTGTTGCTATGGAGAACCTCCTGCAATGAACAATCAAAATGCACGATATAATAGAAATATTGGAGCATAAAAGAGATTTTATTGATCGCAGGCCACTTTGAGGGGGAAACCTCCTTTGAGCAAGCTCAATACAAAATAACTCTTCGATGCTTTCATTAGCTTCAACACATACTTATATACTAAGTCTAATCTAAACAACTATTACCCCCAATGAATGTGGGATAATGCAACATAATAACTAGACAACTTAACAACTATTACTTACTCCCCATGAAGTTGGGATAATACATCATAGTGATGGGATGACTTACAAAGCATATGCATCCGATAAAATATACTAACAAAATAAAAAGGAGGGTTGACACGGGTTCTTAACATCCCCTCCCTCTTAAAAGAAAGTTTTGTCCTCAAAGCTTTAGATGTGGAAACTGTTGCTGGATCTAAAGGAGCGGTTCCCGTGTAGCATCCTCTGGTTGCATGTTGTACCAATGAATTAATAAATTTGTGATGGACTGAGAGCAAAGCTGACAAGTGTGCTTATTGAGGATGGATGCCGGATCTGAAATGATGGATCCTTCATCATCCCGTTCTGGTAAAACAATTTGTGCTCTGATGTTGGTCCCAATCACTTGTTGAATGCGAGAAGGAGGAAGTGCCAATTTATAAGCAACAGAGCCAATATTCTGAAGAACTGTATATGGACTAGAGATCTTTGGAGTGAGAATTTGATTCACTTTGAGTTTCAAGGAGGATTGCTTGTAAGGCTGCAGACAAAGAAAAACCATGTCACCGACTTGAAAAGTGCACTCAGAACGGTGCTGATAGGCTTAGTGTTTCATGTGGGTTCTGGCCATGTGAATATTGTCTTACAGAAGGTGAAGAATCTGATGTTGGTTTCAAAGAACCATGTCAACGGCCTGAACTGGTGAACTACTGGGGGTGTAGGGAAGGAGTACTGGAGGTGTGTGACCATAAACTACTTCATATGGAGGCATTTGAAAATGTAGTATGGTAGGAAGTATTGTACCACCATTCAGTGAGAGGGAGCCACTTTTCCCACAGAGGTTGTTCTTCAGAGGTGAAACAATGAAGGTAAGTTTCCCAATAGTTGTTGATGACTTCATTCAGATGATCTATTGGTGGGTGATAAACTGAACTCATATTCATTTTGGTGTCAGTAAGGAGAAAATGACTTGTGAAAGGTGCATTTCGGTTTGAGACAATGGAAGAAGGGATTCCATGAAGAAGGAATATCTTTTCCATGAAAATTTGTGCAATTCACGAGGTGGTATATGGAGGTCTCAAAGCAAAAAAAAGATGAGATTTGGAGAGCCGATCAACCACAACAAAGATTGCGTTCTTCCCTCCATATTTAGGGAGCCCTTGAATGAAATACATCGAAATATATGTCCAAATCCTTGTAGGGATGGGGAAAGTTTCAAGCAATCCAAAAAGGAGTGTAGTTTCACCTTGGTGGCACTGACAAGGATCACATTCAGAAACCATCTGTTGAATTTCTCGTTTCATTCCCTTCCAAAAGAAGTGACATCATGCCCTCTCATATGTTTTCATGAACCTAGAGTGCCATGCCGATGGAGAAGCATGGAGTTCATAAAAGACTGCATGTTTAATATATGTGCTCTGCGGAAGTGCAAGATGACCCTTGTATCTCAGAGAACAGCCATCCCAAGAGAAATGCGGTACCACAGAAGGGTTACTGGCCAACGATTGGATTATTTAAGATAATGAGGATTCATTGGCATAGCCTTGCTGAACAGAGTGTAACCAAGTTGGAACAGGCATAGCAATAGCTAAAAGAGAGATAGGGGCATCAAATTTGCGGGAAAGAGTATCCACCACAAGATTGTCCTTAGCCTTCTTGTAATTGATCTCACAGTCATAACCCCTGAGTTTGCTAACCCATTTCTATTGTGTTGGGGATGAGACCTATTATTCTAGGAAATATTTCAGACTCTAGTGATTAGTCTTGATGTAGCAAGGATTCCCAAAGAGGTATGGTCACCACTTCTATACTACGTGAAAAATAGTCATCATTTTCTTATCATATGTGGAGATGGATAAATTCATTCCAGGAAGGGATTTACCAGTGAATGCCATGGGATGTTCATCTTGAAAGAGGAAAACACCAAGTCCATTGTCAAAAGCATCACTCTCCAGAGTGAAGGGCTTGGAAAAATCAGGCATCTGAAGGGTGTATCGGAATGAAAGATCCAAGGGAGTATTTGAGACTATCGAAGGTTGCATCTGAATGAAATGGAGCTGAGTGATGACACCATGCGAATTCTTCTTAAGGATTGTTTCCATGCAATGTGAACTGATGATGCTGAGAGACCCTAGTTGTAAGCCATTGAATGTGTATTTTTTCCCATTGACTAAAAAATGCATCCACAGTTCAGCAAAATCCCATAAGATGGGTCCAAGTGTGCGTAACCATTGAGTGCCCAAAATCACAAAACAACCTCCTAGGGGTATGGAAAACATGTTAGAGCGCAAGTTATAATCTCCAATAGAGATACACACACTGTGATACTTTACTTTGCAAGGGAAGGTGCTCCCATTGGCAACTAGGACTTTAAAGTTGGAGAAAGGATGGACAAAACAATCAACTTGTTTAGTAATCTGAGGGTCAATAGGACGCTGTGGAATGTTGACCTGATCGTCTACTTGATCCTAAGCAACGTCACAAATTTCAAGTGTAGGCGGAGAAGCCATATCCATGAAATAGGGCTTGTGTTCAGTACATTGATGTCCCCAAGTGAATTTATCATCACAATTATAACAAAGTCCTTTTTCCCTATGTTCTCGCATCTCGACTTCAGACAAATGCTTGATAGGAGTGGTTCTAGGAGTCAGATGGATTGGATGTCTTTGGGGAACCATATTTTTGAATGGAACAAAAGTGGATTTGGGGCGTTGTTGAGACCTAATCTTGTCCTCTGCTTAGCCAACCCTAGGATTTCCATCATTGTGTTGGGAAAGAACATTGTAATGTCAAATCGGATTGTATCTGTAAGACCGCTGATAAAGCAACTCCTGTAGAACGCATCAGGAAATCCTTCTATGTGCTTGACTAAGTTCTCAAATTTTGTCTAATACTCTCTCACAGTTCTAGTCTGGCGAATTTTGGTGAGTGCTCCTATGAATTCATCAAAACCACTAGGGCCAAATTGGTGCAAAAGGAGTTGGCAAAAATCTGTCCATTGGGGCTCTTCATGATCCTTGATGTACCAACAGAACCATTGAAGGGCTTCACGTTCCAAATGAAATGATGTAAGTGGGACTTTGGTGACATCAAATGTGTTATGCATATTAAAGTATTGTTCATCCTTGTGTATCCATCCACTTGGATCATCACCATTGAAGCGAGGGAATTCAATCTTCGGCCCACAAAAGTTGCTGAAAGCATAGAATGCAGTGCCTATAGAAGACTCATGCTGTTGTCAGTTGCTCATGGCTGAATACTGAAGATGGAGGTTGAGAAATCTTTGATCCAGATCTTCGAGTTTGGTCTTGAGGGTGACAAGTTCTTCTGCCATTTGTCTATTTGCTCCTGCGTGGGGGACAACCATAAGCAAGTTTTTTGTTTTATTTATTATTTATTATTTTTTTTCAGAAATGGGTGGAAAACCAAAAATAGAGAGGGTTTTAGAAAATAAAAATTTTGAGTTGGGAAAAACGCAAGTGGGTAACTAGGTTGTGGACACTTTATGAGGGACAAGGAAACAAAAAATGTGAATCTCAGAAGTGGGGAAAAGAAGGAGATGAAATTTCGGGCTTTGGGAAATGGACTTGGGATAGGGTCCTCAATGAATGAAATATGTAGAATGGAATGACATGTGTTATAGTGAATTTTCAAGGGAAACAAAGATAAATCAAGGAATATATGGCTAAAGAAATTTTTTTTCTCTGAAGAAATGATATGTGGCGATGCTAGAAAGATGTGCTTTATCAACTTGAATTGGAGTAAATGATCTGTGACAATTCTGGAATTCTGCCTGTTATCAACTGTAAATAGATATGGACCCCAGGTACATTCGGCTTCCTAATGGTTCAAAGCTAGTCACTCGGCCACCAAGGTTGTCTCAGGCTTGAGTATTGGGGCAGTACCCCTCACTTCACGGCGCAGGTAAAACTGCTAATCGCTTGGCCAAAAATGATAGCTCTTTGGTTTTCCTCACAGATGGAAATCTAGTCAATATGGTGGGGGTTGGTGCCCTTTTTGCTTGACAGGTCCTCTCAATGGCCAGCTACTTCAGGGTTCTTGTGGTACTCCTCACAATGAGTTTTAGGGCTATGCCCAAGTACTTCACACAGTTAAGTAGATAGGGTTTATTCCCTGATCCAAATGAAAAATACCACTACAAGAAGAAGAACTACTACAATAATCATAGTGCCAGAAAAAAGGTGGCATAAATTCCACCCAATGCTCAAAAACCCATAATTAGAGATAGGGTTTTGAGATGAAAACTTTTAAAATGGGAATAACCCAATCTATATTCCTCAGAATCGTTGTTATAGCCTATTTTTGGAACTGGAACAACCACTCTACTTCTACCCATGAAATCGGAATAGAAATCTAGGCACTCGATCAAAAGATTTCCACTCTACAATTTCCGCAACCATCACTGAAATTCTGAAACATTGCTGAGTTTAAATCGCGATATCTCCACTTTTAGAACTCCAAATGAGATGATTTTTTTTGAAACTGCGTATTTTTTAAAGATGACTTCAGATATGCAACTTGTTTTTCTTTAATCTGCACAAAAAGTTTCAAAAATTGATGTGAAAGTCACCGCCCAATTTTGCCCCTTGTTTTTTCCCAAAAAAAAAAATTCTCACTTGTGCCAAGGAAAGTGCTCTGATACCAGATGTGGAGAACCTCATGCAATGAACAATCAAAATGCACGATATAATAGAAATATTGGAGCATAAAAGATATTTTATTGATTGCAGGTCACTACGAGGGGGCAAACTCCTTTGAGCAAGCTCAATACAAAATAACTCTTTAATGCTTTCATCAACCTCAACACATACTTATATACTAAGTCTATTCTAAACAACTATTACCCCCCATCAATGTGGTTTAATACAACATAATAACTAGACAACTTAACAACTATTACTTACTCCCCATGAATGTGGGATGATACAACAGACTGATGGGACGACTTACAAAGCATATGCGTCCGATAAAATATACTAACAAAATAAAGAGGAGGGTTGACACGGGTTCTTAACAATTGCATTTTCTATTTTTTTTGGGGGGATTAGTGCATTAGGTCTCTTTTACCTTGGTGCTTTGCTTGGGTGATGTCTCATAGTGTTTGCAGAGTCTGGGGGTAGTAGAGTCATTCTTTTGCTTTTTTATCTCATTTTAATTCAAAAAATTACAAAAATGTTTTCTTCTTTGCATCATTATGCATCATTGCATTTTGCATTTTGCATGGTAATTGCACTAGGTTTGCTTGGAAAAGTATTAATCATATTTTCATATAGGAATGATTGCATTTTTCATTTGAAGGACAACTTTGCATTTCACGTAGTAGCATACCCCATTTTTCATTTGACACAGTGCATTTGCATTGATTGTTAGGTGTGCATTTTACTTCTTGCTGCATCATAACACCATTAGTTGCATGATCATTTACCCTTTTGAGTAATAAGCCAATTAAAATCAACACAAAATAAAATGAATTACACTCTTTTCTTTTATAGGGTGCACCAACAAGATTAGGTTTTAGGGTCTTGGAATAGTTCATTGTGAGTAAATTCTCCAAGACCACTAAACAACAACATGTATGTGTCTATCAATGTGAGAGTGTGAAATTCCTTGGTATATTTAGTGTTTCTCAGGATCCTCCTCCTACAAGGGAGTTAATCACAAGGCAGTGTGAGCGGTTATTAATTGGGATGACCCTTAATCATAATTGAGTAGCACTAGAGATATTTCCAGGATTGTATTCGTATCTAGGGGCTCTTTCGAAAGTTTCAAGCTTTGCTACCTTACCCATACGGTCAATCCTGCCTGTGATTGTCCGCCTGAGCATTGATTATATTGAGGTGACCTTAGTTTCCTTACCTAGGTTATTGAGGGGGTACTTCGCAGAGGTTATTTTGCAGGTGTCTCAGTCAGGTTGGAGTCGGACAACACAGTCACTATATGCGTTGAAGTCAAGGGCCACAATAATTGGTTACGAACCTCCGCTTGTTGTGTATGGGAGTCTCAAACCTTTCCTAGGTGAGACATACCTGCTTCATTCAGGAGCTCACATATCCTACCCTTGTTTGCTTGTGATTTGACTTTACATTATATAGGTGTATTCACTATGCACGCTAGTTTTCCTAGGGTTGTGTAATTAGATAGAGTCTTTTTTCATTTTTTGATTCGTTATGGATTTGGTTGCCGCATTTCATCGTTCTCATCGTTTAGCAGGAATTCTTCCTTCCACATCTCCTCTTCCTTTGGGGGAGACAAATAGATAGTCTGGGTGGACTACTTCTCACATTGATTCACACATGATGGGAGATTACGCGGATGAGATTCCTGATATGTATTCTCCACCTCAAGAAGTTGGGGAGGAAGATCCTACTCCTGTATATGATCCTTCACTAGATATACCTTCACATTTCGGTTATGATCCCTCATTCACAGTTCATCGGTATTGGTTTCCAATCGATGAGACTCACCATGAATCCACAAGCACTATTCATGTTAGTTATGGCATGCCTGATATCCCTGCACCTGATCTAGCACATCATGCCAAGTCAGAAATTGAACCTAGCACTATGCCTAGGGGCACTCCTATTCATTTTCATGTGAAGAGATTTGGTAGCACTAGTCACATTACACCTTCCATCCCAGTGGTGGAAGCTACCTCACATGCCCATCCTAGGCCTAATGTTAGTAGTAATATGTTAATACTAGATCCAAGACGAGTGACCATAGGGAATACGACTTACATCCCTTCACATGTCCCTTCATCCTTGATTTCTACTCCTTCAAATGCATTTTTGACAACCCTTCCTCCCCCACATTCTTGTGGTCCTTCAGGTCATAAAGTTTCTACTAGTCATGTTCGTATTGTGACTACTCGTACAGTAGTTTCTCAGAGTCAAGTATCTCATGTTGTCTCAGGAGGTCATATTCCTATTTCTGGATCGTCTTACGGTCCATCGCATGGAGTTCCCCATATCCCTACTTATGGAGCTTCTCATGGGATATCCCATGGGACATCTTATGGAGCTTCTCATGGACAATATTATGGACTGGAGTATGGACCAAGCTATCAACCTTATGGGTACGGGTATCAAAAACCCGCTTACTCCTCTAATTATGGCTTCGTAGCACCACATAGTCAAGGTACACCACATTGTTGAAATATTGTAACTTCAAAGAATATTCTATATGTATCTTTTGTGGTCCCCGATGGTCCTACTGGGAGAACCACTTGCATTACATTGTACCTTGATGCTCCTAATCGGAAGAACTAATGAGAGTCATGAGGTAGTCCCCTCTAATTGTAAAGGTGGGTCATCAGCACCCCATTGTGGCTACTTGAGCCTACATGTGTAACTCGAGCCTACATGATTTAACTTGAGCCTACATGTCAAATGAGTTAACTTAAGTGAAAGGATGAATATAAATAGAGGTGTAGTGCTCCTCATTTGTGACACACACTCTCACTTGTATAGCACATTAGTGGAGAAGAGAAGTAGCTGGAGGAGGAGAAGGATCAGGCTTTGATCTCCTTGCTGGTTTATCATTTATCTTTTTGGGGCATCTATATTGAGGAAGCTTTTGCTGGGTTTTTCCCTTTAGGGTTTTCCCAGGATAAATCTTTGTGTTCCTTTTGTATGGTTGTGCTTGTCTATCTTTCAGTGATCCTGTTTATATGCTTTTGTTATGAAAATGAAAAGAAATACTAATGTCTTAGCTAAGCATACGGAAATTTAACATGGTATCAAAGCTAACCTGATAAGAAGACATTGTGTAGCTACAGAATCTAGGGCTTCTTAATTTTTGGGTCTCTCTCCACAATCCATCAGCAAAAGTATGCTAGGATGACTCTACATTGAAGGGCTCATCTTTCTGTCGAAGCATAATTCAATTCCGAGCATTTTCAGTTTTTGATGTGGAAATTAGGAATTTCTACAGAAGAGGAATTTTTGAGTGAGACCAGAATAGGATTGTTCTCCTCATCAAAACCAAAGTTTAGAGACCTAGATCAAGAAATTTGGTTGGGTGAAACTCTGGGAAATTCAAACCCTAGTTTGAACCTGAGCTAGAAAAACCCTAAATACTAAAACTGCTACGTTTTGGAACATTCACTATATTCCAAAATTGGAAAAGGATCAAGAGCTGAAAATTGCAGGGGTCGAAGATAAAATCCTGATGAATACTTTTTCCAAACTTCATTTGCAGATTCGCTGTATTCCAGGAGATATGTTCTCTCCAAGTTAGGGTTCCAGCCTCTTCCAGAATTCATCCCTAAACAGGAAACCTGGGGAGAATTGAAATATCTTGGGCTACAGAGGTCCAAATGGAATTCCTGGAGATGTTATAAAAAGGTAAGAGAATCTAATTTATTAGGTCCAAATATCAGACTCAGAAGATGAACCAGTGACACGTGGCATTTTGTACAACTTCGTTGTTCTGAACAGTCCTGTAACAGGTCACCTTGGGAAAAGGATCATAAATCCCAAACAATGAAACCAATTCTGATGAAACCTATGGTGTTGGATCAGGGACATGCGAGGTTACCTCAGTGAAAATGTTTAGAGATAGAGGAGCAGAAATTTTCCAATATATCATAGAAACAGTAACAGGCATTTCTGCTGAAGAAATTGGAAAATTAGGGCTTCTTGTTTCGGGAGCTTCCCTCCACTGTTTTCAGAAATGGAGTATATTGGACAGCTCCATTTGAAGAGATATATCTGTATAGCCAATTATATCTGAAATATTCAAAGTTTTGAAATTAGGGTTTCTGTGATAAACCCTAGATCAGCCAGCTCCGGAACCAGGATGTACACCTCAAATCGGTAAGATCTAATCCTTTGCTATGTTGATTTGAGGTTCTCATTTCAAAGTGATCTATCACATCATCTTGATGATAAGCTTGGTGAAGTTGACAATTTCCAATCCTAGAAGTATATGATCTCTCTAAATAAAATGGATTGGACACCTACATGAGCATAGAGGTTCCAGTTTCAGAGGGAGATGAGGCTAGAAGCCTTTCTCAAGAAGAACTTGGTCAAAGCCCAGAAGATCATTGATGATTCATTCACGAATCAAATTGTACTACAAGTGTCTTCCCTAAAGACATCGATGATGTTTGATTCCTTGACCAAGCTATTTGAAGGGAAGAACATAGGTCGAAATATGACCTTAAGAAAACAGCTAAAGAATGTGAAGATCCAGAATGCAAAGACCATGCAGTCATAAGGATCTCTCAAATCAAAGAACATCTTCAAGCGGGGAAAGAAGAAGTGAAGAATGCAGAAGTGGTGATGGCCACCTTGAATGGATTCACAGGATCATGGAATTCATTCATTCAAGAAATGTGTTCCAGAAGGAAGTGATTATTTTCAGTAGACTTTGGGAAGAAGAAGAAGCTCGTCTCTGAAGATCAAGCTCTCATCTTCCAAAGAAGATCCCTCAATCAATGAGGAATATGAATATCTCAACTCTTGAAGAACTGCTTATCCACCTCAGCATTTGGATAAGAAACAATGCTATCATGAATGAAGAATATGATGAAGCTGAAGACTCAAGAAGGAGTATACCCATGAAACAAATAAAGATAAGTATTCAATTGTCATTTCATGATATTGTTTTGTTATACATTTGATTATATTCAGTTGATGTATTTTTTGCATTAATGACTGTATACTACTAATATGCATGTGATGGGTAAGTAGCTCATGGTTCTATACAACTCTCCATTGCTACTTATCAAACCTCTTTGCTGACATATTGTATTAGTGCACAATCTCAATAATGTCACGGTGGAGATGGAAGGCATCTAGAAAGTTTATGTGAGATATGGATGAATGTTGTATTGACTAAACAGTTGCATGATGCATAAGAATTTGTCGTTATGCATATGTTTTATGAAATATTTATAACCATGCAACTGGTGCATTTGAATTGTAGGAAAGGTCATGAACAACCTCCTACAAGAAAAGAAGGATGAGACTTGTTCCGAAGAACAAGTGATGACAATTCAATATTCACTCCAATAAACATGAATCTGAAGCTCCCAGGGTCAGAGACACCATGACGGAAGAAAGAGATTTAGAGAATGATATATCCACCTTGAAGGATGAATACCACCATGGGTAGAAGAGATAACTCAAGATGAAGAAAAGAATGCTATAAAAGAAGCTATGATCAAAGAATAAAAGTTGATCATGGGGAATGATGTATACGATATGATGGAACAAGTGTACAAAGCAAGGTTCGTGATTCTCCCCAGAAAGAATACACTATGACATGACATACTCTATTGACCAGTATATATCAAGCATAGAACCACCTCTACAGAATGAAGAGGGAAGATGATACTCCACTTTAGGGGGAGTGACTACAGAAAATTATATCTGAGTTCGACATGGTAAAACATGATGGATAGCTTTGTGATGGATCGAGACTTTACCACGAGTAAAGTGGGTTCCAACCTTCAAAGTTGAATGCAGAAGACTAGGATATGTTGAAGACCTGAGAAGACAAACTCATAGAAGATGTTATGATACTAGAATGATGTTTGGGATATAGTACTCAAACCAGAAAGCAAGAATGTGGTATCTTCCAAATGGATTTGCAAGATAAGATATGTTGCTGATAGAAGTAAGGTAAGAGTTGTGGCTAGAGGTTTCTATCAGAAAGAGGGAATTAATTCTGAAGAGACACTTACTCTAAGAAGCAAGGTACACTTCCTTCAAAACTATCATGGTAGTTTCTTCCTTGATGAAGTAAAGACAAGCCTTCCTTAATGGTATGATTGAGGAAGAGTTTTACATCGAATAGTCATGAGAATTTGAAGTTGAAAACAGAAGGAATCAAGTATGCAAGTTGAAGAAGGCCCTCTATGGCCTGAAGCAAGCTCCTAGAACTTGGTATGGAAGAATAGATAGTTTCCTGATGAGCATGGGATTTTCCAAGAGCAAAGTCGATCCTAGCCTTTCCTACAATGTTGTAGAAGATGTACTTGTCATTCTATTACTATATGTGGATGACTTATTCTTGACAAGGAATGAGAAACAGATCATGGAATGCAAGAAGAAACTGGCAGAAGAATTTGAGATGAAATACCTTGGGTTAATGCATTATTTCCTAGGTCTGGAAGTATGGCAAAGTTCAGAAGGAATATTTCTCAAACAGGGAAAGTATGTGGTAGAGATATTGAAGAGATTCAATATGTTGGAATGCAAAGTCATGGCCACACCCATGGACTCCAACCTAAAGCTGTTAGCTGATGACTCATTAGAGTTAGTGGATGTGACTCACTACAGATAGATCATTGGGTCATTGATGTACTTAACAAATACCAGACCAGACATTTGTTTTGCTGTGAACACCTTAAGTCAATATCTTGTTCAACCAAGACGGGTTCACCTAGTAGCTGCAAAACATGTGATGAGATATCTGAAAGGGACTATAGACTTTGGTCTATACTATGATGATAGCCATGAGTATAGATTGTATGGCTACATAGATGCATATTGGGATGGAAGTATCTCAGACAGGAAAATCACATCAGGTATATGCTTTTGGTCTGCTATGAGTTCATGGTTTAGCAGGAAACAGTCCAGTGTTTCTCTTAGCACGGTTGAAGCAGAATACATAGCAGATTGATCTACTAAGTTGTGAAGCCATATAGCTTTAGAAGCTGATATCAAGTCTCTTTGACCTGAAGATGGACACGACAATGATTCTATATGATAACCATAGTTGTGATGACAAAGAACCCTGTGTTCCA
Source organism: Pseudotsuga menziesii (assembly GCA_001517045.1). Classification (NCBI taxonomy): domain Eukaryota; kingdom Viridiplantae; phylum Streptophyta; class Pinopsida; order Pinales; family Pinaceae; genus Pseudotsuga; species Pseudotsuga menziesii. The sequence continues at coordinate 416,423 of LPNX010953198.1, forward strand.
ACGTAACACGTAGAAATCCGGTATTTCTACATACAAGATTAGATGCAGCTGATGGTGATTCAGTATTTCTATACTGAATGTATATATGATGATGCTTTCAGTATTCACAAACTAGAGATATAGATGGTGATAGATTAGTATTTAGATACTGAAGATGTAGATGATGATGGTTTGGATAATGATGTACCGAGGAAGCCTCTGCCTCGAGTAGAGTTCGAACACTTTCGAGACAAGCTTGGTGTTGTTCGGAAAGACCTTCCTCGAAACAGGGAGTAGTGATGTTGTAGTGGGATTGTATCATCCCTAGGAATTTTCTCTAAAGTGATCCAGAGACCTCGGTCCTCGAGAATGAAGAGGGATTGTATCATCCCGGGACATCTGTCCATAATAGATCCGGTGACCTCGGTCATCGAGAACATGATGGGATTGTATCATCCTGGGACATCTGTCCATAATAGATCCGGTGGCCCTCGAGAATGTGGTAGGATTGCATCATCCTTGGACATAGTCCTAAAGTGATAGCGAGTGATTATCTGGGATTGTATCATCCCTGGACTTTAAGTCCAAAAGTGATCCAAATATTTTTTGTCTTTGAGTTGTGGATTGCAGGTTGTTGCTGATGATGATGATGCTGTACTGATCAAAATATCAGAGTATGATGATGATGACGTACTGATCAAAAGATCAGAGTATGATGATGATGACATACTGATCGAAAGATCAGAGTATGATGATGATGACGTATTGATCTAAAAGATCAGAGTATGATGATGACGCACTATGATTATGATGTCTCTGATCGAAAGATTAGAGTATGATGATGATGTTTCTGATCGAAAGATCAGAGTATGTTGATGATGTTTCTGATCGAAAGATCAGAGTATGATGATGATGTTTCTGATCGAAAGATCAGAGTATGTTGATGATGTTTCTGATCGAAAGATCAGAGTATGATGATGATGTTTCTATGTTGATGATGTTTTTTATCAAAAGATCAGAGTATGATGATGATGTTTTTGATCGAAAGATCAAAATGTGATGATGATTATGCTCGATAGATCAAAATATGATGATGATGATGTTGCTATTGATCGAGAGGTCAAACTACTGAAGATGTTGTTGTTGATCGAAAGGTCAAGGTGCTGAAGATGTTGTTGCTGATCAAAAAATCAAAGTGCTGAAAATGTTGCTGATCGAAAGGTCAAAATGCTGAAGATGTTGTTGCTAATCGAAAATTCAAAATACTAAAGATGTTGCTGATTGAAAGGTCAAAATGCTGAAGATGTTTCTGATTGAAAGGTCAAAATCCTGAAGATGTTGTTGCTGATCGAACAGTAAAAGTGCTGAAGATGTTGCTGATCGAAAGGTCCAAGTGCTGAAGATGTCGTTGCTAATTGAAAGATAAAAATGCTGAATATGTTGCTGATCAAAGACTAAAGATGTTGCTGATGATGAAGACTGAGGATTGAAGATGAAGATTACATGATGTTGAAAAGCTTCCAATGATTTATAGATGTGTTACCCTGCTGATGTTGATGATGTCCCCTATCTCTACTCTTGTTGTTGATGATGTTGTTGTAGAATACCCTTCTTGTTAAGGGGGAGTGTTGAAATATTGTAACTTCGAAGAATATTCTATATGTATCTTTTGTGGTCCCCGATGGTCCTACTGGGAGAACCACTTGTATTACATTGTACCCCGATGCTCCTAATCAGAAGAACTAATAAGATTCATGAGGTAGTCACCTCTAATTGTAAAGGTGGGTAATCAACACCCCAGTGTGGTTACTTGAGCCTACATGTGTAACTCGATCCTACATGATTTAACTCGAGCCTACATGTCAAATGAGTTAACTTAAGTGAACGGATGAATATAAATAGAGGTGTAGTGCTCCTCATTTGTGACACACACTCTCACTTGTATAGCGCATTAGTGGAGAAGAGAAGTAGCTGGAGAAGGAGGAGGATTAGGCTTTGATCTCCTTGCCGGTTTATCTTTTATCTTTTTGGGGCATCTATATTGAGGAAGCTTTTGCTGGGTTTTTCCCTTTAGGGTTTTCCCAGGATAAATATTTGTGTTCCTTTTGTATGGTTGTGCTTGTTTATCTTTTAGTGATCCTGTTTATATGCTTTTGTTATGAAAATGAAATGAAATACTAATGTCTTAGATAAGCATATAAAAATTTAACACACATCATAATAATTCCATGCCACCCTACACGGGTCAAACGGGAGGAGGATATTATGGCCCAAGGCCATGGTATTTACAGTAGTCAGCCTTATATGAACCAAAACTATCAGGGAGAATGGCATAGACTGGATCAACCTAGGATCCCTTTCCTCACAACGTTAAATTTGCTTGACTTATCGAGACTAATGAATGATCCGGTATCGCATCACCCAGCTTGGCTGGCTGTCCCTACCAAGATTTCCTCGGACATTCCCAAGTTCAAGGGAAAACCAGGAGAAGATCCTAGTGAACATGTCATTACCTTTCACCTTTGGTTCTCTTCCAACTCCTTACACGATGACTCAATCCGTTTGAGGCTATTTCAACACACCCTCATAGGGCTTGCATCGAAATGGTACATAGAGTTACCAAGGGGGGCATTCGTTTTGTTCAATGACCTTGCTATGACTTTCCTCAACCACTTCCAGCTACCAGTGTGTTACAAGGTTGGTACACTCTTGTTGACATTTCAGTAGGACAAAGCCACACATATCTCAGACCATATCCAAAAGTGGCATAGATGGAAGAGGTTGATTAAAGCTTTCATACCGCTGGAGTTTCTCCTTCAGTGGTTCCTTAAATCATTTCTACCTTACATCGCGAAGGATGTTTCTATATCCGGAGTCCAGAATGAGGAACAAGCAATTTTTAGGGCACGGGAATTGGATTTGATTTATGCTCAATCCGGACTATTATATGAGATCTTACCTAACGCTCCGCATTCTAGTTTCGATCCCAAGATCAATCCTAGACCACATGCCGATGGCATTTTGGGTTGTACAAGTGCCAAACCTGCAGACTCGATTACGAAACAAGTGAATCAATTGTCTATTAACCAATCCATGTCAGGACAAGTTATGGATTCGTCTCAACCCACCCAACTAGTGAGTGTACTTTCTATGCAATCGTCAGACCAGAAGGGAAACCAACAGCCCGAAAAGAATAAGAAAAAGGGTAAAAATAATCGTAAGGATGGGAACAAGAACGAAAATGCCAATTTTAATGACAATAACGACCATAATACTGGGGGGACAAGAAGTATAAATGTAAGGTTAAGTTTTCTTGCAAATTTTGTAAGGATGATCATCTCACTCACTTGTGCCCTCATATGGAAGATGCCTCGAGGTTCATAGCACAGGGCCCATCTGTGATGACCAATTCTTTTCCCCATAATCAAAATATGAACTCAAGGACCCATGATTCTCATTCTACATCGGGTGGAGATCAAAATCTGTTGAAAACTAGTATTGGTCATGGGTGCATCAACATGGTGCATGCTACTAAGGTTGTGACTCATGCGAAAGACTATGGTTCATCACAACTAGACCTTGGGAAGGAACCCCTCCTATAGAGAGCCGTTTCCGTATTGAAAACCCTATGGATAAACCTGATATTGCACCTCGCATTCCTAAGGGAGTCCTAAAGCATTCAGGGCACAATCCTAATTCCCAAGCCACCCAGAACTATTCTGTTGTCAAGGATTTGGGCCAAACTCCTTGTGCGATGTTTGCGCTTGAGGTTCTTCAGACTTGTCCTTCGCAAAGGAAAGATTTTATTTCTACTCTTGGGGTGAATGATGATAACTCTTCTTCCATCATCAAATTTGAAACCATGGGACTACAGCCTCTCTTTCCTTACTATGTGTCTCTCTTGATTCATGTAGAATGTCTTAACATGACCGTCAAATGCACTGTGATTGATGAAGGCGCTGCTGCTTCTGTGATGTCTTTGTCGTGTTAGAAGGGTTTAGGTTCTCCCTATTTGTCTAAACCTGCTACCATGTTAACTAACTTTTATGGTAGATCGTTTCATCTGCACATAATTCTTCCTTCTCTTAAGGTCTGTTTGGGAGGGAAGACTACCGCAATCGAGGTCGAGGTGGTTGATGCACCTCTTGATTATAATATTTTACTGGGTCAGAATTGGATGTATATTATGCAAGCCATAGCCTTTTCTCTATTTCGAGTTCTATTCTTTCCATTTAATGGGAATATTGTTATGATTGATCAGATATCATTCAAAAATCTAAGTGTTAGTGCATCGTTGGGAGCTTCTATTCCGATTATCGATCATTCTCAGCTGGCAACTGGGAGTGTGGGTGTAGGTATGTATCCATATCTTGTGGGGACATTTAGTTGTCCTGCACCCGTCCTTATGATTGGATATAGTTTCGATGGGGCTTCATATTCATTGAATTCGATGTATTTTCACACTACCCATATGGAATATCCTTGGATTCTTCCTACACCAAGTCCTTCGAACGGACCTATCAAAATGAATGTGCTGTTTCCTGCAGCAATGATAGCATATCAATCAAATCTTGATTGTCTTGTAGATCCTAGTCCTTCCTCTTTGTGGATAGAAAAGGAGGACCCGTATGTACTACCTACATGGGAAATTGAGTCCTCTCATGCACATGACTGCCTTGATAGTGTTTTTACATCCAATGAAGCTATTATTAAGGCCATGTCTAGGGTTGAGCCACCTTGGGAAGAGTTACATCATAGTCTTGTGGAGATTCTTAGCAAGAAGATTGGTAGTCTTGTGGTTCCATTAAGCTCTCTTGGTCAGATGGCTAATGGGAACATGGAGAATATATCACCTACAATCTCTATCAATATCTCTCGTGATCCTAGAAAGATTGAGAATGTCTATATTGGGGAAGAATGTTCCCATGCTGAGATTCTAGAGTATACCGAGCTGTTCAAAGAGTTTTGTGATATATTTGCTTGGTCATATGACAAAATGCCAGGTATCAACCCTCGTATTGTCAAACATGAAATTAAGACCTATCCGAATGCGAATCTTGTTCGACAACATTTGCATGCGGTGAATCCTAGAAAAGCACCCACGATTAAGGCTGAGATAGAAAAATTGTTGAAAGTCGGTTTTATCTATCACGTTCCCTTGATGGAGTGGGTTTCAAATCCTATTCCGGTTGATAAGAAGCAGGGAACAATCCATATATGCACTGATTTCTGTGATTTAAACCGTGCTTGTCCTAAGGATAATTTTCCCACACCATTTATTGATCAGATTTTGGATGTGTGTGGAAAGCGAGGTATTTTCCTTTATGGACAGATTTTCCGGATATAATCAGATTCAGATCAAACATGGGGATCAACACAAAACTGCATTTATTTGTCCTTGGGGTACGTTTGCATATCGAAAGATGCCTTTCGGTCTTAAAAACACCGGAGCCACATTTCAACGGGCTATGACCTTGATTTTTCATGATCTCAAAACGATTATTGAAGTCTTTTTGGATGACCTTGCTGCTCATTTTTGGGTGAGAGTGCGTCATTCCTACCATTTGAGATTATTATTCGAAAGATGCCACCACTACCAAGTTAGGTTAAATCCACATAAGTGCATCTTTTGCATGAAGTCTGGTCACTTACTATGGTTCATTGTTTCCAAGGAGGTTATAAGAGTCTATCCCTTAAAGGTTGAGGCAATACTTCAATCGTCTCCATGAAGAAATATTAGACATATTCAATGTTTGCAGGGCAAGGAAAAGTTCTTACAGAGATTCGTGGTTAACTTTGCCAATTTGACTAAAGGATTTATGCGTCTTTTAAAGAAGGACACTAGTTTTTGCTGGGATAAGCAAGCCCAAGAGTCCTTTGATGATTTTAAGAGAGCCTTAGCATCATCCCTCATGCTTAGTCCACCTGACTATAGCAATTACGTTTTTATTTATGTGTCCACGTCCATGGAGACGATTGGTATGGTTTTGGTTTATGAGAATGAGGAGCTCCATGAGCATGCCATATATTGTTTGGTCCAGAACCTTATAGATGTAGAAATTCGTTATTCCCATGTGGAGAAACTTGCCTTAGCTATTGTTCATGCAATTCAGAGATTGAGACAATACATTCTCCTTCGCCAGACCTTGGTGGTAGCTCACGTCAATCCATTTCAGTTCGTCCTCACTAGAAGGATGATCGAGGGAAAGTATAATAAATGGATTATTATTTTGCAAGAATTTGATCTCGAATTTGTTTCAGCGAAATCAAAGAAATCATTAATTTTTGCGGAGCTCATTTCTGATTTCCCAAGTGAGGAGGAGGAGGAGGTTTATGAAGATATGTTTGTTGATGAGCATATTTTCCTTATCTCAAATTTGGATCCATGGTATGGATATATTATCATATACTTACAAACATTGAAGGTCCCTACTCACCTTTCACGGGATGAGCAACGACGATTACATCACGTATCTAAGAACTACCTTATAGTGGATAACACTTTGTACCGCCATGGGGTAGATTCCATTTTATGTTGTTTTCTAACCCATGAAGAGGCTGAGGTTGTGCTGAATGATTTCCATAGAGGGGCGTGTGGTGGTCATTTATTTGGGCTTTATACAACCCAAAAAAATATTGAGAGCGGGATATTTTTGGCTGTCAATATTTAAATATTGTGTTAATGTAGTCAAGAAGTGTCACCCTTGCCAGCTATGTGCACGCAATATGTGCTCACATCCTGCCCCATTACATCTTATTATCACTACCGGTCCCTTCACCAAGTGGGGGCTTGACTTCATGGATTGCAACTCAGCTTCGACTAGGGGGCATCATCATATTATAGTGGCTGTTAATTACTTCATGAAATGGGTTGAGGCTATGCCCACAATTAAATCCAACGGTGAGACAGCCGCACATTTCATATTCAACCAAATTATTACTTGGTTTAATATTCCGAAAGATCTTGTCACTGACCATGGTACACACTTTCAGAATCGAATGATTGAAGAGTTGGCCTCGAAGTTAGGGTATAAGCAAGAGCACTCCTCTTCTTATTACCCTCAAGCAAATGGATAGGTTGAAGTAGTGAACAAATTACTTAAATCCATTCTCTAACGAACCATCACACAAAGTGAAACAAATTGGCATATCATGTTATATCCTTCTTTGTGGGATTATAGGACCATGGTTAATACTGCCACTGGTTTTTCTCCATATCAGCTCGTATATGGAGTGGATTCTATCTTACCGATTCAATGTGAAATCCGTTCATTGAAGCTAGCTATAGATCTTTTACCAGACACTTCCACATTGGAGTCACGTTTGGTCCACTTAGAGCAGCTTGATGAGCAGCGACGAGATGCTTTAGTGGCTCTAGAGGTGAACAAGCATCACGTTTAGGTCCAATATGATAAGTCTGTCCATCCGAGGAGGTTTTGTGAAGGATATTTGGTCCTTTTGTGGGACCAAGCTAAAGAACCCTTGGGGGAAGGGAAGTTTAATCCCATGTGGCATGGTCCTTACATGGTCAAACGTGTGTTAGAGAAGGGAACCTATGAGCTGGTAGATTATGAGGGGACAGCCTTAGTAGAGCCTAGAAATGGGCTCTATCTTAAAAAATACTGTGCATGATCTTCAACCAGGGCTGATTATTGTATATTATTGTGCAGTTTTTTGCATAGTTAGGTTTTATTATGGTGATCGGGTTTGTTGATTAGATTTTGTTTCTTATGGAAGATGTCAATGGATTCTTCCGTTTTCATAGGATTTGCTGATGGTGCTAGCTACCACACTCAACACTCAGCCTTTGCTGCTTGGGTGATTTATACTCCTACGGGTCAGGTATTGTCTTCAGGAGGCATATGTTTACGGCCTTCTTCGAACAATGTTGCTGAGTATAGTGTTGTTATCAAGATATTACGGGATGCCATTTCACATGGTGTTCTCTCTCTTGAGGTACATCTTGATTCATAGTTAGTAGTGTCACAACTTAATGGCTTGTATCATATTAGGGATCTGACATTATTACGAATATTCTTACGTGTGAGATTGTTAGAACGATAATTTGACAACATAAAATACATACATGTTCCAAGAATTTTTAATCAAGTTGCTGACTCATATGCTAAATATGTGTTAGATTGGCATTTTTTTCATAGACCATAAGCACATCACAAACATACATTTTTACACATGTAAATAAATAAAATCGATCATCATAAAAAAATTTCATTAAACATTCAAAATGTGATGTCATAATACATAAGTGTCATAATACAAAAATGGGGCTTCCGAGCCACCAAAATATAATACACGGTAGTACAAAAATGAATCACTCTCAGGTCTCTAAGCCTATGGTGGAGGAGGACGGGGGTTCTGATCGTGGTAGCACACCACAGCTCTAGCTAGTCATCAGAATAACTGAACCCATGCTCGTGGTACACCAACCACCTGATGCTGCATGGCCTTAGGAAAGTCCTCGACTTGCACCATGGGTACCCGATGTGTCAATCATACAAAGTTTGTGTGGATGCTTTGGAGCATCCGCTCTACATCCACACCCATGATATCATCTCCTCTTCCCCTCCGTCTATGACAAGGGACGGTGTCAGGCCACCGTGGTCCAACATCTGCATACATATGACAAATTGTCACTATGTGTCATCACAGCAAAACATGTCTTTTGAGTCTATATATCAAAAAACACAAAAAAAGTTAATAATTCAAAAAACTTTAAAAAGAGGGTTTGGGATTCGTTACCAATGTCACCGTATGCTGCTCCTGGTGGTAGGGGCATGTCTGGGTCTCCACGAAAATCTATTCCCACATAGAAATAATCATCGATAGCAATAATCTGTTGTCGCCACCATGGAAAGAAATTACCTGGGTAGGGGTTGGACACCCTACCTCTTCCCAGTCTATGCATAGCATTTTCCCAACGTCATTGGGTGAGATCTAAAACCCCATGAGAAGGAATTTCAGCTCTAGGGCTTAGCCCTAGAAAATGCTCAAAGAAAAATGTGCTTAGTATACTGTTGAAACTGAAGTTTCGTACCCTACCCATCTTGTATTCACTGAGCTCCTGCTTCATGTTACTCAACAACGGAGTGCTCCAATCGTAAACTGTGGGTCTCATGCACTCCACTGCATAGAACATCAATGGCTGCAAGGCCTCGTGGAGTGACGCTGGCCCAGCTTTCCTGCCGAGTGCCAATAGTATGGCCTTTAGTCCTAGGACCTGGATGGAGTTTGTTGGGATTTGACTCCCAACCTTTTTCGTGTTCAAAAAATAGTATACTGCAATGTACTCATCAATCGTGAGGCCACCTCCGGGCCCGCGAGAGCGTAGGTTTACCACCTCTCCGCATCGAGACAATCTAGTAATGAAGTGTATGTCCTCCACCTCTATAGTGAGGGACATCCCATTGATATGGAAGGACTCTGAGTCTAGATCCCAGTGGTCTACTAGCATCTACAGGAGTCTTAGTTGGGCCCTGAGGATGCCAAGACACCAAAACATGTATAGCCCACATGCACATAGAGCTTGTTGAGCCATCAAATCACCCCATACAACCTCTTCTACGTCTCCATGTTCCCTCTCCCTCCATTCTAGAACCATGCTGCACATTAAAAATGAGTTTTTGTCAGTTTATACCTTAAAAAACCGTGTGTGCAGCTGCATACATGACTGTTTGCAAAACAGCCACATATGTATGTAGGTTTGGGAGGTTTTTCTGCGTATAGCCAGCCCTATATGCTGAAAAAGGCCCGATTTTCGCGTGGACCGAAATTAATTTTGACCATGAAAATTGAAAAAATTTACATGAAAATGGAAGAGGACTTGAGAAGTTACCTGGAACAAATGGTGTCGAATTTCGCCTAACAAAGCTCCTGGAATTCGCGATTGAAGTTCTAAGCTCAAATGGGTAAAAATTTCAAATGATATGTAATTTTCGAATTTTTTACTATTTATAGAAAAATTTAAAATTTTTGAAAGTTTTTACCCCCTTTCTATAGTTTTGAACCGTTTTTTACCACTTTGGACCATTTTGGACTGATCTGATGATGTAGGAGTCTGTTTTGAGCATTGTTTTGACCCATTTGTGTCGCTTTTAGGTATTATATCTAAACTGGAATATAAGTTAGATTTCACATCCATGTGCATTTTGCATGACCTTATGACCATTTCATTATAACCTTACGTACGAACCCATTCTATCTTGTCATGGAACCTTCTTGTTGTTTTAGAAGTAACATGATGTGAATGGTAGAGCTTGACCATACATGGGTGCCCTAGTTAGCTCCTTTTTTTTGCATTTGGTGCCCATGCTAACATTTTTTCCATTTAGGGTGTGGGAGTCCTTTGTATAGTATCGCCATGTCTTTGTGCAAGAGCCTCATACTCCTATTGATCTTTTTGCTGGCCTTTGTCCCCAGGACTCCCTTATGTCAAGTTGTAATTGCATTATCATGAGTTTTTCCTGCCTCATTGAGCCTTATGCCAGCTTCCCTGAATTCGATTATCAGCCATATATCCCAAGCTTGTCTCATATCTAGCCATGCAGAGCCATTTTACATATCCTTTGCAGCTTGATTCCCCATTTTTTACTAGGAGGGGACTTTCCTCTGAGTGTCATTATCCTACACATGTTTCCTTGCATTGAGCATAGGTATGTTCCGCTGCTTGGAAGTAGTTTGTTTTCCCATTGACACTCGTCTCCTCCTAGTCTGTAACTATAAATCACTTTTATTCTTTTTCAATCTTTTCAAAATATTCGAAAAAGTCCAAAAAATAAAAAAAACCAAAAAGCCGGACAAGAAAAGATGTTGTCTTTGGCAGCAGTTGATTCATGTTGCCTTCGAACAGAGCACTATATACGACATATGTTGGTTGGGTTAATAGTTTGACTTTAGGAGTTGTACTCGTTTCTCTCAGTTTATCTCCATTGATTGGTTAAGCTTCAAGTCCCTATGGAACCTCTGTCGATGTTACGGAGAGAAATTCCTATGGCTTGGGGTACCACAACAGACAGCTATGACTCCATAAATCAATATTTCCCAATATGCAATAGAAATAAAATGTCTAACACTAAAGGATCAGACCTCGTACCTTATTCCGGACGGTTGAAGTAGATCCCCATTGAGCTTTCCAATCTTCAGCTTGAATTGATATGATACTTCCTCAACAACAAGTAAACAATACAAGCATACTATATATCATGGTGTTAGATCTATTCTAGCATATATAATCAATAATGTAAAAGCATTTGACATATTCCAATGGATACCATATTCAATCAAATACACATCATTGGACAAGGAAAGATAGTTCTTATTAATATAAATCAGAGATTACAAGATAGATACAACCTCTGATGGCACGTCTACGAATCGGAGAAACTGAATCCCCCACTTGGGCCTCCACCACTTCAATCCTCCATCTCTCAATAGCAATCTCACTAGCAAAAGACAAGCTTGGGAAGAACACAAAAGTGCTCCAAAGGGACAAAGGGATGCAGACTCAAGTATAGTTCTGGCAACAATGGACTATAGTTTCATTGCTTTCAATCTCTCTATATGTATATGCCTTCAATGTACCAAGGGGTTCCTTATACAGCTTCACAAGGGATGATGAAGGGTTGAATCCGAGTGATCTCAAGGCATATGGAAGGCCAGGAGTCAAATGAGTCGGATCCATGTCAAGGAAAACTCCAAAAGGATTTGGACTATGCACACATCCCGATGTACACGGTTGTAAGGGTCAAACCCGCGTATGTACGCGGTTATCGGGGAAAAAGCTGCGTATATCATCTTTTATATAGTTTTTAGGGATGATCAAGGAAACATTAAAGGATAAAATATGGTCTATGGGGTCTAAAGAGTCTGCAGCGGGACAAGGGAAGGCCATACCAAGTGTGATTCACCTAGAGTGGTGAAATCCGCTATAACAGATGCCCCCTAATGTGTGAGGTCAGAGGGGTCATACGATGGCCGAAATACATTATAAGTCCATCCCAGAAGTGGAGTGATGAAGGATCCCAAATGAAAGACCAGCCACCCAATCAGCATAGTACAATGATACAACTTTGCATACATCTGCAAGTACATCTAGTAGTCCTGGATACATAAGAGTACAATGGCCATGAATAGGCATAATACATGATATCACATATGTGGTCATTGCCACGTACAATATACATAGATCAGAATATCCATGATGAATATATACAAAGGACCATGATCTCCAAAATGGCTGAAGATATATAATAGATCAAGATCTCCATAGTGGCTTGAAATGTCTGACATACACTGGAATCAAGTCACAAGAGATGAAATCTCATGAACACTGGCATGATCACGGAGTTAGCATATAAGAGATGCCACCAGTCTGGAAGGTCTTCTACACAAACCGCTACGAGTACATGTCCTACTATGTGAATAGGGGTGTCGAGGTCAAACATAGCATTCCATCATCTGATTACCAGTCATTGATGTATACCGTTAACAGACGTGAGATTACCCACCGATAATGATAATGGGAATCAAGGTACTAGAGTGCAAACTAACAAGTGTGAATAGATGTGTTGAGTTCAAGCACTTGAGAGAGTCCATTAATCATGGGACATTGATGTATTCCCAAGAAACTGTTCATGGCGAGAGAACCTAACACTGATGACTGCAAGTCTCAAGGCACTCAAAAGGACTCTAGACTCCAAACCCAGAATAAATGATCTGAATTCGATGGGATGAAATCCGCTAGAAGGAGGGCATTAAGGCATCCCCCATCATCCAACACGAGGTACTCAGCAAAACTGTCTAATGTGGAAGGACTCGATCATAAAGTGCATGAACCAGTAACTGTACAGGGAATGGCCGACATGCAAAGTCAAGATAACTGAGGAATGGCCGACACAGGTTTCAAATTCCTTCGAAAAAGAGCATAACGGCGTATGGTGACTGAATGAAGGCAGCATAGACTCGATATACAAATTGGGACATCTCTGTGACACAAGAGGCATCAATAGAGGCTCCATAGGGACTGGAAGCTTAACTAGTCGGTGGAGATAAACTCAGATAACGAGTGCAGCTCCTAAGTCAAACTATAACCCAACCAATGGATGTGATATACAGTGCTCTATTCGAAGGCGACACGACTCGACAGCTGCCAAAAGATAACATCTTTCCTTGTCCGGCTTTTTGGTTTTTTGATTTTCTTTTGGACTTTTTTCAGTTATTTGAAAATCTTGAAAAAAGAATAAACTAGATTTATAGTTACAAACTAGGAGGAGACGAGTGTCATAAGGGAAAACAAACTAGTTCCAAGTAGTGGAACATACCTATGCTCAATGCAAGGATACATGTGTAGGATATCGACACTCGAGGGAAAATCCCCTCCCGGTAAAAAGGGAATCAAGCTGCAAAGGATATAAAAATGGCTCTGCATGGCTAGACATGAGACAAGCTCAGGCTATATGGCTGAAACGTAATGTCATGGGAGCCGGAATAAAGCTCAATAAGGCAGGCAAAGCTCATGATAAAGCATTCACAACTTGACATAAGGGGAGTCCGGAGGGAAAAAAGGGCTAGCATAAGATCAAGAGGAGTATGAGGCTCTTACTAAATGTCATGGCAATACTATACAACGGACTCCCACACCCTAAAGGAGAAAACTTCGGCATGGGCACCAAATGCAAATAAGGCACTAACTAGGGTACCCATGTAAGGTGAAGCTCTACCACTCACATCATGCCACTTCTAAAGCAACAAGAAGGTTCTGCAACATAATAGAGTGGGTTCGTACCTAAGGTAATGGTGACATGGTCATAAGGTCATGCAAAATGCAAACGGTGGTGAACCTAACCTATATGCCAGTGTAGACGTTATACCTGTGATAGGCATGAATGGTCTCTGGTCACAAAAGAAGCATCCAATAGACAACTTCAGACCCAAGGAAGACCCAACCACACTCACAACCCACCCAATAAATTCTCACAACATCAGACTCACCGAAAGGGAGGATGTACGTGACTGTATAAAGAACAGCTACGTATGTACGCGACTTTTGGCCAAAAATCCACATATGTATGTGACTTTTCTCCAAAAACCCACGTATACAAAGAAGGCAGTGGTAAAAAGCAGGTCAAGGCCAAACCAATAAAGGGGAGTGTCAATGGACACACATACTATAACATGCAACACAGAAACAGAGAGAAGCCAAGAGCAAGTCAATAATATCAAGCCCATTGTGCCCGCAAACCCCCAAATAAAAACAAGGAACATCCCCAGCGGAGTTGCCAATTCTGTTACGGAGAGAAATTCCTATGGCTTGGGGTACCACAATAGACAACTATGACTCTAGAAATCAATCTTTCCCAATATGAAATAGAAATAAAATGTCTAACACTAAAGGATCAGACCTCGTACCTTATTCCAGACGATTGAAGTATATCCCCGTTGAGCTTTCCAGTCTTCAGCTTGAATTGATATGATACTTCGTCAACAACAAGTAAACAATACAAGCATACTATATATCATGGTGTTAGATCTATTCTAGCATATATAATCAATAATGTAAAAGCATTTGACATATTCCAATGGATACCATATTCAATCAAATAAACATCATTGGACAAGGAAAGATAGTTCTTATTAATATAAATCAGAGATTACAAGACAGATACAACCTCTGACGGCACGTCTGCGAATTATAGAAACTGAATCCCCCACTTGGGCCTCCACCACTTCAATCCTCCATCTCTCAATAGCAAGCTCACTAGCAAAAGGCAAGCTTGGGAAGAACACAAAAGTTCTCCAAAGGGACAAAGGGATGCAGACTCAAGTATAGTTTTGGCAACAATGGACTATAGTTTCGTTGCTTTCAATCTCTCTATATGTATATGCCTTCAATGTACCAAGGGGTTCCTTATATAGCTTCACAAGGGATGATGAAGGGTCGAATCCGAGCTATCTCAAGGCATATGGAAGGCCAGGAGTCAAATGAGTCGGATCCATGTCAAGGAAAACTCCAAAAGGATTTGGACTATGCACACATCCCGATGTACGCGGTTATAAGGGTCAAACCCGTGTATGTACGCAGTTATAGGGGAAAAATCCGCGTATATCATCTTTTATATAGTTTTTAGGGATGATAAAGGAAACATCAAAGGATAAAATATGGTCCATGGGGTCTAAAGAGTCTACAGCGGGACAAGGGAAGGCCATACTAAGTGTGATTCACCTAGAGTGGTGAAATCCACTATAACAATCGATGCCTCCTGTGTCGCAAACATGTCCCAGTTTTGTATATCGAGTCTATTCTTCCTACATTTAGTCACCATTCACCTTTATGCTCTTGTTTGAAGGAAGTTGAAACCTGAGTCGACCATTCCTCAGTTCTCTTGACTTTGCATGTCGGCCATTCCCGGTACCGATACTAGTTCATGCACATTATGATCGAGTCCTTTCACATTATACAGCCTTGCTAAGTACCTCGTGTTGGATGATGAGGGATGCATTAATTCCCTCCTTCTAGTGGATTTCATCCCATCAACATTAGATCATTTATTTTAGGATAGGAATCTAGAGTAATTTTTGAGTGCCTTGAGACTTGGTGTCATCAGTGGCAAGTTCTCTCACCATCGACAATTTTTGGGAATACATAAATGTCCCCTGATCGATGGATTATTTCAAGTGTTTGACCTCAACACATTTATTCACACTTGTTAGTTTGCACTCTAGTACCTTGATTCCCATTTTCATTATCAGTGGGTGATCTTGCATCTGTTAATGATATACATCCATTAGAGGAGATTTCAACTCAAACTAGGCCTCCTAAAAAAATTAATAAAATAATAGTTAAAATAATAAAATAATATTTATTAATTTTGGAGGAAGAAAAGAAAAAAACTACTTTTTTGTTTGTATTTTTGACATATCTTCCTGTGTTTTTACTCAAATTTCCACCGAGAGATCTTGTTGGATGTGGAATTTAATTCCGCTTTCAACGAGCTCTCCCGATCGAAATTTGAGTAAAAACACGGGGAGATATGTCAAAAATACAAACAAAAAAAGTAGTTCTTTTTATGATACCTATCCCCAAATTTATATTAAAAAAGTGTTTAAGACCTATATGGTATTTCAAATTTAAAGCAATTTCATTGGCTAACACATGATGGCATGGAATTTGAGCTAAAGTTAAAAGGCCCATTTTGAGTTGAAATTTCCTCTAATGAATGACCGGTAATCAGAAGATGGACGACTATGTTCGACCTTGACACCTCTATTTGCATAGTAGGACATGTAGTTGTAGCAGATTGTGTAGAATACCTTCCATATTTGTGGCATTTCATATATGCTACCTCCTTGATCATGCCAGTGTTCATGGGATTTCATCTCTCATGATTTGATTCCAGTGTATGTCAGATATTTCTAGCCATTATGGAGATTGTTGATGTAATCGGAGAAACCACAGTATCGAAATGACCAAGTCGACGTTTCGAATCCATATCAGGATCCATCATCAGGACAAGTCGAATGTGGAGAGAGTGAGAACCCAAGTTAAATACTGGAACCGGTAGGTCGGCTGCGAGGACTAGGGTTTTCTAAGTTGGACAATATTTTTAATTTTTAATTTTAATTTTTCCCCAGATTTAGGTGTAGGGATTAAATTTTCCGTGCACTTTGAAACCAATTAAAATTAAAAATATTGTCTGACTTAGAAAACCCTAGTCCTTGTAGCCGACCTACGGGTTCCGGTATTTAACTTGGGTTCTCACTCTCTCCACATTCGACTTGTCCTGATGATGGATCCTGATATGGATTCGAAACGTCGACTTGGTCATTTTGATACTGTGGTTTCTCCGATTACATCAACAATAACCTATCACCACAGAAATTTGGCAACAGACATTATGGAGATCTTGATCCAATATATATCTTCAGCCTTCATGGAGATCATGATCCTTTGTATATCTTCATCATGGATATTCTTATCTATCTATATTGTACGTGGCGATGACCACACATGTCATATTTTGTATCATTCTTATTCATGGCCATTGTACTCTTATGTATCCGGGACTACTGTATCTACTTGCAGTTATGTGCATATTTTGATCATTGTAGTGTATTGTTGGATGGCTGGTTCTTCCACCTAGTTCTTCATCACTCCTCTTCTGGGATGGACTTATAATATATTTCAGCCATCGTATGACCCTTTTGACCTCACACATTAGGGGGAATTTGTTATAGCTGATTTTACCACACATGGTGGATCACACCTTTATGGCCTTCCCTGTCCCTCTACAGACTCTTTAGACCCCATGGACTATTTTTGTACCTTTGATCTTTCCAAGATCATCTCTAAAAACATGTCTTATTTTCTATACGTGACTTTTAAACCTATTCTCACATATATCTCAAACCCACATACATCGGGATGTGTGCAAAAGACCAAATAGTTTTGGGGTTTTCCTTGATGTGGATCTGAGTCACTTGTCTCTTGGCCTTCTATTTTCGTTGAGATCACTCGGATTTGACCTTCCATTACCCCATTGAAGCACTATATAAGGAACCCTTTGGATACATTGAAGGAAGAGGAATTGAAGAGCAAGAAAACTATAGTCCATTGTTGTCGAATCTTAGACTTGAGTCTACATCCCTTTGTCCCTTGGAGCACTTTGTTTTCTTCCCAAGATTGCCTTTTCTTGTGAGCTTTCCATCAAGAGATGGAGGATTGAAGTGGTGGAGGCCCAGGTGGAGGACTTAGTTTCTCCGATTCGCAGATGTGCCGACAGAGGTTGTCACTATTGTAATCTCTGTTTTATATTAATAGAAATATATTTTCGTGTCCAATAATATGTATTTAAATGAGTATTGAATCCATGGATGCTTTTAAATTCTTATATGTTATTGATTATATATGCTAGAGTAGGTCTAACACCATCATATAGAATGCTTGTCTTATTTGTTGAATGTTGAGAGAGCAAATTGCTAATACAAGCGAGAGTGGAAAAGCTCAACTGGGATCTACATCAACTGTCCAGAATAAGGTATGTATCAAGATCCTTTAGTGTTACATTTTTGGTTTCTCTTGCATATAGGAAATTATTGATTTATGTGGTTACTCTAACTATTGTGGTACCCCACGCCAGTATGGTCGCCAATTCTATTATGGAGAAAACTTCCTATGGCTTGGGGTACCACAATAGGCAGAGTAATCGCAGAAGTCAATCCTTTCCTATATGAAAGAGAAACTAAACATATACAACTAAAGAATCTCAATACATACCTTATTCCGGATGGTTGATGTCGATCCCCGTTGAGATTTTCCCCTCTCGCTTGTACAAGTAATTTTCTCTCTCAACATTCAACAAACAAGACAAGCATGCTATATATAATTGTATTAGACCTACTCTAGAATATATAATCAATAAAATATAAGAATTTAAAAACATCCATGGATTCAATACTCATTTAAATACACATTATTGGACAGGAAAAGATATTTCTATTAATATAAAACAGAGATTACAATAGTGACAACCTCTGTCGGCACGTCTGCGAATTAGATAAACTCAGTCCTCCACCTAGGCCTCCACCACTTCAATCCTCCATATCTCAATAGAAATCTCACAAGCAAAGGAAATCTTGGGAAGAACACAAAATTCTCCAAGGGACAAAGGGATGCAGACTCAAGTATAAGCTCCGGCAACAATGCACTATATTTTTCTTGCTCTTCAATTCCTCTCCCTTCAATGTATCCAAAGGGATCCTTATATAGTGCTTCAATGGCGTAATGGAAGGTCAAATATGAGTGATCTCAAGGAATATAGAAGGCCAAGAGACAATTGACTTGGATCCATGTCAAGGAAAACTCCAAAACTATTTGGCCTTTTGCACACATCCCTATGTACATGGGTTTGAGGGTCAAATCCACATATATACGTGAGAACAGGTTTAAAAATTCACGTATAGCAAATAAGACATGTTTTTAGGGATGATCTTGGAAACATTAAAGGTACAAAAATGGTCCATGGGGTCTAAAGAGTCTGTAGAGGGATAACGAAGTCCATAAAGGTGTGATGCACCATCTGTGGTAAAATCGGCTGTAATAGATTCCCCCTAATGTGTGAGGTCAGAGGGGTGATACGATGGCCTAAATACATTATAAAAGAACTTGAGACACCCGAAGAGGAGCCTCCCATTGACAACCAACCTGAGGAAGAGATTGGTGAGGCGAGTTTAGGAGGAAATTTTAAGTATAAAACTCTAGCATTTCTTTTAACCTTTGATATTTTGAACTATAATGTGCATAAATTTTTAGTGGACTGGGGAGCATCAGTCAATGTTATGCCGCTTTCAGTCTGCAAGAAAATCAATGGTCAACCAAAACCAACTACTAGCGAAGAAATTACCTCTATGTTGGGAAATTATTTCATTGAACTAGATCTGGGAAATTACCAAGCTGAAGAAGCCAGCAGTATACTGGATATCTGTCCCGATCTCCTTCAATTTTCACGGGGTGACGAGTTTGATTGTAACATAGTAGATTTAGTTTCAGATGTAGTTAGCAATTCTAATTCAATAGTAGTAGAATTTTTTTGGATTATTTATTTCGATGGTTCTAAAACATTGGAAAGACCAAGAGTTGGTTGTGTCCTAATTGATTTAGAAAAAAATAAACATTTTCTTTCATGTAGGTTAGAATTCGAATGCACAAATAACATAGCCGAGTATGAGGCACTAGTTCAAGGACTTAAAAAAGCAATAGAATTGAAAGTAAAAAATATGAAAGTATATGGAGATTCTGAAATAATTGTTAAGCAAATTTGGAATAAAATACACTGCATTTCACCACATTTGAAGTCTTACCAAAATGAAGTTTGGGATTTTCTGATAAATTTTAATGCATTCAATATTGTGTCAATTCCTAGATTAAAGAATACAGCAGCTGACTTACTAGATACCTTAGCTGCAAGATTAGTACCTTTAAATAATAGATGCTCTATTGAATTACTTTTTAGGCCTTCTGTTCCAGATAACATCACAAATCTAAGGGTTTTTGATAATGATCAACAAATCTTGGAGTGTTTGATGAATGATGATACTTTCAAAGGAGCAATAATAGATGACCAAGAACATGAAGTGGAATTAAAGTTCAGGAATTTCATTCCAAAAGGAGTTAGGACCTTGTAACAAATGTTTGATTTAGATAATAAGTTCAGAAAGCCAACGAATGTCAAGATGCGTAGCTCATCTTTACAAGTCGAGCTGATACATTTAGGGACTGAAGCTGAACCCAAATATATAAATTTGGGGAAGTGTTGTTCACCTAGTGAAAGGATTAAATTCATCAACTTATTCAGACAATATAAAGATGTATTTGCTTGGACTTACAAAGACCTAAAGACGTATGACACTAAAATTATAGAAAATGTGATTCCAATTAAGGTTGGAGTCAAACCTTATCAACGGCCTCTGAGGAAACATTAGAGAAAATTTGATGTCTATAATGGGCCTCCTAAGGAAAATGAAAAAATAATAGTTAAAATAATAAAATAATAGTTATTTATTTTGAAGGAAGAATGAAAACAACTACTTTTTTTGTTCGTATTTACGACATATCTCCGTGTGTTTTTACTCAAATTTCGAGAACGAGAGATTGTTGGATGAGGAATTTAATTCCACATCCAATGAGTACCCACTCTGCATACTTTTGACGGACCCATCTACCCCAAAAATAAGAAATACCTAAAAAATGTGATGATGATGTCATCATCACATTTTTCAGGCATTTATTATTTTTTGGGGTAGCAGGGTCTGTTAAAAGTATGTAGTGTGGGTACTCATTGGATGTGGAGTTAAATTCCACATCCAATGAGCTCTCCCAACTGAAATTTGAGTAAAAACATAGGGAGATATGTCAAAAATACAAACAAAAAAAGTAGTTTTCTTTTATGACAAATATGTCAATTCAACCATTATGGTTGACTCATTTTATTGAAATTCTATTGGTTCTTGAATTCCAACTCAAAAAATTTATTGTTGGCATGTTTTCTTATAAGGCCCATTTTAGACCCCAAATTTCCTCTAATGATGCATCCCAAGCTTGAACCACTAATTCAAAGCAAAGTGAAAAAGCTGCTAGATGCTAAAATCATATTTAAACTCAGACATTCAAAATGGGTCTCTAATTTGGTACCAGTGCAGAAAAAGCCTAGTGAAATCAGACTTTGCATAGATTTTAGAAATCTTAATCATGCATCAG
This sequence comes from Pseudotsuga menziesii, assembly GCA_001517045.1. Classification (NCBI taxonomy): domain Eukaryota; kingdom Viridiplantae; phylum Streptophyta; class Pinopsida; order Pinales; family Pinaceae; genus Pseudotsuga; species Pseudotsuga menziesii. Next base: position 437,670 of record LPNX010953198.1, read on the forward strand.
ATAAATATAATTATCCTATCCCACTCATGGAACAAATACTATAGATGGTATCAGGTTATGAGCTGTTCTCTCTACTGGATGGATTCTCTGGTTACAATCAAGTATTAGTAGCAGAAGAAGACAGGCTCAAGACCACTTTCAGAACCAAGTGGGGAAATTTTACATATAGGAGGATGCCCTTTGGACTTATCAATGTTGGAGCTATGTTCCAGAGGTCTATGGATATAGCTTTCTGCGGTCTGATTGGTCGTAGTTTTGTGGTTTATCTAGATGATGTTACAATATTTTCAAAGAAGAGAGAAGAGCATGCATTTCATTTGAAACATATTTTTGAGCATTGCCAAAAATATGTTATTTAATTAAATCCCAAGAAATGTGTGTTTGCAGTCACAGAAGGAAAGCTACTGGGTCATGTCATTTCTAGAAAAGGGATCTCCATAGACCCGGAGAGGATTAGAGCCATAGTCCAGATCCCTTTACCCCATAATAAAAAAGGTATGCAATCTTTTATGGGGACAATCAACTTTGTACAAAGGTTGTACCAGACTTTGATCAAATCATCAAACCTTTGCAGTAAATGGTTAAGAAGAGTGTGCAATTCAAATGGACTGATTTGCAGAAGAATGCATTCAGCAAGATAAAAACATTTGTTTCTCATGCACCATCACTCAAAAGTCCAAATTTTGAAAAGGATTTTATTTTGTACACTTTTTCTTCTGATGATTCATTAGCAGCTGTGCTTACACAGAAAGAGGATGGAGGAGATGAGTACCTCATATCATTTATGAGCACTGGTCTGCAAGGGGTTGAATTAAATTATCCCTCGGTTAATAAACAAGATTATGCAGTTTTTAAGGTGGTAAAGCAATTCAGGCCATATATACTTAGGAATCACACCAAAGTAATAGTCCCACACCCAACAATACGATCCCTTTTTGTGCAGAAAGAATTGGGAGAGAGAAGAGGTAACTGGTTGACTGCTTTGCAAGAATATGATCTTGAATTCAAACCAGCAACCATAGTTAAGGGAGAAGGACTTTGTAAACTAATGGCCAAGGGTCAAAACAATGAAGATAGTAGCTGGGATAATGACGTTGAACTAGACATGGTGGATGTATGTTCTATGTTTACAGCTCTAGACTCCTGGTATCAGGATCTAGTTCACTATCTTCAAGAAGGGTATTTGTTGGAGCAATGGGGTCCCAAGAAAAGAAGGGCATTACATCTGAAATCAATTTTATATCATATTATTGATGGAGTACTTTTCAGAAAGAACTATGATGGATTTTTTCTTAGATGCTTGGAACAAGAAGATGCAAAGAAGGTTGTAGCAGAATTACATGATGGACCTGCTGGAGGTCACTTTTCTGGGGACACAACAGCACATAAGATTCTGAGAGCTGGATATTATAGGCTAACATTATTTAGAGATGCTCATGCTCATGTTATAATGTGTGATACTTTCCAAAGAAGCAGTGGAAGAAAAGCTAAATCACCAGGACCATTGAAACCAGTAATTATCTCAGAACCATTTGAACAATGGGGAATCGACATTATTGGATAAATAAACCCAAATTCCTCATTACAGCACAAGTATATTTTGACAGCAACTAATTATTTCACCAAATGGGTAGAGGCCATACTAATATGGAAAGTAAATGAAGATGCAGTTATGGATTTCTTGCAGAACCACATTATGACCAGGTTTGGGGTTCCAATTTCCCTGGTTTTTGACAATGCTTCTTATTTTTCTTTTATTATATTAACTGCGTTTGCTAATGAAAGAGGAATTAAGCTGCACTATTCTACAAATTATTACCCATAAGGAAATGGTTTGGCAAAATCTACAAACAAAAATTTGATTAGAATTTTAAAGAAAACAGTCATAGAAAATCAATGGAGCTGGCATTCAGCTTTACCTAATGCACTCTAGGATGATCGAGTCACACCCAAGAATTCCTTAGGTGTGTCACCATACACTCTTTTTTATTGAAAAGAAGTTGTCCTCCCTCCTAATATTCTTTTTCCATCTTCCATACTAGCCCAAGAGTCTAGGGGTACTGATAATAAAATTTTGCAAATCCGAATTTATAATCTGTTGTTGAAGTTAGAAGAGTCTAGGTCCAAAGCTCGAGAAAGGTTTAAGCATCAACAAGAGATGGTGAAGTGTTGGTTTGACAAGAACAAAGCTAGGAATAAAGAGTTTGAAGTAGGAGATCTAGTTCTTAAGTGGGATCACCTGCATGATGCGAAGGGAAAGCACACTAAGTTTTAGCAGTTATGCATAGGCCCTTTTCAGATTGCAGCAAAGCTAGGCCCCTTGACTTACAAGTTGCAAGAATTAAAGGGGTGGGAGGATAACTTACCAGTAAATGGTTTAGTTCTTAACCCTTATTTTTCTTGATCGTTTTTGTTTTTGTTTTCTTGTACATAAATAAACATTTTGGTTTATTGCTTACTTTGGACCATTTTTAGTTTCTTTCTTTTACTTGCTTAGAGTTTGATTGATTGCAAAGTTTAGTTTGATTATGTTTCAATAAAACAACATGACTTTTGGTTGTATGGAGTTCATTAGAATTCTAGATTAACTGAAATCTTTGATCACAAGACTACCTACTATTGACTCATATAATGTTTAAAAACTTTCTTCAAGATTAGCAGATTTTCTAAATGGTTATGAACACATTGAAGTCCTGCTTAATCCTTGTGAAATAACTAAGGATAGAAAATTCCAGAGTACTATTTTGAGGCTCCATTAATCTCACATTAAAAGCTGTCCTAGGGGGTAACATCAAAAGACCCATGGAAAAGAAAGCAAGGTGAACAGTGTATTATATTTAAAGGATCCCATCCCATAAATTGAAAGCAAAAAGGCTAATGAGAGTCAAAATCTCCTAAAAAACAATATGTATCAAAAACACATACTGAACCACGTTAGTATGAATGAGATTGCCAAATTTCTTCTCCGTCCGTGAGTTAAAATTAAAATATATTTCACACAAAAGGACACTATGGATAGAGGATCCTGAATAAAAATTCAGAAAGAAAGCAATCAGGAGGACTCAAAAGGACTAAAAGTCAAGAAGCATAAAAAGTGAAAATTGGCATGGGAATGAAGAACAAACATATATATCTATTTACCATATGTTACGATCCTGTGGTGTCTAAGTTGGAAGCCACCCAAAGCCAAAGGTAAAATAAAATTCATATTCTCGGCCTTAGAAGAGTTATCTAAACTTTGAAATATTGGTTCCCCTTCTTAAACTTGGACTATCATCAATGGTTAAAGTGCATAAATCTTGCATTTAGCAATCCATATATCTTGAATAAATCTAGTAAAATGGTACCATCAAAATAGTCTATTTTATCAAAGAAAAATTTGTTCAGAGATCTGTGTTTGCCAGGTAGTCGCCAATTGTTGCAGCTGCAACTATTTCCCTAAAAAAATTTTATTTTTAGGGTCCCCAATTTTTTTTTATTTTTCTAGAATCTAGACGGCCTAGGGATATTTATTTTGACCCAAGTTTTCCCAGGGCTTAGATTTTTTCCAAAAAAAATTAGTCTTTTTGCATGTCTGTACCGGATGCTCAGTCAACTAGCTTTCCGATATCGGATACTTAGTTGACTAGTCTTCTGACGTTGCGGAGGAATAGTCCACTAGATTTTCGATGGGTTTTGTCAGGAGCTTCCCGAGATCGAAATCGAAGCACTAGGATTAAGTTTGTCTATCCTTTGGTTTTTGTCTGCTGAGGTTTCAGCACCTTAGTTCAAAGCGGATCCAACGAATCAAATGTCCATTTAGCTATCCTCTTCCAATAACTAATTAAATGGGAAATATCGTTGTCAGGTTGGTTTTCTAGATCAAACCAGAGTTGTTAGTTTGTCTGCCAACCGACCTTATGGAAGGTTAGTTTTGAGCTGAGAAGAAATATTCTTGTTTTCTATGTTGATTCCAAAGAGATTAGTTCCTCTGATTTCTGATTTCATGCCCAAGCAGTTCACCAGGGGAATAGAGCGATAAGCAACCAACACTGTTGTTTTTCTTCGAATTTGGTCTCCCGATAAGGGTTAAAAGTTTCCCTGCCGCTAGTTCTCCGTCCCAGTCGAGGTCTATATAACAACGTTTTGGGTTTGTGACTTAGCATTGTCATCATAGAAGCCATCTGTCCTATTGGTTACGTAGCTGTCAAGCTTCCATTCATCTTCCTATACACCCGCAGAAGGTGTTCCCATCCAGGATGCCTAAATCATCATTGCCAAGTAGGATCTATTCACGGTTTTGGTTTTCTTATTTTGTAAATTTTTAACCGTCAAGTGGACAGGCTTAGGTTTCCACGATAGGGTTAGGTTTCTTTTGCATTTTGTGGTTTCCTTACGGGGATGTTTATCCTTTTGTTGAGGGCTTAGCTCGTTGGCTGTGAACACTTCATTTTGGAACGAGGCGAAGTTTAGTTTGTCCACCGTGAGTGCATGTGCAACAGTTTTGTGAGGGTTTAGGGCACGGTGCAAATAGGCATTTTCCTGTCTATACCATCCTATTCTTGGTTGTTACCTGTTTAGACCACAGTTAGAAAACCACGCCTCCTATAGCAGTAGTTTCCCATGGGATTCAGGAGGGTCGGGAAGCCAATTAGGGTGTTAGAGTTTTGTTGATACAAGTGGCGGGGTGAGTTTTGCATCACAGCTGATGTGCCCATATAGGTTTTAGGAGGCTAGAAGAGACTAGGTTTTTAGAATAGAAAGTTTTGAGTAGGGTTTCTTTCTTAAAATATCTCATTCAGAAGGACTGTGGTATTGACATATATTTCTAGTATGCATATAGAAGAAATGGTAATAATTGTATGTTTTCTTGTTTATCACTATACTAGTTGCTAGAGATAGTTAGACTGAAACCATGTTGCATGATTGTTACAGGTTGATTTCCAGTACAGAAATATGTGAAGGAAACAAAAGAAGAAATCCCAAGTGGCTGAAGAACAACCTAAAGTAGAAGTGATAACCAAAGTATGAGTCATTTACAAAGACACTAAAGCTACTACTGGGGTTGAACCAAAATACCAGTGGGGAGAAGTGTATATAATGATTTCAAGGAAAAGTTTCCCTGATGCTGGTTTCGAGGACATGCACATATATAAAAATATTGAGAGGTCATCCTTGATGAAGGTGGCTACCAGGCATGATTTATTTCCATGCTTGGAAGTGATAGGTTGGATTCTGCCCAAGGCAGATGTTGTTGATGTAATTGTAACTTCAGAATGTATTCACTTGTATTTATTATCTATTGTAACCCAATGTTTATTCCAGGATATTCTTGTGTCATGTCATGCCTCGATGTTCCTATTGGGAGAATCTATAATGTAAACAAGTCATGTAAAATCATTGTGGGTAACCCTCCTATTGTCTAGGGGTTAAATTCCCTGCAGTTCTAGGGCACTAGGGTTATTAGTCTCACCTAGTGAAGTCAGCCCTAGTAGGGTTTTAGTCATGTCGGGATTAGTATAAATAAACAGCTATACTCTCTATTCAGAACACAACTCATACACACTCAAGTGTAGCGCATAGTTGAGGAAGAGAAAGACACTAGGGCTAGAGGAAAGAGCTTACTACTGTCGGGATATTGTCTTACTGTTTTTGGGTTTCACTTTGGTGCTGATTCTATCTCTGAGGAAGTTGCGGGGTTTTCTCCATTTATGGTTTCCCCGAGGAAAAACACTGTGTTCATTGTGTCTTGTTTTTTATTGATGTGCTTATTGCTCTCTCAGTTAAAGATCCTAATGACATGCTAGCTTAATGTTGAAAAACTAACATGGTATCAGAGCTAACCTAAGAAGAAGACACTGTGCAGCTGTGGGAACTAGGGCTTCCTATTTTTTGTATCTCTCTTGACATATTTTCAGCAAAAGCAAGGTGGAATAACTCTCCTCCCTAGGGCACATATTTCTGTCGAAGCAGAATTCAATTCTGAGGTTTTGCAGTTTTGGACTCGACACTGCTGCCGGAAATTACGGCTTTTCACAGAAGAGGAATTTTTCAGCGAGCCCAGGCCTGAATGGATCTCCTCCCCAAAATCAAAGTTAGGGATCAATTTCAAAGCATTTGGTTGGACAGAACTCTGGAAAATAAAAACCCTAATCTGCTCCTGAACCAGTACTGCAGGATTTCAGCTTCAAATAAAGATCTGACATCTTGACCTGGTAAGATCTAAATCTTTTGTATTTCCATTTGAGGTTCTCAGTTAAGATATCTCATCATGCCAAGCTTGATGAAAATCTTGAGGGAGATGATAACTTCCGATCTTGGAAGTATAGGATCTCCCTGGTCCTGGAAGAAAATGAGTTGGAATCCTATATCCAAGAGGAGCTTCCAGTTCCAGAGGGAGATAAGGGCAAGGCCTTACATAAGAAGAAGTTGGTTATGGAAAAGAGGATCATTGCTGATTCTATCAAGGATCACCTCATTCCATAGGTGTCCTCTCTCAAGACACCTAAAGACATGTTTGATGCCCTAACCAAATTGTTTGAAGGGAAGAACATCAATCGAAAGCTGACTCTAAGGAACGAGTTGAAGAATGTCAAGATCCAGAATGAGGATACCATCCATTCATACTTCACAAGGGTCTCTCGGATCAAAGAAAAACTAGAAGCTATAAATGAAGAAGTGGAGAATGAAAAAATTGTGATGACAACATTGAATGGCCTCCATAGGTCATGGGATTCTTTCATCCAAGCAATTTGTGCTAGAAAGAAGTTGGTCAAGTTCAGTAGACTATGGGAAGAATGATATCAAGAAGAAGCTCAAATAGCTTCTCAAGAAGAAAAGATGGGAAGTGAATATCAAGCTCTCACATTACACTCCAAGAAAGGAAGAAGAGAAAGTCATCATCACCAAGGTAAACTTCTCATTAGAAAAATAACTTTATGAGAAGGGATCCATCCAGAATTAGATGTTATACATGCGATGGAATAGGACACTTTGCTAAAAACTATCCCAAGAATAAGAATGGATCCAAGAATAAGAGGAACTCCAAAGGAATACATCATGCTCACATTGCTGAGGATGATGATCCTCCCAGGTGTTAGAATAATCAACCCATAGTATTTACCCACTTAGACATTAATTCATTTATTTTTGTCTTATTTGCCTAGTCCATGAGTCCCACCATGTGCAAGTTGCTAATTGCCTATCCATAGAGGTCAAACTTGCCATTATTGAATCATGGAGTGCTTGGGAAAGCCTTGGGAATCAAATATTCTTTATTCCTGGCCTCCTAGGTGCCCTTCTGCTTTTTCTGCTTTATTGCCTGCTTTTTCAGTGTTTTAAGGCACATAGGAAAGCAAGACTAGGTGAGGTGAATCAACTTTGTTGCCTCTTCCTCCTCCACTCTTTCCTCCATGAAAAAGCATGTATGAGCTTCCATTTGACCACTCTTTAGCTTTCCCATGCGCCCTTGCTAATTCGTGGGGTCCTTGATAGATTTGGGATCAGCTTTTTACACCTATGGGGGATTTGCCTATTTCGGGTAAGTATGCTTTATGCTATATTTGGATGCTTCCTTATGCATTCTATTTTCTCATGTATTCTATATATTCAGCAGCCTATGTTATTACAGGGTTGGCTATTTTACACTCAGTTAATATAATTTTGTGTTACAGCTCCATATTAAGTCTCCATTGTTGATAATTTTTCATGATCAATTGTTAATTGTTGTGGGTGAAATTAATCTACTATAGGCCTGAATTTATACATGGTATCAGAGCCATTGTAGGTTGTTACTCTCCTCCAAAAATTTTTTTACAGGTTCGACATCAAGACTGGGATCCTTCTACTGACAACCGGGACAGATTTTCTAAAGCTATGGATTCACAAAAAACTATCCTCACTCCCTTCAACTTTTTTGAATGGAAAGCAGAGATGGAGATCTTGTTGAGAGCGAAAGGCCTCTACAGGGTGACTATGGCTACAGAAGCAGAGCCCAATACTGCTGCAGAGAAGATCAAATGGCACAATCGGAGAGATGAGGCTTATGGCCTCCTATGTCTCAGTATTTCCCGAGACCTCCTTTTCCATCTCGATGGATTGACTTCACCGGATCAACTATGGGAGAAACTTTCTAAACTCTTTGGAAATATAGATGAGATGAGGGGACACCAGATCGAAAATGAGCTGATCTCCCTGAGTCCCAGTAATTTTGAATCCCTACAGCTATATTTCTCCAAGTCCAAAGCACTAGTTTTGCAGCTGAAACAGTGTGGTATTGAAAAGAAAGATGAGAATCTCGTATTGTCCATCCTCTCGAAGCTAGGGTCTGATTACTCAGTCTTTGTTTTGACCTTCTATGCCACAAAACTCACAGCTCGAACCTGGAAGATGCCTAGCCTTGCAGATTTCATGGAATCTCTCACACAGGAACAAGACAAGCTGCTGATGATGGGCACCATCAAACCTTCCAAAGACCAAGCTCTGGTTGCTGGAGATTCGAGGGTGGATTCAAAAAGCAAAAAGAAAGCTAAAGAACCACCTGAGAAAGGAAGAGACAAGAAGCAGTCTCCAGAGGATCAACAAGGTCCCAAGAAAAATACCCAGAAGAAGAAAAACAAAGGTGAAATGAACAAGTGCTCATACTGTTCGAAGGGAAATCACACTGAAAGCTCTTGTATGAAAAAGCAGATAGATATGTTAACTCAACTGTTGGAGAAGAATGGCATCTCCCTTCCAGAAGGCTCAAAGAGGAGAGAAGGAGGATCAAGTTCGGATGACAGAGAGAGAGTTCATGCTCTAGTTGCTGGCACATCAATCTCACCCAGTTTTATCATAGATTCTGGAGCTTCAAGACACATGGTTTCGACTAAGGAGGCCTTCTCCTCACTGGACAAGTCGAAAGGACCATCTATTGTACTGGGAGATGACTCTCTCACTGAAAGCAAAGGCAAAGGAAGGATAGAACTTGATCATGGTAACTTCAACAATGTGTTGTATGTCCCTGGTCTCACCTCCAACCTTCTGTCAGTGTACCAGATGACCCACACTGGGTCTCCTAAGAAAGTCATATTCTCACCAGATGAAGTTGAGATCACAGAAATCTCAAGTGGAAGAATCATTGCAAAAGGAGTAGCGAATCATGCTCAAAAGGTATACATGTTTTCACACTTCCTGCCTTACTCAAACCCCTCTGCTCTTCTTATCCATGCTAATGAAGCTAGCAAGATATGGCATGAAAGATTTGGCCATTTAAATTACAAGTATTTATCTGATCTTAGTGAGAAAGATATGGTCATAGGGCTGCCCAAGATAAAATTTTCCAAAGGAGTCTGCCAAGGCTGTATCCTAGGAAAACACCCAGAGCACAAATTTGAGAAAGCCAGCCATGAGAGAACCTCTGCACCCCTCGAGCTAATTCACAGTGATGTTGCTGGCCCATTCCCTCATATGTCCATGAGTTAGGCCAAGTATGCATTGACCTTTATTGATGATTTCTCCAGGTATTGTTGGGTTCACTTCATGAAACACAAGTCAGAAGTTTTTGGCCTATTCAAAGTCTTCAAGGCTTTGGTTGAAAACCAGTGTGGAAGAAAACTCAAAGCACTTAGATCTGACAATGGTGGTGAGTATGTCAAGAATGAGTTTATTAACTATTGTGCAGATGCAGGTATTCAGATGCAGCATTCTATCCCCTACACACCACAGCAAAATGGTGTTGCAGAGAGGAAGAACAGATCACTGAAGGAGATGGCAACATGCATGATGGAGGCCAAAACTTTGCCAACAAAGTACTGGGCCGAAGCTATCATCTGTGCAGCCTATATTCAGAATAGGGTGCCTCACAAACAGTTGGATGGCATGACTCCCTTCGAAGCATGGAGTGGGCACAAGCCAGATGTGACCCATTTCAGGATTTTTGGCTCAAAGGCATGGGCTAGAATCCCGACAGAGAAGAGGAAGGCTTTGCAGCCCCAAAGCCAAGAGTGTCTTTTTGTGGGATACTCTGAAGATTCAAAAGGGCACAAGTTGATAAACTTGAGCACAAACAAAGCCTTCATTGAAAGGTGTGTTCAGTTTGAAGAAGAACCCCTTGCAGAAGTGGAGATTGGTGAAGCCTCTTCACCACCTGAACCTCAAGAAGTAAGTAAAAAGTTTGTTGAACATTCTGATTCTGATTTGTCTAATGGATATGAGTTTATTGTAGACCCAAACATCCCCACAAGGCCTAAATGGGCAGCCAAGACACTACATGCAGCAGGACAGTTAGCTGGGGATCCCAATGACCCAAGGAGGACTAGATCTCAATTTGAGAGTGGTCTGTGCATGAAGGATCCTGAGTTTGCTGAAAAATGCTATTTAATGGTGGAGTCTGAACCTCAAACATATGAAGAAGCAGCAGTATATCCAATATGGCAAGCTTCCATGAATGAGGAGTTCAACTCGCTACAGAAAAGCAACACATGGGATCTAGTGGATCTTCCTCCAGGGAGAAAACTAGTACAGTGTAAGTGGGTCTATAAGACCAAATTTGATGCTGATGGTTCACCACTGAAGTACAAGTCTAGATTGGTAGCTAAAGGCTACTCACAGGTTCATGGCATTGATTACAATGAGACTTTTTCCCCAGTGGCAAAGATGGATTCAATCAGGCTAGCTCTAGCCATTGCAGCATCAAGGCAATGGGAGGTACATCATATGGATGTAAAATGTGCCTTTCTGAATGGTGATCTCACTGAGGAGATATATATGCAGCAGCCCCAAGGTTTTTCTACTGACCATTCTCTTGTGTGCAGGTTGAGAAAGTCATTGTATGGGCTAAAGCAAGCCCCTTGGGCTTGGTATGCCAAGATAGATAGCTTCTTGCTATCTCTGAATTTTGTTTGGTGCAAATCTGATTCGAATGTCTATCTGAAGGTAATTAATGGTTCATT
>LPNX010953198.1:449715-490315 GCA_001517045.1 Pseudotsuga menziesii
TATGTATGAGCTGCCATTTGACCACTCTTTAGCTTTCCCATGCACCCTTGCTAATTCGTGCGGTCCTTGATAGATTTGGGATCAGCTTTTTACACCTATGGAGGATTTGCCTATTTTGGGTAAGCCTGCTTTATGCTAGATTTGGATGCTTCCTTATGCATTCTATTTGCTCATGTATTCTATATATTCAGTAGCCTATGTTATTACAGGTTTGGCTATTGTACACTCAGTTAATATAATTTTGTGTTACGGCTCCATATTCAGTCTCCATTGTTGATAATTTTGCATGATCAATTGTTAATTGTTGTGGGTGAAATTAATCTACTGCAGGCCTGAATTTCTACACCAAGCAGAGAGTAAAACAAGAAAGTGAAGATTATTCAAGTGAGGATGAATATCTTCTAATCTCCACTCTCACAAGAACTGTCACACATGGAAACAAAGATTGGCTTATTGACAGTGGGGATTCCAAGCACATGACAGGTTTCAAGGAATCTTTTGTGAAACTATCCGAACATAAATCACCCCATAAGGTGAAGCTTGGGGATGACTACCAATATCCCATAAAAGGTAGTGGTGAATCCTCCTACAAGCTAGACTTCGAAAAATCTATAAAAAAGAAAGATGTCTTGTTTATACCAGGATTGAAGAAGAATCTTCTATCCATATCAACATTGGATTCAAAAGGTATGAGGGTTGAATTTGTAGATGGCCAAGTCATCATGTGGCCAAGAGGAAAGACTATTGATGATGCAATAGTGATTGGAGAACAAGAAGGAGGCTTATACAAGCTGAAGGGCCATCCAGAACAAGCTATGGTCCATGACACAGTAGAGCCAAATGAACTTTTGCATAGAAGGCTTGCACATGTGCATTACAGAGCACTACCACTTGCAAGGAAACATGTTGAAGGTCTTCCAAAAATTCAAGAAAAACATGAAGAGGTCTGCAAAGGATGTGCGAAAGGAAAGAATACAAAGAATACATTTCCAAGTAGTGAGAGTAAGGCAAAAGGAATCTTGGAAATCATCCACTCCGATGTATGCAGACCAATGTCGTCAAGCTTACTAAGCAAGTATGTATACTATGTTTTTTTCATTGATGATTTTTCTAGGAAGATATGGATTTACTTCATGAATAACAAAGATGAAGTTTTCAGCAAGTTCAAGGAATTCAAAGCCTTGATTGAGAATCACACAGAAAAGAATATAAAGACCTTTCGATCAGATAATGGAGGAGAATTCACATCAAATAAATTCAAAGACTTATGCAAAGAATCAAGGATTAAGAGGGAGTTGTCAACTCCTTACAATCCACAACAGAATGGGGTTGCATAAAGGAATAATAGAACCATCATGGAAGCTGCAAGAGCAATGCTTCATGATCAAGATCTTCCTATGAATCTATGGGCAGAAGTAGCCAGAACATCAGTGTATGTACAGAACCGTACTCCACACAGAGTACTCGAGAACAAGACTCCTAAAAAATTATTCTCCAGTAAGAAACCAGAAGTCAACCATCTTAGAATATTCGGCTATTCAATGTACATCACATACCAAAAGAAAAGAGAACAAAACTAAATACTTCAGGAAAGAAGGGTATATTTGTGGGATAATCTAAAAGCTTGAATGCTTACAGAATATACTTCCCAGGATACAAGAAGATCGACATCAATAGGGATGTAACATTTGATGAAGACACAGCTTACAACAAATCCACAAAGAGACCTGCTAAAGAAACTAAAGAAGCAGAAGCACCCAGAATTCATGATACAACCATGAATGAAGAAATTCAAGAAGAAGATTGAGAATTTGAAGAACCACAAAGACCTGTAGATCCACCTCAAAAGAAGAATCCTCGCAAGAGGAAACCTGCTTGGGTACAAGAAATTATCCAAGGTGCGGAAAAATATGGGGCTCTAGAAGAGAATCACAGAGAAAGAAAGAGAACCAGATCTTGTTCTGTATATGTAGCTTTAATATGTGATGTTATCAATAAAGAACCTTCCAACTATGAATAAGCGGTAGAACGAAAAGAATGGAAGGATGCTATGATCGAAGAGTATCAATCGATCATGAAGAATGATATTTGGGATGTTGTCCCAAGACCAAAAGGGAAGTCAGTTTTAACTTCCAAATGGATCTACAAGATCAAGCATGTTGCAAACGGTAGCATTGAAAAATATAGGGCAAGATTTGTGGCTCGTGGCTTCTCACAGAAGGAAGGAATAGATTATGAAGAAACCTTTGCTCTTGTGGCCAGATACACTTCCATCAGAACAGTACTTGCATTGGTTGCAGTAATGAAATGGAAGATACAACAAATGGATGTCAAGACTGTTTTCTTGAATGGTGTAGTGGAAGAGGAATTGTATGTAGAACAACCACTCAGTTTTGAGACACATGACAAAGAGTCTCATGTGTGCAGATTGAAGAAATCCCTGTACGATTTGAAATAGGCACCCAGGACATGGTACAATAGAATTGACAACTTTCTATCTAGTTTGGGTTTTACCAAGAGTAAAGTAGATTCCAACCTTTACTACAAGGTTGAAGATGGGAACCCGGTGATGCTTGTACTATATGTAGATGATTTGTTTGTAAAAAGTATGGATGGGTTGATTGCTGATATGAAGAGAAAGCTTGTTGTCGAGTTCAAAATGAAGGACTTGGGTATGATGCATTATTTTCTAGGTATGGAGGTGTGGCAAAATGCAGATGGAATCTCCCTCAGACAAGGGAAGTATGTAGTATAGATCCTAAAGAGGTTTGGGATGATGGACTACAAGGCTATGGCCACATTTATGGCATCAAACATGAAGCTATTGAGTGATGCTTCATCAGAGACTGTTGATGCCATGATGTATCATCAGATTCTTGGGTCCTTGATGTACTTGACAAACATGAGACCAGACATTTGCTTTGTTGTGAACACCTTGAGCCAGTTCTTGACAGATCCGAGACATATTCACTTGATTGCTGCAAAGCACATTTTGAGGTACCTAAGGGGTACAATTGATTATGGGCTCAAGTACAAGGAAAATCAGAAGATTAACATGGAGGGTTATGTTGATTCATATTGGGCAGGAAGTGCCATCGCTAGGAAAAGCACTTTAGGTTGTTGCTTTACGATGGGATCAAGTGTGATCTCTTGGTTTAGTAGGAAGCAGTTTTGTGTGGCACTGAGTACAGCTAAAGAAGAGTATGTCACAGCTTGTTCAGCTAGTTGTGAGGCAGTATGGCTGCGAAAGCTACTATCTGATTTATTTGATCTCCAAATGGATGCTACTTGTATACATTATGACAACCACAGTTGCGTAAAGTTTTCAGAGGATCCAGTGTTCCATGACAAGTTGAAGCATATCGAGATCAAATATCACTATATCAAGGATATGGTGTAGAAGGGAGTAGTGAAGATCCAATATGTTGCAACAGAGGAATAGATAGCTAATGTATTGATGCAGCCATTAGCTAGGGTGAAGTTCAAGTAATTTAGGGAGAAGCTTCGTGTTCTCCAGATAGATTTTTCCTCCAAGGGAAAGTGATGAGATCCATAGCCATTCTGACATGGTAAGAGGATTGGTTCCTTCCATGTTCAGATGTAAGGGCTGAGCCATTCTTCCATGGTGAGAGGATTGGTTCCTTCCATGTTAGATATGAGTGTTGAGATCCATATCCATTCTGATGAGTAGGTCAAATATAAGGGCTGAGCCATTCTATCATGGTGAGAGGATTGATTCCTTCCATGTCAGATATGAGTGTTGAAATCCATAGCCATTCTGACGAGTAGGTAAGATATAAGGGCTGAGCCATTCTCTCATGGTGAGAGGATTGGTTCCTTCCATGTTAGATGTGAGTGCTGTCCATTCTGTCGAGTAGGATAGATGTAAGGGAAACTACCATTCTCTTGGAGAATGGGGGCTCCTAGTCAGCTACCAGGTAGCTTAGTCTAGGACTGGGGACCATTCTGATATGATGGTTCGATTGGTTCTTATAGGATCAGATGTGAGTGCACGCATTTTTGAACATGCAGATCAATTGGTTCCTTGTATGTGTCGAATGTAAGTTCAGATCCGTGTTGAGCCTTGGTTCTTCAATCATGTGTTGATTAGATATAAATGTTGAGCCTTTCTTCAATCATGTGTTGATCAGATATAAGTGTTGTTACTTTATTTGATCATTGGTTGATTAGATGTAAGTGTAGTGCCTTTCTTCAATCATTGGTTGATCATATGTAAGTATAGGAGCCTTTTGGCATGGAGGATTGGTTCCTCGCATGGAAAAGTGTAAGTGTTGGGCCTTTCTTCGATCATTGGTTGATCAGATGTAAGTACTGGGCCTTTCCGACAGGGTTGTGGGCTATGTTACCACATGGTCAGATGTGAGTGCTGGGAGTTTCCTTTCTAATATGATTATAGGATTACTTCCTACATGATTAGATGTAAGTGTTTGGAGAATACCTACATGTTGGATAGGCCTACATCTAGCATGAAAAAGGGCTGGCTCTGTAGAACTTCCTGTGATGAGAAGAATCATGAGATAGCACCTATGAAGATTCATTATTGATGATCCAACAGAGATGATCCAGATACAGAGATGATGCTCCATAGATGATCCAGATCAAGTGATGATCCAGATCCAATGATGATGATCCATATCTAGTGATGATCTAGACTCCAGTGATGATGATCCAGATTGAGTGATCATCCAGATCCAGTGATGATGATCCAGATCCAGTGACAATCTAGATCCAGAGAGGAAGATGACTTGAAGACAAAGAATACTTGAAGATGAAGAAGACTTGAAGAATGCAAATGACAAGAAGATCCAGAGAAGAATACTAGTGATGAAAATTGTGTTAAGAGAATACCTTCCTAGTTAAGAGGGAGTGTTGATGTAATTGTAACTTTGGAATGTATTCACTTGTATTTCTTATCTATTGTAACCCGATGTTTATTCTAGGATGTTCTTGTGTCATTTCATGCCACGATGTTCCTATCAGGAGAATCTATAATGTAAACAAGTCATGTCAATTCATTATGGGTAACCCTCCTATTGTCTAAGGGTTAAAGTCCCCACAGTTTCGAGGCACTAGGGTTATTAGACTCACCTAGTGAAGTCAGCCCTAGTAGGGTTTTAGTCATGTCAGGATTAGTATAAATAGAGAGTTGGACTCTCTATTTAGAACACAACTCATACACACTCAAGTGTAGCGCATAGTTGAGGAAGAGAAGGACACTGGGGCTAGAGGAAAGAGCTTACTGCTATCAGGAGATTGTCTTAGTGTTTTTGGGTTTCACTTTGGTGCTGATTATATCTCTGAGGAAGTTGCGGGGTTTTCTCCATTTATGGTTTTCCCAAGGAAAAACACTGTGTTCATTGTCTCTTGTGTTTAATTGTTGTGCTTGTTGTTCTCTCAGTTAAAGATCCTAACGACATGCTAGCTTAATGTTGAAAAACTAACCGATGTAACAAGGATGATCCTAAAAAATACCAAGAAGCAAGTTTATGCTACATACAACCCTGTTTATGTGTCCATGGCATATCATCTAACAACACCACAGACTTATCTAACTGAAGGTTGGTTAAAGGAGTTAGTTCTTGACTTGGTAGAGACAGTGAAGAAAATGATGATCCTAGGAATAAATTTCAGGACAAGGCCTTATGGAGACTATGAGACATCAAATCTCTGTACTCCATATAGGTTCATCATTTAAATGCTGAACAAAATATTTGGGAGATCCAATGGGAAATGTTTTAAGTTTGGTTGGATACCTGTTATTTATTATGTTGATACACAAGGGACTATTTTTAACTGGGCCAACATAGTATCCAACAGCCTATCGGCATGCATAAGTGCAACATTGGGAGGAGTATCCCAAAATAAGTATGAATTCTACATGAGCTCTATTTTGATCAATTGCATTCTGTGCACTCAGCCTTTCTCTGCATTCAAATTCCATTGGGATAAGGATCGAGCTCTAGTATATGCTGCTTACAAGTTATTTTGGGCTCGTGAATACTACACCTGTTATAAGGAGATCTGTGAGCATTTCATCATTCCTTTATACACTTTGATTTTCTTAGAAGAATGCAATTGCATGTCAGAAGAATCTTTCAAGGTTATGCAAGAATACGGAAATTATTATTTAATAGAGGATGGTCTATATGTAAGAATGTACGACAATTCAAGGGCCCCTTCTCTGCTCCTGAGATATGCTACTGATTACGTACTCCATAAAAGAAGTTGTTAGAAAATTATATATTGATGGAGTAAGGAATTTCCTTTTTGAACAGAAAAAGGCAGTATATCTTGCAGTGTCTTTTTTCATTGGGAGTTACAAATTTTCAAGGGTGAAGACTGCGATCAAATTTGTCCAGGAATTAGAATACTTTCACTTCGGGGAAATGAACTTCCATAGAAATGATTTCGAAGACAAAGTAGCTAATTAATACAAATAATTTGGAGTTAATTTTGAGTACACAGAGTTTTGGGACAGATATGAGGTGACTTTTTACAACGCTAAAAACATGAAATCCCTTAGAAAAATATTCAAGCAAAAAATAACAACTATGGGTGGTAAAGGAAAGCTTGCAGAAAAACAGAAAAGGAAAGAGGAAGAAGAAGAAAAGAAGAGAGAGGAGGAGGCTAATAGACTTGTACAGGAAGCAGAGAATTAGCTTAGGATAGAAGAGGAAGAAAATAAATGAGATGCAAAGGAAGCAGCAAAGAAGGATGAAGAAGAAAGGAAAAAACAAGAAGAAGAGGAAATCCGGAAAAAGCAGGCAGACAGTGAAGGGTTCAGATTAGAAGGTGTCCAAAAAGAGAAACAACAAATAGAAAAGGCACCTAAAATATCAAGAACAAATATACTACAAGGACAAGACCCTGCGGAACAAGAACAGGATCAGGCTGATAGTAACCCATTAGAGCATGTTGTTCCTTCTAGTAGTACAGTAAAAGAAGGTTCAGGGTCATTGTTTGGACTGGATTTAATTCCGTTCATTCCTACGGAAGGAGAGGAGGTACCATATTTCAATACTATATTTTACGATAAAGAGAAAAAGAGGATTGTCAAGAGAAATTAAAAGAAGGTGGACACTGGGGGTAAACCTAGAATGATGGTAACTGACAAAACAATAGTTCACGGTACACATAAGGATCCACTATTATTAGCGAGGGTTGGGGTAGCCATAACCTAGCCACTAAAGACAATGTGGATAGGATCATGACTGACCTTGAGCAGTCTCAGAAGAGAGTGGCCCAGTTGAAAGAAAATTTGAAGAATGAAAGGTGTGAAAGCCAGAATCAGAAGAGAAAGTATGAGCACATGATTGGTGAGGTCAAAGTTTCAAAGGAAGAATGTCAAAAATTAAAAGAAAATAAATATGCTCTGGTAGTATCTACATAAAATATGGAGAGGAATTCTCAGGCTACCTTAGGAGAGTTGGGAAAAATACAGCTGAAATATCAGAGTTTGGAAGTTGATAAAAATAATCTTCAGTTATCAGTTGAAGAACTGCATAAAGAAAAGAGTAGATTAGAAGGTAGAGTGACAAAGCTAGAAGAGTATAAAACCAACGCGGAAGGGGAGGCTAAGCTATATGAGACTCAAATAGCATCCTTGAAGGGACAAAAGAGTTCACTTGAAGCTTCACTAAATACAGCTATGGAGTAGAAGGTTGATATCAAACCTTTAAAGAAGCATGCTCTTATGCTTAGAAAGAAAATTCATCAAATACATTTGCAGATAGTTGAAGAAGGATTTAAAGTCCAAGAAATACACATCCGATTAGAAGAACTTGTAAGTACAGCCTCATATTTTTTGGATAGAACTCAGGATATTCTGGAGAGTCTGCAGGGAAGGATGGCTTGGGTAGAAGCAAACAAAGAATCTCCTGCATATATATGTATCAAAGATTAGGAGACAATAAAGCAAGAATACGAGCTGATTGAGTTTGTCAGCAACATAGCAGAGGAATTAAAGAAGGCAGTGAAGAGAACATAGTGTTCCTATGCTAAATTTTGTAGGAGAGCGCTCCTGACCTATAATCGGTGTCAGAACCTCCGCTGTGAAGATATTGGAAGCTCTACCAGAAAATTAAATGTTTTTAAAACATTTACAAGACAAATGCAGTGAAGATGAACAAGCTATCTAGAAATTCAGGGAGTTGGATGAAAAGATGTTAAACACGGAAGTAGCAGATGCAGCTGTGAGCATCCACTTTCTAGAAGACCAACTGCGCTTCATTTGTTCCAGGATAGCGAGTATTAAGACCGAGGTTGCTCAGCATGAAATCACCATCAGATTTCTCGAACCTTCTTGTTTTGAGAATATAGCACCTCAGGCAAATATATGGAGAAAGTTCATGAACGAACAATCTAGGCCCTCCTAGCTGAATGTTTGGAATATTTATAAATAATGTAATATATTATATTTATTTTTGTACACAAGATAAAGACAATTTTTTGTAAAATAAAGGCCAGAAGCCCAAAAGGCAGCAAGGGGCAACCCAAAAGTTTTTCTTTTTGTATAAATATAGGCAATTTTTAGGTAGAAAGGGACATTTTTTCAGACCATCTTGGTGCAATATTATTGTAAGGAGAACTAATTCATCTTATAATAAAGAGTTATACTTTTCCGCTGGAGAAAGCATTGTGGAGTTTCAAATGTTTTCCATGGGCTGGTTGAATGTGAATTGTTTCTATTGCAGCTTGTTTCCATGAACTGTGAGATCGTTCTAACTTATGAAATCTTTCATGTTGTGAATTTGCTCTTGTTTATTTCTATGAAATTTCCACAATCATAGTTGAGTAATGAATTTTTTAATTAGCAATGAGCTATCTCTTTTTTCATCTGTCTATTGATATTCATGTGTTCAGAAATGTTAACAACTATCTGCAATTTTCTTAATACATGTCATACAATATATTACTCACCATTAATTACAGTATTGCTCCCTAGGGATAGGTTAGTTAGTCTTAGTTAGTTTTCTTTATTTGTGATTTAGAATCAAGAGAGGTAAGATGAGAGGTAAGAACCTGTGCATCACATTGTGACACTCCTCGTTATCTGTATCACCTGCATTTAGTTAGACACCTACACATCATACATAAGGATAAAAACTAAAAAATACACCTAAACGGTGGACCGGGCCACAACCAGTGAAACATTTTAACCGTTACTTGACCTACAGTAGCTGGACCATAAACTAGACAGATTCCCCATACCAAAAAATAACGAGCTAATTGGGAACATTTATTGGGGAGAATCCCTACTATTGTTACCTACGATTTTCCAGGCCTCAACACCTGTTAATTCCTCCCTCGCTAAAGGCATTGATAGATTATCAGAAAACAACAATTGCATAGTTGTTCCATTCACTTGAGAAATTGGTCATAATGTATATAATGTAAATACGAATATTAGAATAGATTTATCTTCTTGGACACTTTTTTTATGGATCTAAATCCAAAGATGTTTTCGGTGCAAGTTGTGTGCTCGTTGATTCCAATGGAACCAAATTGATGATTGCTTACAAACTTGAATTGGAATGTACTAACAACATTGTTGAATACAAAGCTCTAGTACAGGGGCTTAGGAAGGAAATATATTTGGGAACAGAAGTGATTGAATGTTATGGAGATTCTGAAATCATAGTCAAGAAGGTAAGGAATAATATCCATTGTTTGTCTCCTCATTTGTTGAATTATCATAAACTAGTTAGGGACATGACAAATTCTTTCAATGCTTATAATATCAACTCAGTCCCTAGATCACATAATTTCAATGTAGACCTCTTAGAAAACAATGCATATAGGCTCATTCCACTAGAAGGTTTGTCCCTTGATACCTTTTGTATTGAACTTATGTACATACCTTCTATACTGGATAATTTAACAAGTTGGAAAGTCTTTGATGATGATATTCAGATTTTAGACTTCCTAGAAGCTTAGGACACTTTTAAGGATCTAGCCAAAGATGAGGCTGAGCATGATAAGTCTTTAGCTAATCTCAATTTCCCCTCCAACTTGATCGCCAAGTCAGTCATTAATGTGGAGAAATACTATTATTTTCAAGATAAATTTAAAGGTAATCCTAGTTGCAAAACTCATGGTTCTCCTCTTAATTTCAAAACTGTTAATCTTGGGAGTGAGAAAAACCCTTAACTCATTAATATAGGGATCATTTGTTCTCCCGATGAAGAGAGAGCTTTAGTCAAACTCTATAAATAATTTAAGGATGTTTTTGCATGGACTTATGATGATCTAAAAACCTTTGATTATTCTATCATGCAACATAACATACCCCTGAAGCCCGACATAAAACCCTACCAACAAAATTTGAGGACGATGCATCCTAGTTTCAAGCCATCCATTAAAAACGATCTTGAGAAACTCCTAAAATCCAAAATCATTTCTTCCGGTTAGACACACACAATGGATCTCTAATCTAGTTCCTCTCTGCAAGAAGAATGGAGAGATCATACTGTGTGTGTATTTTCGTAACTTGAACAGAGCATCCAAAAAGGATAACTATCTTTTTACTTCAATGGAATAGATATTGCAAAGAGTTTCGGTTGCATAAATGTTTTATTTTCTATATTTCTTTTCAGGTTATAATCAAGTTTTGGTTACAACCTCTGACCAACGTAAAACCTCTTTCATAAAACGCTTGGGCACTTTTGCTTACAGGAGAATTCCTTTCAGGTTGATCAATGCCAGTTAAAAATTCTAGAGAGCTATGGATATAGCTTTCATAGGTTTGATGCATAATTTGGTTGTTGTTTATTTAGATGATATAACTTTTTTTCCAAAAAACTACATGATCATATGTTTGCATCAAGACAATTTTTTGAGAGGTGTAAAAAGCATTGAATTTCTTTGAATCCCAAGAAATAAATTTTTGCAGTTACTGAAGGAAAAAATTTGGTATTTATTGTTTCAAAATATGGAATGATAATTGACCCAGAGATATCTGAGGCCATTGCAAAAATCAAACTCCCAACCTCAAAGAAATCCATACAGTCTTTCCTTGGAAAGATTAATTTTTTTAGGAGATTTGTACCCAACTTTACACAAATTGTTAGACCAATCCAAGATCTAATTAAGAAATATGTATTATTCAAGTGTTGTAACACACAAAACTATGTTTTCATCAATATTAAAAAGGCCATAATGGATTCTCCTGCATTGATGCACCCTGATTTTAATAAATATTTTATTTTATATACTTTTGTTGTTGATTTTTCTAATGTTGTTTTGCTAATTCAAAAACGTGCAGACACAGAGATCCTAATTTCATTTATGAGTTCCATGTTTAAAGGGGCTGAGTTGAACTATACACAGATTGAAAATCAAGATTGCACTATCTATAAATCTATGAAACATTTTAGGCCTTATCTGTTCACATCCAAAATAAAGGTTATCATCCCATATGCAGCGATAAGAAATGATTTGGTTCAAAAGGAATTAGGAGAGACACGAGATCACTTGATGACTGCGCTACATGATTATTATTTGGAGATTAATCCTTCAAATATTTTCAAATGGAAGGGATTATGTTTATTAGCAGCCCAATATAAAAACCAAGAACATGAACAACAATGGATTCAAGAGGAAGACATGTCTATAGACACAGATGATGTTATTTTTGCTCCATATTCTAAATGGTATGATGATATTAGGTTTTATCTTACTCATGTGTATTCCCTTCCATCCTTGGATGTTAAAAAGCATAGGACTTTGAGGCTAAAAGAAGCACCTTATCAATTCATTGATAATTTGATTTTTCGTAGAAATTATGATGGTGTCTTTCTCAGGTGCCTAAAAAAAAGAGAAGATGACAATCTTCTGATTGAAATGCATGCAGGAACTTTAGGAGGACATTTCTCAGGTGAAACTACATCACATAAAGTTTTGAGAGATGGATGCTATTGGCCCACATTGTTCAAAGATGCACATACCTTCATCATACAATTTGAGGCCTTCCAGAGATGCACGGGTAAGTTGAAAAAACCAGCCTTTCCACTACAACCTGTGACTATCTAGTTTCCATTCCAACAAGAGGGACTATATTTTATTGGTACCATTACTCCTCCCATTGTTTTGTAGCATAAGTACATCTTAAATACAACAGATTATTTTACTAGGTGGGTAGAATAAATTCCCCTTAGAGTTGCTAATACCAACTCGGTTATATGTTTTCTTGAGAGTAATATTGTTACTAGGTTTGGAGTGCATGAGTATTTGGTTTTTTATTATGCCTCGTATTTAAATTCAATTGATCTTACACAATATTCCCTTGAAAAGGGAATTAACATGAAGTACTCTGCTAACTATTACCCACAAGGTAATGGTTTGGTATAATCTTCCAACAAGAATCTAATCAACATATTGAAGAAGACTGTGGCCACTGCAACACCCCGGTTTTGACCTCGTTTGCATTAAAGGTACATGATGTATATATTGTAATTAATCATGGTGAGGAGCTAAAGGCAAAATCTCCACCATCAATTTGGTTGTGTTATGTTTTAACAATTGGGATCGTTGCTGATGGTATATCATGCCATCCGGCACATTATAGTTCTAGCATCATGTAAACATGTAAAATTAATCAAAAACCTACAACCAACTACAACAGTGAAACATTAAATGAAAAGGGCATGATTTCCTAAGGTTAAAGGTGGGGTTTTCTAACCCATGGGAGCCATTGGGGAAAATCCATGTGTCTACCACTTAAGCTCATTTTGTTAGTTGGGGGCAATTACTGCTGGGAAGTGGTGAGTGGCAGGACTGTCAGTCCTTGCCATATGCCCACTCCACCAGCCATCTCTCCACCTTCACGCATGTAAGAGAAACACCACTACGCCACTCTCTTGTCGGTTTTGCTCACTCTCACGCAGGGACATTTTGCTCTGTTCTCCCTTCTCTCACTGGATTGTTGGTCGGGGTATGTGGTTTTTCCTTTCGTTCACGCAGGGAGGTTGTTCCCTTTTTTCCTATTAGCACTCCTATTCAGACTGTGTAATGTCCCGAATGTTCATCCTTGAACCGTGGTTATTGTTTTCCCTTGGTTGATGGTTGCTGTGAGTACATACATTGTGTTGGTTGTGTTTTTCCCTCATTTACAGATTGGGAGTCTGCTTCCTTCCCATTACGGTTTGTGTAAGTTTTCCATCGATTTCATTGGGGATCGTGTGCTTTGGTTTGCATGGTTGTTCGTTGGCTGTGGTCTTTTATACGTTTGAGCTGTTGTAGGCTATTGATTGAATTGTTTTGGCCACGATGGGGCCAAGAACAATTCAGGTGTTGGTATCCCTTTCCCAAGCTGTGAATTGCTTGTCTGGCTGCATGCATGCAGTGGTTGGTATTCGGACTCTATGGAGCGGGATTGAAGGCTAGGTATGCTTGAGAAACCTAGGTTTGGGGAGCCACACAAATAGATTTAGATGGCTAGCTTACTTCTCGACAACCTCGAAAGAGCACTGACAAGGGAAGTCAGGGCCTGAGGGACTGTGAAGCAGAGAAGGGACTAATTCTTCATGTCAAGTGTGTGTGTGTGTGTGTGTATTAGAGGTCAAACTAGCTCTGGTGTAGGCATCCTTAGCTCTTCCATGAGCTCACTGGCTTAGCATTTATCTTCTCCCATCTCCTTTATAGCCTGATAAGCCCTACTGTGTGGGCTTGGCTGCTTTGTGTACGTTGGCTATGTGTAAGCCTGCTTAGTCTTTTATTCCTTGGGGAATCATGCCCAGCTCGGGGGTGGTAGTGTTGCTGAGAGATTGATGAGCACTCTAGCCTATGGTTGGGTGGAACGTTGCAGCGACGTAGCTGGTTCCAGGACAAGTTCTTTATGAGATAAGTATCCTTGCCTGTCTTACTTCTGCATTTATGTTTACTGTTAATGAATTATGATGAACATGTATATGAATGAATGCTATTTTGCTTCCACTGAATATATGTATGAGTATGCATCTTAGTACTTTGGATGTTTAAGCTTTTATTTCAGCATTATATGCATATTCATGTTCATGGGGCTATTTTCCCGGTCTGTTTGAGGGTTTGGTAGCGTCCTCTTTTCCAGTCGGAGGGTCAGGGACGTTACAGTGTGGTATTAGAGCTTTGGTTGCACCATGGGCTTGAATGGGCCATGAAGATGCAGTGACAGAGCTTATGTTGCAGCATTTGGGCCTTAGAGGGTGATGAGAAAAGGTTAGAAGAGGCAGGTTTCCTACTACCCAGAAGAAACCAAGAGAAAATGGGTGAAGGACAGGAAAATTCACAAAAAATTTCTAAGTATCAGAATTTTCAGCTCATCGAAAAACTTAGTGCGAAGTTCTTCTGATGTAGCGGAAAAGATAGTCTGAAGGTGACCCGACGTACAGCAATTGAAAGAAGGTTGTGGAAGAAATTGCGTTCGTCACCTATCGGCCCATTGGAGGACTAAGTGCAAAGGTCCTCCAACATCGTGGAAGTGTTAGCCTGAAGCTCACCTGTAGCAGAGAGAAATTTTGAAAAAATTTCAAAGTTGTGGATTCATCGGCGTTCGACAATGATTAGTTGATCGCATCGCCGATGCCTACATGATCAAGTTGCCGATGCGGTGAAAATTTTGGTGACTGCATCGAAAGAGAATGGTTGATTGTGTGCCGCCATTGTGGATGGCTAGAGGACTATCCTTCCGATGAATAGAGTCCATAACTGTCGATGTCAAAGAGGAAAGTCATTCCGACAGCCGCGCAGCGAAAGATTTCCAATTTTTTTCTAAGGAACGAAATCATCGGCGATCGGAGAGGAACAGTTGTTGACATCGTCGATGAATAGTTGAAGGAAGAGCCGATGCAAGAAGAAAATTCAAAAATTTTCTAAGTGTTCGTCAACTATCGGAAAATGTTAGTTGTACGAGTCATTGATGAACATCGGAAGGAATTAGTGATTCAAGCGCCGCCATTGCAGAATTCTAGAGCACTAACCTTCTGAAGGATAAGGCTCCAACTACCGATGCCAATTAAGTTGTGCTTCAGTTCACTGATCGAAAGTTATTAGTGTATCGGATTGTTGATCGGAAGAAGGTTCAACATGGATGAACCGCCATTGCGGCCGCCTAAGGGACTACCCATCCAATGAAATAAAGGATCAAATCACTGATGTATCAAAGATGTATTGCCGTCTGGTCGCTACAACGATGGGGAAGGTAGTAACTTGGATCACCAATACCTATTTGATGGCATAGTCGCAATGTCATAAAATTGATAGTGAAGGCGCCAAAACCACAGCAAAGAATAGAAGACGGTTGAGCCGATGAAGCTGTGGAAAGATGGTTAAGGAAGAAATTTTGAAACATTTTCTAAGTATGAGAATCATGGGATGTCGGTGAAACTTAGTGGATGTGGGAGCTACGGTTTCAGCGGAGATCAGCTGAAGGCCGCCGAAACGCCGACATAACTTAGTCTGATGAAGCTCCAATAAGACCATCGGTGATTGGCAATGATTAGTTGACTGGATCGCCGATGACTAGCTGAGGGAGTAGCCACAGTGTCGATGGGAAATAGTTGATGAAACAACCGACAGAGTGTCGCAAGAAGGAGAAAAAAGAAAATTTTCGCTGAGAATTTTTTTGAGTGTTGAGGATATCAAGGATTGGCGCATGTTAGTGGATGAGTCTGCTGATGAGTCAAGAGCAATTAGTGATCTAGAGCGTCGATCAGTGGAAGATAGTTGAACGAGCATCTGCTGTTGTGGAAGTCTAGAGGAATAACCTTCCAATAGGTAGACGTCCCGACTACCGATGCTACAGTGAGTAGAGGTTCCAACCGCCAATAGGCTTGTGGCCGCGAAAGACACAGAAGGTTTGTTGGCCACCATTGCAAAAGTCTAGAGGACTAGCCACCCGATACATAGAGAATTTGACCATTGATGCAGCAGTTAGTCAATTTTCTCGTTGATGAAGTTCGGAATAGTAGGCCACTACAAGCCGACACAGCAGAAGGAAATAGACAAACCACCCGTCGATACAACGGAGAAAAAATTTAGACCTTCTATCCACCGAAACACTAGAAGGTTAGTGAATAAAGGTCTCGATGAACAGTCCTTAACATCGCCAATGCGGATTGGAAGCCTAGACAAGTTCAGACTTGAAACACTGGAAAAAGATAGATGAGCAGGACGCCAATGAGTGCCGAAGAATTTAGTCATCTGGGTCACCGAAGTGTCAGAAGACCAGTCCACTAAGGGTCCAAAACATCGAAAATTTAGTTGGGATGAGACCCGATTTTCACTAAAGAAAAATTGGGGTTTTGCATTGAATTTCTCATTGGATTTATCAGCAGTTTCAGAGCTGAAAAGGAAGAGAGTTCTAGGTGGCTAAAGTTGACATTTCAGACCAGAATACATTTGGTAAAAGGCATCATTTTTGAAGTGGTGTGGTTTTCACACCCAATGTTAGAATGAAGCATGTGGATAGGCATTGGAAAGCTTATCTAGCAGGGAACAAGGGAGAGTCACCAAAATTTGAGTGTGGAGTAGCAAAGCGCTAGTGATTTCCTGAAAGATAAATGTGCTGCTATCAATATGGACAATCGAGGAATTGCATGCCTAGAGGTACCAAGACCTTGAAGTCAAACCAGCTGTTGTGTGGAAGAGGAGTTCCATGCAAGGATGAGGGACTTGAAAAGGGAAATTTCCTTAAACCCTATCTTGCTAATTATGATTACAAGTTTTATACATGAAATGTATGAGGATATTCCTTGCATGCATAAGATATTACATGTTGGTAATAATAGTGAGAATTATACGTTTATAATGAGCCGCTAATGATAATTATTGCATTGATGTTGGCATTAGTAGAAAAAACAATGACAACATGGACATGGCTGAATATGTTGCTAATGCTGATGAATGTGACTAGCAACCCTATGGAGAAAGGGATAAGGAAACAAGTCCAGAATCAAAAGTTGGTGAGCAAATTCTGCAATCTCCTACAAAGGACCAACCAAACTGGTAATGTCAAGGGTGTAAGTAGGACCCATGAAGGTAATGTTTAATTATGACAATTGCATGGAGTGGTAAAAGCAAGAGATTTCATACCATGTGGGTATTTGAAATTTATATTACATTCACATAGAAATGTGTCATGCCTGTATATTATGTTATGAACATGGGAAGAAAGTGAGTACTGATGGTCTTGATTATGGTAGGGCATCCTATATGAAGTAGTCATGGTTAGGCCGTGCATGGTATGTTTGAATGCATAGTACTCCTGAATCAATGCAAGGAAGAATCAAGTGGATATGCATTAAAATATTTCATAAATATTATGGTTATGCATTGAATAGATGAATATGAAAAGTATGAGTAAATGTTGTATATATGAATACATAAGCATGGGTACAAATGTTGTGATGCATTGCATGAATGGCTAGAGATAGTGCATGGGTCATTATGAATAACTAATGGCTGAAATGATGAATTGATGACAATTATGGAACCATTTTAAGAGCTTATGTGAATGTAGGATAGTAAGTGCATGAAGAGGGTAGTCATGATCAATTAGCTACCAGAAATGCTCTATGGAAGGGCAAGGTGGTACACATGATACGCTTATGAAGTAAGAAGTATTTGAACATTTCATTTTGGCATAAATGACGTGACCTTGCAAATTTTAGTATGATAATGATTGCATGAAGTAAATGAGTTTTGGTAATATTGATATGATTAACAGCTGGAAGTATTTGAATTTTATAATTCTTAAAATGCTTCAGTGATTGTTGCAGCAATGGAAAAAGTTATATGCATCAAGACTTACCAAGTGTTTTGGCTGATTGAAGTTAAGGTTTCAGGTAGATTGATTGGAGCATGGCAATGTGAGTAAGACCATGAAAAATGCCGTAATCTCCCATGTGAAAGAACCAAACCTTATGAGAAGAGTCTCATGGCTGTGAAAATAGTTTGTATGCATAATGGGTTGTTAAATTTGAATTGTGAATTTCCGATTTAAGAAATTGCTGACAACTACTAATCACTATTGGATTGCATAAGATTGTGTGAGGAGGATGCATTGTAAGTGGGTATTCATGTTATGCTAGTAAGCATAAAATTATAATAAGCATAGTAGTGCTGCTTACAAGAGACCCACAATTGAGGATCACCTCATTGCCAAGAAAATCAATTTCTGTAGTAGACAAAGTTGCAATTTCCTATTGAATTGAATTACTAATGTCATTGTTTGGTTATGGAACAATTAAATTTGGATTGTATTATCAAAAAATGATTGATTGTTTTGCCACTTGATGAATGTGTGAGGGATACACATCACAGGAAGATCATGCATGATGGCCTGCAGGAGCCAAACTCCATGGGAAGGTTTTCCCTTATCTTGGAAATGGGTTTCAGGTGAAACTCCATTGGACATTTTGGAAATGTCTCATCTACACAACATGTTCGGTAAACGACATGAGTGAGATGGTATAGGTTATGTCGGTGAGACATGTGTGAATATGAAATGTAAAAAGGAGTTGGGATGGAAAATTAAGGGACTGTCAACTCAGAGAAGGGCGCCCCCATTCCTCCTTAACAAAGGAATATTGCCTCGACAAATGGATAAGTGTTCTCTGACCCTAGCTAAGAATATGCATGTCAAATTGTTAAATTCAATATGCAGAGCATGTTTCAATTTTATTTCCATTATGGAAGATCACTTGAGTATGAATAGGGCCTACATGGTTCACATCAGAAAGGGGTGCACACTTTCCCGATGTCGGATCATGAAAGGGTTTTCAATATTGATTACACCCTAGGGGGTGGATGCACTCCTGGTGTCTCAATACTTGATAGTGAATGATATAAAATGTGATTCCCTTTTTAGAACAATAACGCAGATGAGTCACTTATATTGCATGTGTTGTCAGGCTAAACAAATGCAGTCTGGTGTTGCACACTACATGGATAATTACTTGGGCTCATCCTACCTCCTACTGAAGAGCATAGAGAAGGAGACATTCCCAAGGGACTGGAGAGCAGAGAAGTGGGTGGTTTCTTGTGTTGTATGGAGTAGTGGAATTAGAGCTCGCTGCTGGAAATGAAACCTAGAAATGGTAATGATAAAGTTTCCTTCCCAGTCGGCATAAAGATGTACTGGAAGGAGATGTTGGGCTGGTATATGCCTGGGGATCCATAATAGATCCTGGACTTAGAAATGGTCATTTATTGTTGATATAAGTGCATGTGTTATTGTTGAGGGCCTAATAAACCCAACTGCATTGGCTTTGCTGATTGGTTGTTGATATAAGTGCATTGTTGATATAAGTGTATTGTTGATATAAGTGCAGGTAATTTGTTGATGGTCTAATAAACCCAACTAAAGGTTGGATTGACTGTGTAATTATTTGATATTGTGGAAATTGTGGAAATGTTACAGTGTTGGCTTGACTACCTATAGTCTGATAAACTCAACTGTTATTTGGCTTCACTGAGTAGCCTGATAAACCCAGCAGTGTATTGGCTTGATTGGCTGCAGCCTGATAAACCCAATTATATGTTGGCTTGGCTGGAAGGTCTGATAAACCCAACTATAGATTGGCTTGACTATGCTTGATATATATATAAGGATGTTGTGAAGCATCCTACATGCTGGCCTAACATCCAAGTCCATAGGCGATCCCAAGGCTTGCAAAGAGAAGCAAGATCCTGTGGACCAAAGAGGAAACACACAATACAGATAAGTATTGAATTATTTTGCAATTTCTAGCTTATAAATATACATGTGTATATGATTTGGTTATGATGTTTTAAGCTATTGTTTAAGAGATAAAAACTGATGAGAATAAACTAAACATGTGATTTTATTCAATTCTTGAATATAGGTATCGCTAGAAGTGAGGACTATGAGAGCAGCCTAGGGGTGCATGTGGACATGTGACTGTCCTGAAGAGCTCAGGATGAGCAGTAATGAAAAAGGTGCTAGTGAGACTGTGAAGTTCCTAGCAGCTGAGACAAACCATGTGGGGAGGCTCCATGGTTGAGAGGTCTGAAATAGACCGGAGACACTAAGTGTCATGACCAAGAGGGATTCGTCCAACATTCATGGTGAAGTGAAAAAGGCTGAGAGCATGAAAAGCCACAGTGGTGGTGTGGGTTCCAGGATGGAACGAAACAAAGAGGGGAAAAACTCTTGCTGCTCTCTCTTGCCTTTTGATAATATATATATATATATATATAGGCATTGTGAAAACAAAAGGTTGTTGAATGCATGTATGACTGAAAATGGAATGTGTATTTGCTTAAAGTAAATTATGAATGTTGGAATAGTTAATTCCCTACTGAAGAATGGACATGAATGAGCTCATGTACCTGTTGGGAAGGCATGAAAAGTATGAAAGTATCCTTGATGAGACTTGGACTGTCACGCGAATTTGGAAATTAATTAACTGATATTAATGCATATATTATGCTTGGTCTAACAGAATTTCAATGATGCATTTCACAGGTGAAAAAAGTGAAATCCAGTAGTGCACATTGATCATGGCACCTGACCAAAAGCTGGTGGACTTGGCTGGAAGTAATCTTCAAACAATTGCCAAGACCCAATAAAATATTGGAGAGATACTTAAGATACAGAAAAGTCCCTAGACTTGGGGATGAGCCGAAAGCTGAGAACCTGCAAGAGAAGCTCATGGAAGATGAGAGGCTTAGTCCTGAAACTTCAAGTAAATAATTGAACATGGGATAGATCTGCAAAATTTTGATGTGCAAATGGTATATGTATTTCTATGTATTGGAACACCGAGGACAGTGTTATTCCAAGGGGGAGGGGATTGTAACACCCTAGTTTTGACCCCATTTGCATTAAAGGTACATGATATCTACATTGTAATTAATCATGGTGAGCATTTAAAGGAAAAAGCTCCACCATCGATTCGGTTATGTTATATTTCAGCAATTGGGATCGTTGCCGATGGCATATCATGCAATCCGACACATTATAGTTCTGGAATCATGTAAACATCCAAAATTAGTCAAAAACCTACAACCAGCTACGATGATGCAACGTTAAATGAAAAGGGCATGATTTCCTAAGGTTAAAGGGAGGATTCTCTAACCCATGGGAGCCATTGGGTAAAATTGATGTCAGCCACTTAAGTTCCTTTTGTTAGTTGGGGGCAGTTACTGTTGGGAAGTGGTGGGTGACAAGACTGCCAATCCTTGCAACACGCCCACTCCACCAGTCATCTCTCCACCTTCACATGGGTAAGAGAAACACCCCTACACCACTCTCTTGTCAGTTCTGCTCACTCTCACACAGGGACATTTTTCTCTGTTCTCCCTTCTCTCACTGCATTGCTGGTCGGGGTATGCGGTTTTTCTTCCATTCGTGCAGGGAGGTTGTTCTCTTTTTTCTTGTTGACGCTCCTATTTGGACTGTGTAATGTCCTGGGTGTTCATCTTTGAACCATGGTTTTTGTTTTCCCCTGATCGATGGTTGGTTTGAGTACATACGCTGTGTTGGTTGAGTTTTTCCCTCACGTACAAATTGGGAGCCTATTTCTTCCCCATTATGGTCTGTGTAAGTTTTCTAGTGGTTTCATTGGGGATTGTGTGCTGTGGTTTGCATGGTTTTTCATTGGCTGTGGTATTTTCCACGTTTGAGCTATTGTAGGCTATTGATTGAATCATTTTGGCCACAATAGGGCCAAGAATGATTCAAGTGTTGGTATCCCCTTCCCGTGCTATGAATTGCTTCTCTAGATACATGCATGCAGTGGTTGGTCTTCAGACTGTGTGGAGTGGGATTGAAGGCTGAGTATGCTTGAGAAACTTGGGTTTAGGGAGCCACACAGATAGAGTTAGATGGTTGGATTTCTTCTCCACAACCCCAGAAGAACATTGGCAAGGGAAGTCAAGGCTTGAGGGACTGTGAAGCAGAGAAGGGACTGATTCCTGGTGTCGGGTGTGTGTGTGTGTATTACAGGTTAGACTAGCTCTAGTGTAGGCGTCCTTGGCTCTTCCATGAGCTCACCAACTTAGCATTTAGCTTCTCCAAGCTCCTTGATAGCCTGATAAGCCCTACTGTGTGGGCTTGGCTGATTTGTGTACCTTGGCTATGTGTAAGCCTGCTTAGTCCCTTATTCCTTGGGGAATCATGCCCAGATCTGGGGTGGCAGTGTTGCTGAGAGATTGATGAGCACACTGGCCTATGGTTGGGTGGAAGGTTGCAATGACGTAGTTGGTTGCAGGACAAGCTCTTTATGAGATAAGTATCCTTTCCTATCTTACTTATGCATTTATGTTTACAGTTAATGAATTATGACGAACATGTATATGAATGAATGTTGTTTTTCTTCCACTGAATATATGTATGAGTATGCATCTTAGTACTTTGGATGTTTAAGCTTTTATTTAATCATTATATGTCTGTTCATGTTCATGGGGCTATTTTCCCGGTCTATTTGAGGGTTTGGTAGTGTCCTCTTCATCGGTCAGAGGGTCAGGGACGTTACAGCCACCCACCACAAAGACTGGCATGCTAGTCTCTTCAATGCCTTATGGGAAGATGGAATCACTCCCAAATTTTCCATTGGAGATTATCCCTACTTCCTTGTGTATGGAAAAGAGTATGTCCTACCATAAAACCTCCTTCTTCCATCATTACAAAATGCACAATATATTTCAGAGGATGACAAATCCTCTCCCCTTCAGGACTGAATTCATACACTACTTAAATTAGAAGAGGAGAGGGAGAAATCCATAAATAAGTTATATCAACACCAACACATGGTTAAAAGGTGGTTTGATGATAAAGCTTCGACCAATCATGACTTTCAAGATAGGGATCTGGTACTTAACTAGGACATACCCCACAAATACAAAAGAGACTACACCAAGTTTCAACATCTTTGGTTAGGGGAATTCATTAATACAGAAATGATTGGCCCTGGTACTTTTCGATTAAAAATGTTGGAAACTTTCTCTAAATCCTATCCAACCAATATCCAGCTCCTCAAGAGGTATTTTTTTTAGGGTAAGATCTGCTTATCTGTATATAGGTGTCCTATTTTGATTTCATTTTCTTATGGATTTGTTTGGTTTGACTGAATTTTTTTGTTTATTTTTACAAAACATGGTATGCTTATAGCATCTAGTTACAGTTGGTGAGTAGTTTATCCCTAAAATTTTTTAACTGGGAAATTTTGAATTGGATATATCAGAAAATCTCCACTCGCTTTATATCTGGAATGGTATCTTTGTGTCAGTACAATCTAATATCTAAGCTAACTCTTTAAATTGGATCTTCATTTCCTATAATCACTACCTTTATTTATCCTCATGATAATGGCTAACTTTTTAGGAGAAGTATGGTCTTCTTGTCAGGTGTCTCAGTGAGTATTTGCAGTATATCTTTAACAGCTTCCTTAACCTTTTGATTCTTTTCTGGTCTCACCTTGATCACCTTGCAAATAATAAAATCACCTAAATAAGCGTAAACTGAAAGATAGTGGGTCTTATCAGAATCCATCTTATCATGCTTAGTGAATGACATTTCCACTAGATGGTTCCCAAGCTAGGGTAATGGCTTGCAGTTTGCATTTGTAAATTATTTTTCTTTTTCTTTTGTTTGAAATTACAACTTTTTGGATTCAAGGACAAGGGGTCTTATCGCAATACATATTGACCGTGTACATGGACATTATTCCAACTGAAATTACTGATACAAGGTTCCCAAGCCATGGTAATTCCTTTTGGTGTAAAAACCAGAAGACAAGGAGTCTCTTGACAGAGCTAGATTTTTCAGTTTCCAGGTAAGACCTGTGTGTGGCATTATACCTTATCAAGGTATTGGTCTTGTTTCAACTAAGTTGTATTATTCTTACTTGAAAAAAAATTGATATATAATAAAAAAAATCCACATTCGAGGTTATTAATGGTTTGATGATCATGAAATAGATCTAGGCTTTACCGAAATATTATCCAAAATTTCCCCATTTTCTGACATCTTTATTACAGGAATACCTTATCACTTTCGGGAATTTTTCATTTGTTGAGTATCATTATCAGTGGTTAGGGGATTAGAAGAAGACAATTATATATATTATTTTTCTAGATCTGGTGGTGTTTTCATAAATTTATTGTCTTGTTATAAGCTTAAACATTCTTCTAACCAGTATATCCTCTTTGGAATTTTTTATGTTAATATGTATAGAGATAACTGCTTTGACCAAAGAGTCTCCATTTGTTGGTCATAGCAATAGATCCCATTTTATCAGCTTAAAATGGGAGACCCATTCATCCATTTTATATGGCTTTCGAAGCCACAATGTTTTTATGGGAGTTTTTATCATCTTTTAATGTAAGTATTGTGTTTTGGTTTTAACAAAAGTTCCTTGAAAAACCTTTGTTTTTTTGTGTTGTTGATTGTGCAAGCACTCGTTTTCTTTTGTATATGTTTTGTGTTTTAGCAACCTGCATTCTGCAACCCGAAATCTTGTGGAAATCCTTTTTTTAGGCGTGGGGAGGGTTGGAGATTGATTTCCCACAACCCATAATGCCCAATGTAGATTGTGGATTGCGAAAATTATTTTCAAAATAAATTCTTATATTTTTGGTTTCGCCTTCCGCATTCCGCAATGTGAATTGTAGAAAGTAGAAAACTCATTTTTTGCATGTTTTTCCTTGAGTCAGTTCTGCAAACCACAACCCACAATGTGGATTGTGGAAAGTAGAAACCCAATAAAACTATATTTTTCAACATCGCCTACCTGCAACCCACATTTTTTTGTGGATTGCGGAAATTTAAAATAGTTTTCCTTGTTTAATTCATTCAAATTTACAAATTCTTTACCATTTTCAATTGCATTTTCTACCGCGATTGATATTTTTACTATGGATTTTTCTGGTTGAGCTCATCAATCCTTGATCTCCAATATTTCCATCGGTAATTTTCTTACTATTAGAGGATTTTTCCTATTATTTTCATCTTGGTAAATTTATAATAATGGTTGCCAAATTTCAATCAGAATTTACCTCCAAGTCATCGAGTATGTCTAGAAATACCAGGTCTAAGACTGCTCTAAATGAGCAAAAGAGAAAAGACCCAAATGTTGGAATCTACAATAACGCTAGTGGAAGAGCATCTAAAACCATCCATCTTGACTGGTCTAGGATTTATTCCATATTTGACAATGATGAATTTACTGTAATTTTCCATGACCAGTGTGCATATGCAAAAATTAGAATTTATCAGCTCAATTGCATTGCATCCAAACCCCCTTTGATTTTCTATACAGACCCAATCACATGTGAAATTGACCACGCAAACCCCAAAGAATGGTATTTTGACGACCATACTATAACCTCGGTGTCCTATTTCCATCCATATGTATTTGTGAGATCTTACACTCTCTAACCTCCTCAACAACTTCTCATAGGCAAATTTCTAGATGCAGCCATGAGCCAATTCGACTTTGAGGAAGTAATAAAATATTGGATGGATAACCCTGCTGAATTCATCCCTAGAGTAGAAAAGGCCTACCCCATTTCATGGTTTACAAAACCATTCTCAGTGCTAGAATCCATGTTTTGTCAGCTATATGGATTACCTAACTACAGAGAGTTCAAGGCTAAATGGGATCCTATATCCCATCACCGTTATTAATTACAGGAGAATCCTTCAACTATGCACAAATCCTATAAGTGGTGCTCAAATAAGTTATTCAAAAATATCACAAGGTTCCGACATCCAGGAAGTCAGCTTTCTACATGTTAGGGTACGTCATGGATGTTTTCTGTGCGACTTCTTTATTCCTGGCCATGGGCTCGAATTGCACTAAGACATATCCACCATTCTACATCTATTGTTCAGATATGTGCGAAGATATGAAATTTGTGACCACATTTTAGGGTCGATGTACGAGATGATTTTTAAGGGAGATGCCCCAAACTTTTCAGAGAGGGCTAGAGATCTGATTTCTATCATGGGGGATTGGTATGTACGTGAGTACTTTTCCTACATATACATTTGAGGAAGTAACACAATTCATCCTTTTTCGAGGATTGTCTCGGACTGAATGGTATTACAAGATATTTCATATCAAACGGTCATAGATAGGGTTTTCCCAAAGCTTGCATCATCTAAGAGGGGGTGTCCACTAAGTCGTAAGGATGAACATGGTGGATCAATGGTGGCTTATGGTAGTAACTGGTAATTAATTTTGGACCCTAATTTAAATGGCTTCCTATTTGTTCATGGGTGGTCACTTGGCCACCAAGACTGCTAGAAGACAACGCTTGGATTTTTCCTCACAAAGGTGTATCTAATCAATCCGAAGGGGTCGTTGCCCATTTTGCTTAGCAATTCGTCTCGTTGGTCATCTACTTTGGGGTTCCTGCGGTACTCCTCACAATGAGTTTTAGGGAAAATCCCAAGTACTTCCTGCAGTTGAGTCGGTTGAGACTTATGTCCCAAACCAAAAAATTATTAAGTAAGTTGTTTACTTTTATG
Organism: Pseudotsuga menziesii; assembly: GCA_001517045.1. Classification (NCBI taxonomy): domain Eukaryota; kingdom Viridiplantae; phylum Streptophyta; class Pinopsida; order Pinales; family Pinaceae; genus Pseudotsuga; species Pseudotsuga menziesii. Next base: position 476,210 of record LPNX010953198.1, read on the forward strand.
GTTCGCTCGGGGTCATGAACCAAGTTTTGTTGGATTATTTGGTGTGAATGTGTGAACTTTGTGTATGAATTTGTGATTTTTACTTTTAATTGTGCAATAATAAAATAGCGTTGGTTTCCATGTAAGAAACAAGAAAAGGGATTGTCCCAAAACAAGGTTGAAAGGTAAAATTAAATCCAGACAAAGTGCAAGATAAACTGTAATAATGTGTAATCTGACTTCAACTTTTGTGAATCAATAGGGTGAATATCACACCTTTGTATCCTTCAAATCCAAGAAGGATTGTTGGGCTCTCATCAAAGTGGAAACAAGTCCACCCGTATATTCGTAGGTCACACCCCAAATGCTCAGTGCTCAACAAGGAGGATGCAAACACCTTCAGACCCCCAACGGTTTCCACTCCCAATAACTTCCAAGGTCACTTGTTTTTAATGGAAATAAACAATAACAAAAATGGATTCCTATTACTATGCTTACTCAACTCCCCATCTTATCTCATAAGACCCCAGAGGGTGATGACTGAGTAGAGGAGGAAGGGCTGATTAAGAAATGTTAATTTCTAGCCTTTAATAATGAAATGCAGAATTTAAACTTGCAGAAAAACTAACACAAAAATAGATATATTGCATGTAATAGTAAAATAGTGGCTAATGGGTCATTTCAGATAGTCAAAACAGATGTAAAATGGCTCAGAAATGGGCAAGTCGCTTCTGACTGTAGGACAGTGGCGACTGAGTCACACAAACAGACCACACAACAGCGACTGGGTCGCCACTTATGCAAAAAATAGCTGTGACTATTCCTTGGGAGGAAAGTCACTGCTTTCGTGTCCTAATTCATGACCTGGTTCATGGGTTTCAGCGTGAAAGCCGCAACAAGGGCTGGAACAGGAGAAAAATAAAAAACAAAGTCGACAGTGTCTGACAAGAGTAGGAAATGGTTCCCTGCAGACTTGGATTGGCCACCTCAGTGACGGTTGAGCATCAAAATAAAGCAAAGGCCTACAAAACAAGAGGATCTAAAAGGATCAACCCGATTTGGTTACCAAAACTGTAGCCAAATTTTCACCCTGGCTACATGCAAATGCACCTCCCTTCTGTCAAAAGGATAGAATGGTAGAGTTCAAATGGATAAAAAACAAGCTGCAAACAAATGATTAGCAATGTAATAAACAATAATAAAACTACTAAACTAAAATAAACAGGATGGGACAAATATACCTTCTCTTTTCCTTAAAATTGGGCCATTGTTCCCTAGCTTGGATGGTACCGCCTCTCCACAAGATTGATCATACAAAGGATTCCTCAACGTATAAGTTAGGGATATGGTGGGGCAATGGAATGATTGGAAAATGATGTGGGTATTGTGAGAGGAATGATTCTCACCGTACTCACAAATGATAGAAAAATGGGTGAAGGAATAAGTGGTGAATCTTGTGATGGAGACCTCCACACTATTTTATAGTTTTTCTTGTAATTTTCTCTCTTTTAGGGTTTTGGAACCCTATATAGGTTTTTAAACCCTATTTAGGGTTCTTAGCCCCTTTTTGGGGTTTTTAAGCCCCTTTGTGGTTGTTTATCTCTTTTGAGGGTTTTTAAGCCCTTTTTAGGTTTTTAAACCCTTTTGAGGTTTTTTTGGCCCTTTTTGATATTTTTTGAGCTTTTTGAGAGAGTATAAGGTTAAAACATAGTTATGGAGGTCAAAAATGAGGGGAAAAATATAGGAAAAAGATGTATGTATATGGTTTAGTCCATGTGGATCTAGTTGAGCAATTTTTTGCGTTAACAATGAAACTTGCAGATACAGTAAATAATATCATATCAGGACCATGATGGTAGAAATAATTCTCAAAATATTCAGAGAGGTAACCTCTCATAGCACAACTCTAAAAGAATGACTTCGGAGCTAGGAAACCCAAGAAATTTGATCCTTGAACCTCACAAACTTTGGGAATGAACTGAAGGTGGTCTGGACCTGGTATTTAACAGTACATTAGACATCAGTATATATATCAGATCATATTTATGTTTAAATCTCCATTACATAGCCCCAAAATTTCTAGAAGATTGTAGAACATAGAGAAGAAGAGGAAGGGATGTCACTGATAGGAGGCCTCAAATCTCTTTAAGATTATATCATAATGGAATAAAAGAGAAATCAACACCTACAAACAACCTCCTTCAATATATGAAATCTACTCCCTATATTCATTAATACCTTTAATGAAGATGGGAAGAAGAGGGGAGAAGGAGAACAAGGGACTTGGTGTCAGAACCCTAAATTTTCACAAAAATTTAAAATTTTGAGATAACAATAAATACTAAAACCTGTGGTCTACTAACAGTTAACAGTTTGCATAAAAAGAAACAGTCAAGTAATTAGTTTCACTAAATTCTACTTTAATAACTCAACAGTTCATTTTCGTAACAAGAATAAATTCTTCTTGTGTGTTGTTTGCTTCAGTTTTCTGATTAGTCTTTTCATGTCAAGTAGGTGGAATCTACTTTTGAATCCGGGGCTTACTTAGCAATCGTGCTAACACAGATGAATATTGATTCTTACAGGTTTACAGGTATGATCGAACGATTATATATTAAAAGATATTTAAAGTTTCAGCAGTATTTTATTTGCAATTTAAAAGCTTAGTAATTAAGCTGCTAAACTTTAGGCAGCTCCTGTAAGGTAAAACCGATTGGCTTCCTTCATTTCTTCTAGTAGACATGTTCGTAAGTAAAATAATGACAATAAAGTGTGTTTGCAACTTTAAGCTTTAGAATCTTAGTTGCAAAGTATTTCTACTTTAGTCTATGTAATTTTTAATGTTATAATGTTCGTTTTTATGAGTGTTTAAGTAATAGTACATTATCTTGACTGAGTAACAATTGTCCCACGATTCGATTCTGTAATAAAACTTACAGTCTGATAAACTTGGATAGTATAAGTTTGATTGTATAAGCTGCAAGCCATCGAGCCTTCCTTCATAAGATCAGTGTTTTTCCTATACTTTAATTTTCATATTAAACCCTGAGTTTCTAATGACTTTTGGACTCAAAATATTCATTCCTATTCTAGTTATCTTGTTTGGTTTTATAACTACCTATTACTCAATTGACCTGGTGAATCTTTTAGTATTTTCCAATTTGAGTCGTAACTCAAAATTCATCAACGTAATGTTGCTATGAACTGTGTAACAACAATTCCATAGTAGTACTCTTCCAAAGATTTGTTATTATTGAATTGTTAGTTTTTGTGATTCTCATAGACATACATAACTGTTGTTTGATAAACATTTGGTCTATACTTAATTTGTGATAAAAAACGTATTCAAAATAAAATTTATAATCCTTTGCACTAATGCATTATGCCATTCATATCCTTATGACTTATGATATTGTTATTGCAAGAGATTTACTAAGTATAAACTATAGTTTTATTACAAAGAAAACTATAGACGTTTATTGGTTAGCAAGAACTCTACCATTACAACATAGATCTCTTATCTATAGTAAATAAAAATTGGATCTCTATATATATGTAGGTAAATATGAATTAATTGATTTCTAAATTATAATAACAGAATCGTATAACAAGAAGTTATGCCACTATTCATATCGTAATAGTAATATTGTGATAATATATGGTTTATAGTGAAAATGAGTTTTATGCAAGAATGATTATCGGGTTTTAACAAAGGTTTAAGTGTCACCATAAAACTAGGTCAATGTAACCCTCACGTTGATAATCTTGTCATTATGCTAATATATGATATGGCACAAATGATTTAACGATTGCATAGCAAATTATTGGATGAATGATATAGTTTTCCCCACGTTTCGATGATTAAATAATTGGTTTTGATTTTTAACAGGAACTATAGAATATGACCTTCATGCATGGTTTGATTTACTTGCTATGTGGTCGTTTCCTGTCCATGCATGGAAGGTATAAAACATTGCCAAAACCTAACCATTATCATTTTTGTCCTGTAGTTTTCGCTAGCTCTTAGGGTTGCTTTACTTGTCTTCCATGGCGGTCGTTGTTCCTCCTGGTTACATTTTCCTTGTGCCTTGAATCCACGCTGCTTTTGTTCTCCGGTATGTGGTTTTTGAATGCCATTTGTAGTGGTTGGTTCTTACTCTGCAACAAGTGGAGTTGTTTTTTGTTACCCTTGGCTCGATGCCTATGAAACCTTTCATCCATTTCCTACGTAGCTTAATGGTTGCTTCAGTTTCCTTCTCTTGTTCTCATGGATTGCCATTGTGTGAGATTCTTGAGGGCTGTTTGGGTTTTCAATTGCACTTCTTGTAAGTGACAGTGCTTTGTGAAGCTGTTCTTTGTTCTCCTATTGACAGCTGATTATCAGACTTAGAAATTCTTTTACTTGCTGCAAGTATATATAGATTGCATTCATGATTTAATGAGTAATTTGTTTCGCTGACAGTGGTCTTTCACCATCCTTGTAGGTGCTCTCTACTGTAGACTTTAATGGCGGAGACAAAAGGCAGCCAACCAACTATTGCCATAGCTCGTGGTTCGCTTTTGGGTAAGTCCTATGGTCCAAATGATGGGTTTTCACTCTACTAGTGTTAGGGTGGTCATTGGACTCGCCCAGGGTTTTGGAAAACCCTCCCTCGTCTCGCCATGAGTTATGTTATTATATTAATGTTTCTACAGGCTATTGTTAAAATACTAAAAATTAAACCCTTGCTAGGGTAGACTTGATTTATATTGAGCACTGTACTTAGTCGAAGCTTTGGCTTCACGGCCGGGTTTAAGTTTGTGGTCTTTGTAATGACAGTACTGTTGTGACACTCATTTTGGTTGACAGAAGTCTATACTATACTCTGTGTAAAAAGTTAGGGTTTTACCCTTCTTGAATGTAATGAAGTTTATACTCAGTTGAGTACTCTGTAAGGGTTTATAATTAAAATTTTAAGGCTGATACTTATAGCCGTAACTAAATCTTGCTTGTTTTGATTGCAGTTATAGATTAGGGTTTGATTTGTAAAAACCCTTGTTTTGATATAAATTATTCTTGTTATAATAATTATTTAGTTTTATTTTTGTTCTTAAAGGACTGTGAGTAGATTATTATCTGTCCTTCAAGGGACTGTTAGTAATTATATTAGACTGGTTATTAATGGTTACATAATTTATGTTAATTTGGTTTTAATATTTTGATACTTGTAAATGTAATAATTTTAAGGGTTTTAACCTTGATATTTATTTCTATAGATGTATGCTGTTAGTAAAAGAAAATCACTGTTTCTCTTATAAATATATTTATACAAGTTAATCAGTATTATAATTCATTTCGGTGCATAACATTTTTAGTTGGTTCTTTAATAATTTTAAAATAACTATCCTATGTTTAACCTAGGTTACTACAGTATTTAAAAAATACATATAGGTTACGCTCAGAATATGAGCTAGGGTTTGTTCCCTTTTTACTTTTATAGAGTATTATTTCCTGTTTTGTTATCTTGTAAATTTGATTACTGTCACACAGTTTACTTCAGTTTGTTTTTATGAATTATTAATTTATAAACATCATTGTTTATTATTAATAATAAAAATATTTATTTTAATAATATGAATAATGTATCCTCTTACGTTTATGTTGGTATTTAATTGTATAATAAATAAGACTGAGAGCAGTCTATATCAATTGTGTTTATTTAATAAATTATTTATGTAAGCTTACTAAAAGAATATAACTCTCCTACCTGTCAATACTTATTACATCAATACTGTTTGTAAATGTATAAGGACAGTTTCTTATTAATAATAACTTAAGCCTAATTTAATACTATAATATTTATAAAGTTCTTATTTAGAGTTCAGATAATTGCAAGTAAACTAGTTAGCACTAATGGAAAAGAGATAAACTATCTGTATTATTTTTACATCTTTTCTTAACATAAATGATAGACATAAACATACATCTAGTAATACTAGTTCTTCCAATTCAGTATAAGTGTACAGTTTATGGGAATAGATACTCTGTAGAAGAATAAATTATATATTTAAACATACTACTGTCAGTAAATAACATGATTCTTGTTCTTTTCTAATAATCTGAATACACAGTCTGGTTCTAATAACCTCTCTACAAAACAGATTAATATTCTTTCTAGAAAACAACTAACGACTGAAAGAAAATATTTCAATACTATGAAAAACATAAGTATTCTATTCATTCATTTCCTATCATACTTCATTCATTTAAACACACTACCTGTGCTAGAGTACGATATGGATTGCTCCAGATGGGGAAAAACATAGGTAGGATTTATCTTTCATCAGAGTATAGATTCAGTATTAAAACAACTAAGGATTGCAACTTAACAATTTACAGCATAACATATAATCATTCATTATCTGTTCACACAAAAATATAACACAAAAATTAAACGATAATGGAACCTGTTTTTAAAGCTGGATGACAACAGCAATGGGAGGCCATTCCTCCCTACCAAATCCTGGAGAGCGCTCAAACAGTGACTTCTAAGGACCCCCAAGCCTGTTCTGGTCTTCTTGGTTGGAAATAGGTGGAGCAAACAACAAAGTACTAGTCCTGAGACTCAATACCAACTTTGCATACTGCAGTAAGATCTTTCAGCTGCAAAGTTGTACTAGATCTCCTTCCTGTAGTTTACCCCTCAAACACCTTCCTCAAAATTTCCCTTTCCAATGAATTCCTTGAAGTGCATTCACCTGAATGATTCTCCTCCTGGAATGAGTAGCCTCAGCTCTCTACATTGGTTACTTTTTATTAAGATTGCCTAGGTATTTTTGGGTTAGTTGTCATTATTTTAGCCACCTGCTCTGATCCCACTTTCTTGGGGGATCATGACCCCAAATGTAGGGAGGTTTCCACCTGCAACATAGGAACTGTTTGAGGATGCTGCCACTTGTCTTTTTACTCTCCACCTAGTCTCCTACACCAAATTGACTAGTACACTATTTTTAACATCTCTCCCAAGCTGTTGTCTCCACTTTTATTTATTTAAAATTAAAATATTCAAAATTACATTCCACATCTTTGACTCTACTGAGTCATTAGTTTCAACTTAGCGTTAAATTTAACATAATGTATTGGAATAAAATCAAAATAAAATAACATTATTTTACAAAATTGGGGCATGTGACACTTGGGGCACAACACCAAAGAGACTGAGGCTCACCACCCAGTATTGAAGCTTAAGCTCCAATCAATACCAAAACATGCATTAACCAAAATGAGTAAAGGATCTCAAATTTCCTTTAAATAGATCACTGGTGACTTGTTTAGCAGGTATAGGTGACCTGTGAGATAAATTCATCCACTTAGAAACCCTAACCCTAACCATGAATGCACCCTCCTTGAGGATTTTAGCAAGTTTGAGTTGTCAAATATGTTTCCATTCTTGTATCCTTCATCCCATTTGGAAACTATTCTTTCCTTGTCTAAAAGTTTCGTTCTTTATTTCAGACATCTTTTTCTGTACTTTCCTTCTTTTGTGTGTGCTTTTTTTTTCCCTGCTTTCGATAGTTTTCCATATTTTTCCTGACATCTTCTTTTTCCTTATTTTTTCATTGTTTCCACTTTCATTGTGAGAAATATGACTTTCAAAATTTGACCCATTTGACTTCTAGAAGCATCTCAACTCATTTTCACATTATTTATTTATTTTTAAACTAATTACATGACAAAATCGAGAAATATAATTTTAATCAATACATGCCATATAGTCTTATTTTTACTAGAATTACCTACGAAAGATTTAATTAATTGACTTTTAGACCCCCTAGGTCCCAACAAGGTCAACACTTGATGTCCTTCAAGGAAGGGACATGACATGCCATGTTCCTTGTCTCTACTACAATCTCAAATATTATCCCTACACCTTAAACCTATGTTCGTTTTGCCATTACTTGAGAACTTTTTATCATCATGGTTATAGTAGAGTATTGTATGAATTTTTTTAAGAACATGAATCTATTGGGATTATATAATCCTTCCTTGACCATATATATTCTATTTTATCATCTTTTTTAATGCAGGGAGACATTATTACTATACCAGAGTATGAGGAACACATATAGAGGTTAACTGCCACTTACTGCATGTTCTTGCATGAGTTTATGTGCCTCTAAGACCAATCCCTACATTAAAGGAGCCACTCTGATTTCCACCAGTAGCCTCCATCAGTTGGTTTTGATAGGTAAGAAATTATGTCGAGTCAACCTTCAGTTACATTCAGTTAGATCACTCTCAGTTAGTCTAGCGCCATTTTTGCATGGTTGCATGGGGAATTGGCACCTTTTCCACCTACCTCATCAGTTTAACTGGTTTAACTAGTTTAACTGATTTTCAGACTGATTTAGACATCAGGAGTTAGACTAGTGGATCCCATGCAGTGATTTAGGCACTCTCAATTAGCCATACAATGAGGTTTAGTTGGTATATTCGAATCTTATCCATGTGAGTTGAATTATCCTTATTGTAATAGTGTTTTATACTACTGGGAATGAATGAACATTAATGTTGTAATTAACTGATCAATTCTTATCATATTTGTCTCAATTTTTTATTCCTCAGAGTACATTGTTCTTGATATTCCACTGCACAATTCTACTTCACTATTACTCTGATTTTACTATAGATCAATGGTTAATAATTTAACAAGGTGTCAGAGCCTTGTTGAGGCTAGCAACAAGTCTTGTATGATCTCCATTGTACACAAAAAGCAGTTGAGTTTCCACATAAATCCTGGAATGATTTCCTTGCTCTCAGTGAATTATGTTTAGAGAAGTCTATCCAAGTGTGAAGGAATGTGATAAAGCGTACATGTCGAGGTGGAAAGGCTTGAAAATGACATGATTACGAATTGTTTTGTTTTGCAGTGATAGGTACAACTTCAATATGGATTTGAGATTATCAGTTCCTCTTCTTACCCCATTCACAAGATATTCAGAGTGGACATTGAAGATGATTTCATCTCTAAAGAGACAAGGCATCTATTGGAGTTGGTAAATGTCATGTCCCCTCAAAGTGGCCATTAAAGTGTTGACCATACAGGACTCCTAGGAGGGGCTCAATTTGACATTAATCATGGTCCCTAGGGAAATTTTGTAATAATTAATTAAGTAATGCATGTATCTAATTTTTATTTTCCATTTTAATTATTATTTCTAATTTATGAGGTGTAAATAAGCTGCCTAGTCAGGTGGGGCACATTGGACAAGTCTGCTAGCCAAGGAAGGAAAGAGGAAACACTATGACAAAAGTTGTCATAGGAAACAAAGAGGAAAGTACCAAAAAGCAGATAAAAAAGTAGTCAGGGATAAAGCAGGCAATTTTTTCAAAGGAGGGTGCAGTTGCCTCTTATGGAGCTCAGAAAAGCAGTCAGAGAAAAGTAGGAAAGTTTTCAAAGGAAAGAATAGTTTCCTTAGGAGTCTGGAAAAGCAAAAAAGGTGTCATAACTCAAAAGAAGCAAATTTTGACTTAGAGAGGGTGCATTTTCTAATTATGAAGGAGGATTTGAACTTAGAAATAATTCCACATGGTCCTACTTGCTAAATTCCCCAAAGGAGGTGCCTATGTGGCTAGGGTTAGGGTTTGTTGCGGGTTGACTTGCTCTCACAGGTCACTTTGGATCCTCACCTGCTAAGAAGGTCACTCAACACTCTATTAAAGGTGAATTCAACCCCATTCACTCAGTTTTGGATGATTTTATATTGTGGTTATGCTATGTGAGAATACTCTCTGAGTGTTGTGCCTCATACCATTGGGTGATGATCCCCAAACCCCTCCTCCCTTCTCTTCCATTTCCCTTTATTTCTATTGAAGGTATATGGAGCGCTCATGTCAGGCATTGAATATTATTTCAGAATTATATTACAGCCTCCATCAATTTCAGGTCGAGCTCCAGTGAATCCCATGCTTCACTTATGCTCACAGCCCCTTGCTGGTCATGATTCGGGCATCCTGCCCCTTAATTTTGGAAGCCTCTTTCTAATGGTCAGTCAATAATGTTATTAATATTTTGTACTGTCAATATGTTCTAAAAATTACATTTATCAGGTCAAGATATCTCAGACCCTGAAGAATATCATCTCAGTTTCATTAAAAGATCCTATTTTATCAATGTATGGGGGAATTGAGTGAATATGAGTGTTGTAATGAATATTTCATTATGGGGAGGGGATTGAAATAAGTATTAATGTTTATAGAACCCATATTTATCTATTTTATAAATCTCATGTTTCACATATTTGTATTTAAGATGATTTAATAGTCTTTTTAAGACCCTAGCTAGATTACTAGTATTTAATAACTAGTTTTACTAAAATTGACGCAAAATAGGCTCTGTAAACTCAAACTGAGCTATGTCAGTTCCTGTAGGTTAGTAACAGGCATACCTTCCCATATAAATCTCCAGAACCATTTTTTGTTTGGGTCGTACCACCCTTTTTAATCCTCCTCTACGCAGGTTTCTCCTTGGCCAAAACAGCCAAAAATCCCAAATTCACTCAAAACTCCTTAGAACTTTCCAGAACATCAATGAAATGTATAAATCCTTTATTTATGTTATATTAATTCTAGAATAAACCTCTGCAAGTTTCTAGAAGCCCCTGGTTGAAACAAACCGAACTACTCTCCTTAGTTGCACGGTTTGGCTGCCCAGTGTTAGAATAATCAAACCCATAGTATTACCCACTTAGACATTAATTCATTTATTTTTGTCTTATTTTCCTAGTTCATGAGTCCCACCATGTTCAAGTTTCTAATTGCCTATCCATAGAGGTCAAACTTGCTATCTTTGACTCATGTAGCACTTGGGAAAGCCTTAGGAATGAAATCTACTTTATTCCTAGCCTCATAGGCACCCTTCTTCTTTTTCTGCTTTATTGACTGCTTTTTCAGTTTTTAAAGCACATAAGGAAAGCAAGACTAGGTGAGGTGAACCTGTTTTATTCCCCTTTCATCCTCCACTCTTTCCTCCATGCAAAAGCATGTATGAGCTACCATTTCACCACTCATTAGCTTGCCCATGCACCCTTGCCAATTCGTGAGCCTCATGACAGATTTGGGATCAGCTTTTTACACCTATAGGGGATTTGCCTATTTTGGGTAAGCCTACTTTATGCTAGTTTTGGATGCTTCCTTATGCATTCGATTTCCTCATGTATTCTATATATACAGTAGCCTATGTTATTACAGGGTTGGCTATTGTGCACTCAGTTAATATAAATTTGTGTTACAGCTCCATATTCAGTCTCCATTGTTAGCAATTTTGCATGATCAATTGATAATTGTTGTGGGTAAAATTAATCTACTACTGGTATGAATTTCTACATGGTATCAGAGCCATTGTAGGTTGTTACTCTCCTTCAAAAATTGTTTTGCAGGTTCAACATCAAGACTGGGAGCCTTCTACTGACAGCCGAGACAGATTTTCTAAAGCTATGGATTCACAAAAAACTATCTTGACTCCTTTCAATTTCTTTGAATGGAAAGCAGAGATGGAGATACTGTTGAGAGTGAAAGGCCTATACAGGGTGACAATGGCTACAGAAGCAGAGCCCAATGCTGCTGCAGAGAAGATCAAATGGCACAATCAAAGAGATGAGGCCTATGGCCTCCTATGTCTCAGTATTTCTCGAGACCTCCTTTTCCATCTCGATGGATTAACTTCACAGGATCAAGTATGGGAGAAAATTTTTGATCTCTTTGGAAAGACAGATGAGATGAGGGGACACCAGATCGAAAATGAGCTGATTTCCCTGAGTCCCAGTAATTTTGAATCCCTGCAGCTATATTTCTCCAAGTTCAAAGCACTAGTTTTGCAGCTGAAGCAGTGTGGTATTGAAAATAAAGATGATCAGCTCGTATTGGCCATCCTCTCGAAGCTAGGACCTGACTACTCAGTCTTTGTTTCGACCTTCTATGCCACAAAACTCACAGCTCGAACCTGGAAGATGCCTAGCCTTGCATATTTCATGGAATCTCTCACACAAGAACAAGACAAGCTGGTGATGATGGGAACCATCAAACCATCCAAATATCAAGATTTGATTGCTGGAGATTCGAAGGTGGATTCAAAAAGCAAGAAGAAAGCTAAAAAGCCACCTGAGAAAGGAAGAGACAAGAAGCAGTCTCCAGAGGATCAACAAGGTCCCAAGAAAAATACCCAGAAGAAGAAAAACAAAGGTGAAATGAACAAGTGCTCATACTGTTTGAAGGGCAATCACACTGAAATCTCTTATATGAAAAAGAAGATAGACATGCTAACTCAACTGCTGGAGAAGAATGGCATCTCCCTTCCAGAAAGCTCAAAGAAGAGAGAAGGAGGATCAAGTTCCGATGACAGAGAGAGAGTTCATGCTCTAGTTGCTGGCACATCAAGCTCACCCAGTTTTATTATTGATTCTGGAGCTTCAAGACACATGGTTTCAACTAAGGAGGCCTTCTCCTCACTGGATATGTCGAAAGGACCATCTATTGTACTCGGAGATGACTCTCTCACTAAAAGTAAAGGAAAAGGAAGGATAGATCTTGATCATGGTAACTTCAACAATGTGATGTATGTCCCTGGTATCGCCTCCAACCTTCTGTCAGTGTACTAGATGACCCACACTGGGTCTCCTAAGAAAGTCATATTCTCCCCCAATGAAGTTGAGATCACAAATATTTCAACTGGTAGAGTCATTGCAAAAGGAGTAGCGAATCATGCTCAAAAGGTATACATGTTTTCACACTTCCTACCTTACTCAAACCCCTCTGCTCTTCTCATTCATGCTAATGAAGCCAGCAAGATGTGGCATGAAAGATTTGGCCATCTAAATTACAAGTATCTGTCTGATCTTAGTGAGAAATAAATGGTCATAGGGTTGCCCAAGATAAAATTTTCCAAAGGAGTCTGCCAAGGTTGTATCCTAGGAAAACACCCAGAGCACAAATTTGAGAAAGCTAGTCATGAGAGAACCTCTGCACCCCTTGAGCTGATTCACAGTGATGTTGCTGGCCCATTCCCTCATATGTCCACGAGTCAGGCCAAATATGCATTGACCTTTATTGATTATTTTTCCAGGTATTGTTGGGTTCACTTCATGAAACACAAGTCAGAAGTTTTTGGCCTATTCAAAGTCTTTAAGGCTTTGGTTGAAAACCAGTGTGGAAGGAAACTCAAGGCTCTCAGATCTGACAATGGTGGTGATTATGTTATGTCTGAGTTTATTAACTATTGTGCAGATGCAGGTATTTTGATGCAGCATTCTATCCCCTACACACCACAGCAAAATGATGTTGTAAAGAGGAAGAACAGATCACTGAAGGAGATGGCAACATGCATGATGGAGGCCAAAACTTTGCCACCAAAGTACTGGGCCGAAGCTATCAACTATGTAGCCTATATCCAGAATAGGGTGCCTCACAAACAGCTTGATGGCATGACTCCTTTCGAAGCATGGAGTGGGAACAAGCCAGATGTGACCCATTTCAGGATTTTTGGCTCAAAGGCATGGGCTAGAATCCTGACAGAGAAGAGGAAGGCTTTGCAGCCCCAAATCCAAGAGTGTCTTTTTGTTGGATACTCCGAAGATTCAAAAGGGTACAATTTGATAAACTTGAGCACAAACAAAGCCTTCATTGAAAGGTGTGTTCAATTTGAAGAAGAACCCCTTGCAGAAGTGGAGATTGGTGAAGCCTCTTCACCACCTGAACCTCAACAAGTAAGTAAAGAGTTTGTTGAACATGTTGATTCTGATTTGTCTGATGGATATGAGTTTATTGAAGACCCAAACAGCCCCACAAGGCCAAAATGGGAATCCAAGACACTACATGCAGCAGGAGAGCTAGCTGGTGATCCCAATGACCCAAGAAGGACTAGATCACAATTTGAGAGTGGTCTATGCATGAAGGACCCTATGTTTGCTGAAAAATTCTATTTGATGGTGGAGTCTAATCCTCAAACATATGAAGAAGCAGCAGGATATCCAAGATGGCAAGATTCCATGAAGGAGGAGTTCAACTCGCTACATAAAAGCAACACATGGGAGCTAGTGGATCTTCCCCCAGGGAGAAAACTAGTACAGTGTAAGTGGGTCTATAAGACCAAA
>LPNX010953198.1:490945-526045 GCA_001517045.1 Pseudotsuga menziesii
TTACTAACAGTGATTGGGCAGGTGATAGCACAGATAGAAAGTCCACTTCAGGGTATGTCTTCATGCTTGTAGAATTGCCAATTAGCTGGTCAAGCAAGAAACAGAGTGTCATTGCACTCTCATCTACAGAAGCTGAGTACAGAGGAGTTGTCAATGCAGCAACTCAGTGTTTATGGTTGCAGGGTTTACTTGGAGAGTGTGGTTTCGAACCTGAATACTCAACTACCATCTACTGTGATAACCAAAGTACCATTCGAATCTAAAAAGATCCAGTTCAGAAGCAGAGAACCAGACACATTGAGATTCACATGCACTACATTAGAGAGCTTGTGCATGATGGCACCATTCACCTACTCTTCTGTTCATCTTTAGAACAAGTAGCTGATATCTTCACCAAAGCATTTTGTGAGAAGACCTTCAGAAATCTCAAATCACTGCTGGGGATTGCTGATCATGCTGTGAAGGCATGAGTGGAGACAATATTCTACAATTTTGTTTTACAGTCCATGTTTAAGGGAGGATTTTCCCAAGTTGGTTTTGCCTCTTTCCTTGGTTGTATGGACTTGCAGTATGTAAAAGGGTGACTAAGCCTTGTTGCTAGGCCCTATATTTTTGATTTATTACTCATAAATTCAGGCTTAAGGGGGGTTGTTAGAATAATCAAACCCATAGTATTACCCACTTAGACATTAATTCATTTATTTTTGTCTTATTTGCCTAGTCCATGAGTCCCACCATGTTCAAGTTGCTAATTGCCTATCCATAGAGGTCAAACTTGCCATCTTTGACTCATGTAGTGCTTGGGAAAGCCTTAGGAATCAAATTTGCTTTATTCTTGGCCTCCTACGTGTCCTTCTGCTTTATTGACTGCTTTTTCAGTTTTTAAAGCACATAAGGAAAGCAAGACTAGGTGAGGTGAACCTGTTTTATTCCCCTTTCATCCTCCACTCTTTCATCCATGCAAAAGCATGTATGAGCTGCAATTTCACCACTCATTAGCTTTCCCATGCGCCCTTGCCAATTCGTGAGCCTCATGACATATTTGGTATCAGCTTTTTACACCTATGGGGGATTTGCCTATTTTGGGTAAGCCTGCTTTATGCTAGTTTTGGATGCTTCCTTATGCATTCGATTTCCTCATGTATTCTATATATACAGCAGCCTATGTTATTACAGGGTTGGATATTGTACACTCAGTTAATATAATTTTGTGTTGCAGCTCCATATTTATTCTCCATTGTTAGCAATTTTGCATGATCAATTGATAATTGTTGTGGGTAAAATTAATCTACTGCTGGTCTGAATTTCTACACCCAGAAGCGTGGTAGTAAGTTTCCGCAGTGAGGAATCTGAAACCTGAATGGAACCAGATCTAAATGTGTTAGGGAAGAGGTGATTCAGTGTCTGATTTTATTTGGTTGTTTTCCACTGCTCACTCCTTTTGTCTGCAAAATTTCCTAGAATAAACCCCTTATTTTCCCAGTCAGAGAAGTCATTGTATAAATTAATTCAAGTCCAAAAATTTTAATATAATTAACATAATTGGAGAGTGTTCAGGTCTGTACACCAGAATTGGGACATCATAGTGGTATCAGAGCATGGTCCTCCATACCTGCTCTTGATATTACACAATGGGCCCAAAATACAATTCAGACACCAAAAGAAAGATTCTTCAGGAGGAGGAAGTAGAATCTGTAGATGGGAGGTTTCATGAAGAAAGAGATGAAAAATATGAATTTCAGAATTATGTTAAGAAAATTTTGAGAGGTTGGCAAGACATCTCCACAAACATCATGCAGTTTGGTCAAGAGACCAGAGAATTCTTGGCTAAACAACTGGGAGTGAAAGATGGGGAAGGGAGTAGTATTCGCTCCCAATATGAAGAAAGAAAGGTCATGAGGGGGACTGCTTTTTCCAAGACTGGTCCTCACAATAGGCCACTTGAATTTAGAGAGGAACAAAAATTTCATCCAAGACCTACCATGCCCAAATTTGTAGAAACCCCTAAAGAAGATCCTGAAGCCCAGGCTGAAACCATTGCTACATGGGAAGAAAAAAAATTTGTCTACCAATCTTTGAGTGAGGAATGCAGAAGGGCTCTGCCATTCCAAGATTTCAGTGAGACTCAATTTAGGGGGAAGCCAAGAGGGGCTGCAAGGAATTCATATCAGAATTATGAATTAAAGAATGCCATAGGGAGAATCACCTTGCCATATTTTGATGGCACTTCAAATTGCTCGGTGAGCTCTTGGATTCAGAAAATGGATACATATTTCCAGCTAAATCCTATGGCAGAAAGGGATGCCATTAAGTTGGCAGCCCTACATCTATATGGGGACACCATTGACTGGTGGTTTAATGGAATGAAAACATTAGGCCATGACCAAGTGATCACCTACGAGGAATTCACCAGAAAATTAACAAAAATTTTTGACAGAAGGGATCCTGACATCTCTTTCTGGGATCTGGCACACATAAGACAGGTTGGAACTCCAAAAGCATACATCTCAGAGTTCCAAAAGGTGGCTGTAATGGTCACTGGCATATCAGAATCAAGGCTGATCCTTTTGTTTACAGAAGGACTGGTTGAACCATTGAAGGGGTTGGTGAAGGCCTACCGACCTACCAATTTGCAGAAAGCTATTGGAAGGACTAGAGACCTGCAAGATGCAATCCCAAGAACCAAATATCCTTCCAGACCTTCACTGCCACATAAATTTCAGAACCAAAAACCTCCTGTAAGAAACTTTCCTTCCTCTGGGAAAAGAGACTATTCCTATAAGGATAGGGATGAATTGAGGAGGAATAAACTCTGTTTTTCCTGCCAAGAACGGTGGGCTCCCAATCACAAATGTGTGAAAGGAAAAGCTCATTATATTGAAGTATTTTCTGAAAGTGATGAAGAAGGGGTAGAAGAAGCTGAGTTGGGGGATGGATATTATGAAACAGCTTAAGAAGAGGAGCAGCCTCATCAAAACAACAGCAAAATTGCTATGCTCAGTGGAGTGCCTAGGTTCCACACTTTAAGGCTGAAGGGAGTTCTGCAGGGGCAAAAAATTACAGTTCTTGTTGATGGGGGTGCCACACATAATTTCATTGATTCAGCCCTGATGGAGAGGATAAAATTACCTACTGAGCCCTTTGAAGGATTCACTGTGGTCATTCCTAGTAACCATACCATGGAGTGTAATCGATGGATCCCAGATCTACAAGTAAACATAGGAGACTATACTGTGAAAGACAACTTTTATGTTGTCAATGTGGAAGACACCAACATGGTGTTGGGAGTGAAATGGTTGTACTCTATTGGAGAGCATTCTATAAATTACCAAATACCACAAATACGTTTCAAGGATGTTGAAGGAAAATCAGTGGTATTGAAAGGTATGAATACTTATCCCAGCCAAGTAATTTCTGCAAAAAGTATGAGATCTATTATGAGGCATGGAGACATTGAGTGGGATGTTGAATGCCAAATCACCACTGAGGGAACAACTGCCAAAGTTTCCTCCCATCCCAAAGACATAAAAAAATTGTTGCAGAAGCATAAGAGGGTTTTTGAAGACCTTCCACATGGCAGGGCACCAGCCCGTGGCATTGAACACAGGATTGAGTTGGAAGCTGGTACACTTTCAATAAAAATGCACCCCTATAATCATTCAAAGAGACTCAAGGATGAAATTGAGAAGGCCATCAAGGAGTTCCTTGAGTTGGGCCTGATCAGACCAAGTTCTAGCCCCTTTGCTTCTTTAGTGGTTCTAGTGAAGAAGAAGGATGGGACACTCCAAATGTGTATAGATTACCGAGCTTTGAACAAAAAGACAATAAAGAACAGGTACCCAATTCCCAGAATTGATGAACTGCAAGGGGCCAATTTTTTCTCCAAAATAGATCTACGGTTAGGGTACCATCAAATCAGAATGAGGGAGGAAGACATACAAAAGACAGCTTTCCGCTGTCATTTTGGCCACTTTGAATTTCTGGTCATGCCATTTGGCTTGACTAATGCACCAGCAACTTTCCAGTCATGCATGAATAAGGTATTCAGAAAACAACTACGTAAGTATGTCCTTGTGTTTTTTGATGATATTCTGATCTACAGAATGACATGGGAGGAGAATTTACAGCACTTGGAGGAGGTACTTACTATGCTTGCAGATCTATCATTTTTTTCCAAAATGTCTAGGTGTGAATTTGGTATGATAGAACTATTGTATATGGGCCATGTGATCTGCCAAGAAGGGGCTAAGGTAGATCCAAAACAAATAAAGGCCATATTGGAATGGGCTAGCCCAAGGAACCTCACTGAGTTGAGAGGTTTCATTGGCCTGTGTAACTACTACCATAGATTTGTCAAAGGATACTCCTGGTACACTACACCCTTGACATATTTGACTAAGAAGGGTGCATTTAGTTGGAGTGAGGAGGCTGAAAAGTCTTTTCAGAAAATGAAAGAAGTAATGAACAGCTTTCCAGTACTTTCTTTACCAGATTTTTCTAAACCCTTTGTGCTAGAGTGTGATGCCTCTCGGGTAGGAATTGGGGCTATCCTAATGCAACATAGGCATCCCATTGCTTTTGAGAGCAGAAAATTAGCGCCACATGAAAGGTGTACTCTATATATGATAAGGAGATGTTGGCCATCATGCATGCCTTGGACAAATTCAGGAAATACCTGGTAGGAGGTAAGTTCATTGTGAAGACTAATCACAACAATCTTAGACACTTCCTTACCCAAAAGGAACTCAATGACACGAAGCAAAAATGGGTGATTAAAGTTCAATATTTTGATTTTGACATTGAGTATAAAAAGGTAAAAATGAATGTTGTGGCTGATGCACTCTCCCGTTGGGCCACATTCTCTTTGCTGCAAATATGTAAGGATTGGAAAATCCAGCTGGCTATAGAATACTCTAAAGATCAGTTTGCATGTGATGTGTTGGATGGAGTGAATCAGAATGAGGAGTACAAAGTCCATGAGAACCTCATTTATTAGAAAAACAGAATTTTCTTAGTGCCAAGATCTACACTAAAGAGGAAAATCTTAGGAGCTGCACATGATGCACCAGCAGCTGGTCACCCTAGTTTTGTCAAGACTTACCGTAAGGTAAGGGAGAGAAGTAGCTTATTTGTTGGATTTGCCAACAAGCAGCAGAATCCATAATGTGTTTCATGTCTCTTGTCTAAAAAAGGTAGTGGGTCAACAGGTAGTGGTTTCTGAAGAAATTTCACCATTAGATGATGAAGTCCACTTGGTCTTCGTGCTGAAGAAAGTGCTGATGAGCAGAGAAAAGAAATTAAGGAACATAACAATAAAAGAATATCTGATACAATGGAAAGGCTTGCCTAGTGAAGATGCCACTTGGGAGGGTGATCAGATCTTACAGCATCCAGCTTTGCTTCTGCTTGAGGACAAGTAGATTTTGGAGGGGAGGACTGTCATGTCCCCTCAAAGTGGCCATTAAAGTGTTGACCATACTGCACTCCTAGGAGGGGCTCAATTTGACATTAATCATGCTCCCTAGGAAAATTTTGTAATAATTAATTAACTAAGGCATGTATCTAAGTTTTATTTTCCATTTTAATTATTATTTCTAATTTATGAGGTGTAAATAAGCTACCTAGTCAGGTGGGGCGCATTGGACAAGTCTACTAGCCAAGGAAGGAAAGAGGAAACACTATGACAAAAGCTATCATAGGAAACAAAGAGGAAAGTACCAAAAAGCAGATAAAAAAGTAGTCAGGGATAAAGTAGGAAAGTTTTTCAAAGGAGGGTGCAATTGCCTCTTATGGAGCTCAAAAAAGCAGTCAGAGAAAAGTAGGAAGGTTTTCAAAGGAAAGAACAATTTCCTTAGGAGTCTGGAAAATCAAAAAAGGTGTCATAACTCAAAAGAAGCAACTTTTGACTTAGAGAGGGCACAGTTTCTAATTATGAAGGAGGATTTGAACTTAGAAATAATTCCACATGGTCCTACTTGCTAAATCCCCCAAAGGAGGTGCATATGTGGCTAGGGTTTGTTGGAGACATTTACCATCATACACACTCTTTTTGGTCAAATTGGCCTAGTTAAACCACTATCCTAAGTATAATTGACATTAATTGATATCAGTAGAGCATTAATTTCCATCATCCAGTCACACCCACGCCTACCTACAGTCAAGGAGGCTAACTGGAGCACTCTGAGGGTGATTTGAGTGATATTAATGCACCTAATTGCTAACTGGTGGTTACAATCAGTTCAACCAGTCAGTTAAGGCACCTTCTCTCATTAAATATATTATTTAATGATTATTTATTATTATTTAATGATATGGAGTCAACAGGGCGCTTCCACCAACCTCTGATGGTCAGTTCCGCTTTAGTTAACCTTAACGGGGTTCATTGAAGTCATGGAGCACTAGCACTTGATGGTTGGCTTGCTATGACATGTGTTTGATCTCCTTTAGTTGAGATTCACTCATTTATTATGCTTCGACTTCAGTTAGGGTTTACTGAGTCAATTAGGGTTTTGGTTAAGTGTTTAACTGAGTGTGAACAAATGGTTGAGAGTCATTTAAGCTAGACTCACTCACTGAATTCGAATTGTCTCCTGAGGTATTCAAATTCCTCATGGATTCAAGCTATTGCTTGACATTGGTATTGTAACCATTCATTTGTTTATTAAATATATAGAGAGGAAAACAATTCCGGTTTCGATTAACACCATTTCATGAGTATTTGTTGATTATTCTTTGATGATATTGATTCTTTGTTCCTAGATCAATGTGCAAGATTAATATGGTGTCAGAGCTTACGGAGGGATAAAGATCTATTTCTCAAAAACAAGCTTTTTGACAGATTTCTCCATGAAAAGTGAGCAATAGCTCAAAATTCCAGCACTGTACCAGAAGCCAAGGCTTACCACTCAATATACCAAGTAAAGAACTTGTTGATCAAGCTTGCTTGATTGACTATAATGGGTGTGATGAAAGCCTAGAATGTGTAGGCTGTCCGACCTTATTTTTCCCTTTCTGTTTTGATTTGCAGGTTTCTATAGGTGAAGCATTCGCTACAGCATATCCAGATGGCCTCCTCGGTACCTCTCTTGACTCCATACAATTTCCACACATGGAAAAATAAAATGGAGATTCAGTTGCGCTCCAAAGGACTCCATAGAGTCACCATGGACACTGAAGTTGAGCCTGGATCCACCATAAAAAAATCAAGATTCTTGAACAAGAAGGATGAAGCCTTCGGTTTCTTGTGCCTCTCTATTTCCGAAGGCCTTCTCTTCCATCTTACAGATCTGAAGACACCAAAAGAAATATGGGAAAAATTGGAATCTCTATATGGAAAGCATGATGACTTGAGAGTTTACCAACTTGAAAATGAACTCATGTCTCTCCGAACCTTCCAATTTCGAGACTTTGAATGATTTCTTTACAAATTTCAAGCATATTGTTTTACTCTTGAAGTAATGCAAAGTGTATAAGGAGGATGATAAGCTCATCCTTTACATCCTCTCCAAACTCGGGGCTGATTATTCAGTTTTTGTTTCTACATTCTGTGCGGGGAAGCTCACAACCCCCGAATGGAAGATGCCTACACTCAATGCCTTCATTGAGTACCTAACTAATGAACATGACAAGCTTGTCCATATGGGGATCATTCGATCTTCCCATGATCAAGCCCTCCATGTCTCGGGGCCCAAATATCTGAAGCGTAAAGCAAAGCAGCAGAAAAATTAGAAAACTAAATTTGATGCTCCCAAGCCTAGAGTTGAAAATCAACAACATGATGAATCTTCCGGCTCAAGGAAGAACAAAGGAAAAGGGCACAATGGGAAAGAAAAAGTCAGGTGTTCTTACTGAGGGAAGGGTTTTCACCCTGAACATGCCTACATGAAGAAAAATCTTGATGAAGAAACATCTCTCCTTGAGAGGAATCACATCAATATTTCGGAGAGCTTTCGGAGGAGAGACCACCAAGATTGGGAACCACAGCATGAGAAAGGTCATGCCCTCATGGCAAGCACTTCAAAGTCCAAAGCACTGCTAATTGATAGTGGATATTTGAATCACATGATGGCTGAAAAAGACTCCTTTTCATCCTTGGAGACTGGAAAATCCATCCCCATCCACATGGGAGATGACTCCACCATCATTTCCGAAGGACAAGGTAATATACATCTAGAAAATGGTTTTTTCTCTAATGTTTTATATGTACCGTCTCTAGCAGCAAATATCCTTAGTGTCTATTAGATGACACATACAGGAATTCCTAAGAGAGTCTCTTTCAGCCCAAATGATGTTGAGATTATAGAAATTGCATCCAAGAAACTCATTGCTAAAGGCCTTGCAAACCATCATGCAAAAGCCTATGAGTTCTCTCACTTTGTTGCGGATGCAAAGTCCACTGCTCTGCTAACTCATGGAAATGAGGTTAGTAGGTTGTGGAATGAGAGGTTTGGCCATCTTAATTTCAAATATTTGGAGAAATTACAGAAAAAATCCATGGTTTAAGGCCTCCTGGTCATCAAGGCAACCACGGGAGTCTGCAAGGGCTGTGTGATTGGAAAACACCCTAAGCACAAGTTTGATCGGGGGAAGCCAAACCGAGCTACAAGAATATTGGGGCTGATAAATTATAATATCAGTAGTATGATTCCTATCACATCCATGAATGGATCAAGGTACCTCCTTACTTTTATTGATGGTTTTTCAAGGTATACATGGGTTTTCTTTCTCAAAAAGAAATCAGAAG
Source organism: Pseudotsuga menziesii (assembly GCA_001517045.1). Taxonomy (NCBI): domain Eukaryota; kingdom Viridiplantae; phylum Streptophyta; class Pinopsida; order Pinales; family Pinaceae; genus Pseudotsuga; species Pseudotsuga menziesii. Next base: position 499,689 of record LPNX010953198.1, read on the forward strand.
TATGTGAAAATTTTTCTAAATTGAAGGCCTTGATCGAAAATGCCTCTGGGATTAAGATCAATATCTTGAGATATGATAATGGAGGGGAGTATGTTAGTAACTAGTTTCTATAAATATGCTCCCAAAGTGGTATTCGGGTCTATTATTCAATTCCCTACACTTCCCAGCAGAATGGAGTAGCAGAAAGGAAGAACCGATCTCTCAAGGAGATGACCACCTGTATGTTGGAGTCAAAGAAGCTTGCTGAACATTTGTGGGCTGAATCCATGCATTCTGTAGAATAAATTCAGAAAAGGGTGCCACATTCATATTTGAAAGGAAATAATCCTTTCGAAGCATACTTCAGACACAAGCCAGATGTGTCGAACCTACGGGTGTTTGGGTCCACTGCATAGGCCCGAATTCTGCTTGATAAAGGAAGGGCTTTGCAACTGCAGAGCATAAAATGTCTATTTATTGGGTATACTAATGAATCTGAATAATTCAATATGCTTTATATCAATACCAAACAGATCATCATCGAGAGAAGTTTCAAGTTCGATGAGCCTCTTCAGGAGGTGGAACTAGTGAAGGAGAAAACTCTTGAATTTCCTTCCTATTCCACTAAATATTTGGATGATGAAATTGGGGGTGATGACCCTGATTTGGATCCTATTATTTCTGATATCAGTGTTTAGTAATCATCAAATACTGAATCAGAACCTTAATTTCAAAATCATCTTCCTACATGGGCCCAACAGACACTCTCCTCCACAGGAGACAACATTGGAAATCTGGATGATCCAAGGAGAACCCGGTCTGATTTCCAAAGAGCAGGTATTGTGCTCTCTTGTTCTGATAATTTGCTGTCCAAAACTTGCTATTTGATGATTATTTTAGATCCAATATCCTAATACCATGCTCGGAATGATACGAGATGGCAAGTTTCCATGGAAGAAGAGATGAATTCTCTTTAGAAAAACACTACTTGGGAGCTAGTTTCTCTTCCTCTGGGAAGGAAATTGGTTCAATGCAAGTGGGTGTTTTGGACAAAGGATGTTGCTGATGGAAGCACCTGAAAATATAAGGCAAGGCTGGTAGAAATTTTTTTCTCTCAGGTCCAAGGAGCGTACTACCATGAGACCTTTGCACCGGTTGCAAAAATGGACTCCATCCGCCTTGTTTTGGCTATTTCAGCATCCAAGCACTAAAAGGTGCATCACATGGATGTTAAGTCAGCCTTTCTGCATGGAGATATTCATGAGGAGATATACATGAATTATCCTAAGGGATAAATCACTGATACATCTTTGGTTTTCAAGCTAAAGAAGTCACTATACGAGTTAAAACAGGCCCCAAGAGAGTGGTATTCCAAGATGGATGCCTTCCTTCTCTCGCAAAAATTTCAGAGATGTAGATCAGATCAAAATGTGTATTTACAGCAGAATCATGGTCATCTAATTATCATTGTTTTATATTTTTATTACTTACTAATCATAGGTAGCACAATTAACTCCATTTCAGCCATCAAAACTGCTCTCCACAATGCCTTTGAAATGAGTGATTTGGGGCTTCTAAAACAATTTTTGGGGCTCGAAATCTAGCAAAATTATGATGGGATTATGGTCACTCAGTCCAAATATATTTCAGACCTTTTATTCAATTTTAACATGGCTGAATGTAGGCCTACACCATTCCATTTCCTTTCAGGGATCATCCTTGAATAAGGAAAACACACACCTCCCATGGACTGCACTATCTATCGATCGCTGATTGGTAGCTTGTTGTACTTGACACATTCTAGGCCTGATATTTGTTATGACATGAATGTTGTATCAAGATACATGCAGAAGCATCATGATCTTCATTTGAAGGCAGCCAAGAGGATCCTCTAGTACATTCAGGGAACCAGGACCTACGGCATTCACTATGCTGCAGACTCCAAGCTAGAGCTGGTTGGATACACAGATTCTGATTGGGCGGGTGATTCTATTGATTGGAAGTCAAATTTTGGATATGTATTCATTTTTGGTGGTGGTCCTATTTGATGGTCAAGAAAAAATCAGGCTGCCATAGCACTATCTTCAGCAGAGGCCGAGTATCGAGGAGCGGTGAATGCTTGCATCCAAGCAGTTTGGTTGCAAGACATTCTTTCAGAGTTTGATCTTGGTAGTAATTTTTCCACTGTCCTCTTTTGTGACAACTATATTGCTATTAATATATCCATGGATCCATTTACCAGGTAGAGGACCAAGCATGTATAGATTCACATGCACTACATCAGGGAGCTAGTGCATGATAGGACCATCATTCTGCAATATTGCCCGACTGATGAGCAGATTGCAAACATCTTCACCAAGAGATTTTCAGAAAAGAAGTTCACTTACCTTCATTCACTATTAAGGGTGAGTTCATTAGGGTGATCTAGACTACTTTCAGTGTTCAGCTTGAGGGGGGGGTTTTCCCACTAGGTTTTCCCTCTTTTCCTCACTTAGTTTGTTTTGAGCATTGTTTCAGTTTCATCATTGTACAAGGTGACCTATGGCCTTAGTTGTCATCGCCCTACCATTTTTATGCATCTATGTTTTCTAACTCTTCCTGAGTATAGCTTAAGGGGGGGTGTTGGAGACATTTACCATCATACACACTCTTTTTTTTCAAATTGGCCTTGTTAAACCACTATCCTAAGTATAATTGACATTAATTGACATCAGCAGATCATTAATTTCCATCATCCAGTCACACCCACACCTACCTACAGTCAAGGAGGCTAACTTAGCCTTCTCCTACAATTAAGGAGGCTAACTGGAGCACTCTGGGGGTGATCTAAGTGATATTAATGCACCTAATTGCTAACTAGTGGTTACAATCAGTTCAACCAGTCAGTTAAGGCACCTTCTCTCATTAAATATATTATTTAATGATTATTTATTATTATTTAATGATCTGGAGTCAACAGGGCACGTCCACCAACTTCTGATGGTCATTTCAGCTTTAGTTAACCTCATCGGGGTTCATTGAAGTCATGGAGCACTAGCACTTGATGGTTGGCTTGCTGTGACATGTGTTTGATCTCCTTCAATTGAGATTCATTCATTTATTGCACTCTGACTTCAGTTAGGGTTTGGTGAGTCAATTAGGGTTTTGGTCAAGTGGTTAACTGAGTGTGAACAAATGTTTGAGAGTCAGTTAAGTTAGACTCACTCACTGAATTTGAATTGTCTCCTTAGGTATTCGAATTCCTCATGGATTCAAGCTATTGCTTGACATTGGTATTGTAACCATTCATTTTTTTATTAAATATACAGAGAGGAAACCAATTCTGGTTCCGATTAACACCATTTTATGAGTATTTGTTGATTATTCTTTCATGAGATTGATTCTTTGTTCCTAGATCAATGTGCAAGATTAATAGGGTTAGGGTTTGTTGAGGGTTGACTTGCTCTCACAGGTCACCTTGGATCCTCAGCTACTAAGAAGGTCACTCAACACTCTATTAAAGGTGAATTTGACCCCATTGACTTATTTTTGGATCATTTGATATTGTGGTTATGCTATGTGAGCATACTCTTTGAGTGTTGTGCCTCAGACCATTGGGTGATGATCCCCAAACCCCTCCTCCCTTCTCTTCCATTTCCCTTTATTTCTATTACAGGTCTATGGAGCACTAATGTCATACATTGAAGCTTATTTCAGAATTATATTACAGCCTCCATCAATTTCAGGCCAAGCTCCAGTGAAGCCCATGCTTCACTTATGCTCACAGCCCCTTGTTGGTCATGATTCGGGCCTCCTGCCCCTTAATTTTGGAAGCCTCTTTGTAATGGTCAGTAAATAATGTTATTACTATTCTGTACTATCAATATGTTCTTAACATCTCATTTATCAGGTCGATATATCTCATACCCTGAAGAATATCATCTCAGTTTCATTAAAAGATCCTATTTTATCAGTGTATGGGTGAATTGAGTGAATATGAGTGTTGTAATGAATATTTAATGATTGGGAAGGGATTTAAATAAGTATTCATGTTCATAGAACCCATATTTATCTTTTTTATAAATCTCAGGTTTCACAGAATTGGATTTAAGATGATTTAATAGTCTTTTTAAGACCCTAGCTAGATTACTAGTTTTTAATAACTAGTTTAACTGAAATTGATGCAAAATAGGATCTGTAAACTCAAACTGAGCTCTGTCAGTTCCTGTAGGTCTGTAATAGGAATACCTTCCCATATCAATCTCCAAAACCATTTTTTTTTGTTCATACCACCCTTTTTCATCCTCCTCTACGTAGGGTTCTCCTTGGCCAAAATTGCCAAAAATCCCAAATTCACCCAAAAATTCTTAGAACTTTATAGAAAATAAATGAAAATTCTTAGAAATTTATAGAAAATAAATGAACTGTATAAATACTTTATTTATGTTATATTAATTCTGGAATAAACCTCTGCAATTTTCTAGAAGCCCCTGGTTGAAACAGACCGAACTACTCTCCTTAGTTGCACGGTTTGGCTACCCAGAAGCGTGGTAGTAAGTTTCTGTAGTGCAGAGTCTGAACCCTAAATGGAACCAAATATAAATGTGTTAGGGGAGATTAAATTCAATTTCTTATTATATTTGGTTGCTGCCCGCTGCTCACTCCTTTTGTCTGCAAAATTTCCCAGAATAAACCCCTTATTTGCCCAGTCAGAGAAGTCATTGTGTAAATTAATTCAAGTCCAGAAATTTTAATATAATTAACAGAATTGGAGAGTGTTCAGGTTTGTACACCAGACTTGGGACATCACAGTAAAGAGTCTTATGAAAATGATAATGTCTGGATAAATGACGATTATAGATATTTTGGAACAATATGTCTGGCATTTTCTCCAAGATTGCACTACGTTGTTGATTCTACTAAATACCCAAATTATTTCTAGACAAAATTGGATAGAACCTTTGACAAGAATCATTAGGATCATTATAGAAATTTGGAGAGCACACCCAGCATCACAAGAGTTATTTGTTCAAAAGTCTCAACCTCTATTTTCTCTAATGAAGTTGTTCAAGATGAAGAAGAAGCATAATATTCAACACAGTCAATTCAAATTGAGGAATATCTCCTTGGAGTGACTCGTCCTATTTCTCAAGAAGTTTATGAGATATCATATATCTCATATTCTCATATAGTTGATACAAAAGAAGGAATTTGAATCATTGTTATTGAAGGAAACCTATCCTTCCATTCTACTCAAGCATTCTCTAGTGATTCTTCTATTGTAAATTTTGTGCAAAGTTTGCCAGTGATTGCTTCAAAAAATGAAGAAGAATTTGATTTCTCTCTCTCTCTCTAATGTTGTTGTTGGTGTGCAGAAAAGTAGTACTTTGGATTTTTTGGAAAAAATATCATATTTTAGGAGTGATCCATTCACTCTCATTGATGTATAGCTTCTAGGAAATTACTACATGATTGCTTGCACCAAAACTCATAGTTTTGTTGAAGAAGGAGAACATTGTTCATCTACCATCTCAGTGGAGCACTTAGAACCTTTGTTCCACACTCTTGGATCTGATATAAACTTATTTGGATCTGATATTACCTTATTTGGTTCTAGTTTTATGTTTCCAGAGCCTTCGGTCATGCTTGTAGTTGTTCTCATTAATTTTGGTGTGAAACATCAAGTACCTCAAGTCTCTTTCAAAATTGTTGTTGGGGAGTCAATGTTAGTTTTCTCTCATGGGTTTGTTGATATTATATTTTTTGAATCATTGGATATTTCATAAGCTATATCATATTATGGATCTCAATCATTCTCTCTCCATGGTCCCAGGATTTCTTTACCTTTCTACTTTATCACATGCTCATCTCCTCACAGAACTAGTAAAGATGGAGACATCATGCATTCACCTAGACACTTTCTCCTAACACTTGGAGCTGATTTTACCTCACATGGTTCGATGTTCAATGCTACAACATATAATTTTCTTGGGTCTACCTCACATGGTTTTAATGCTAAAGCAAATTTTCTCTCTCATTAGTGGATCTCAATTGCTCTACATGGGTCCAGTTTTCATCTTCCTGTTGTCTATGTTCCCGATTCAGTTGAGAATATTCCTCTTCTTCTAAAGAGGAAAATTATTCCAGACATAATCATTTAATTTGGATAGTTTCACATGCATAGTCCCAGGATTCTTATGCATAGAAGAACCACAATTCTGCATGGCTTCTCCACAGAGTAGCAGATTGCAACAAAATTTCTTGATTCCTTCTTATTTTGAGGGGGAGGGTTCACATGAGGTTTCCCATTTCCCTTAGTTTATTAAGAAGGTTTTAATTCTTTTAGATTGTATGGGTGATTTTTGGCCTAGTTTCCAGGGTCCAAGCTATTCAAGTTAAGATTAAGGGGAGGTGTTGGGATTATACAATTATCCATGAACAAATTCATAAGTTTTATGCTTTCTGGTCTCGCCCTCTATTATTTTTTGAGTCGTGAATCTCTGGTGGGAGTGCTCTAATATTTCAAATCTGGATCGCGGAAAGAAGAAATAAAGTTTTCCAAGTTTTGCAACCTAAAACTTTACCCTTTCCACTTCTGCCCTTTACTGCTTTCCGAGCCGTTGATCTGTCCAGAATTTCTCCATGGCCGTCGGATCTCAGACTATGGAAGTCGAAAATTGGAATTCTAACTTTCAAAATCAAACTTTCGGCCCTTTTCTCTCCTGCCTTTTGCTAGACCATTGATATTTGGGCGGAAACGTTCTGGGCCATTGGATCTTGGACCGCGAAAGGCGAAAATCAGGTTTTATTATTTTTTCACAACACAAACTTGTTTTTTCCTCCTTTCCACTCCCGAATTTTCGTTGGTGGAAATTATTTATAGCCTTTGATCTTCTTCGTTGTGAATCAAAGCCGTCAATTCCCTGTCATCATTCAACTAAAGGGGAATTTCTTCATTTACATGCATTTCAAGGTCAAAGATTAGAATTTATTAAGTATTTTGGCATTAGAAATATAGAAATGTTCCTTCAAACATATGCAGACCTTCATCAACATTCTTTAAGGTCCTATGATATAAAAATTTACAAACCTTATCCCTCCTTTTAATGGTCAAACCATTTTGCAATTACTTATCGCAAAAATGGTGCTAACACAATAGATATTGTTGTGGAAGATACCCCTAAGACTTATGGTATGTGTCTAAGTAGGGATTGGTAAGAGAAGCTTAAAGGATACTTTTCCACTGATTGGTCACATTTTTTGTTACCATACAACGGAAAACCAAACCAGATCAAGATTATCAGGGAACCCTTCATGAAGAAAACAGTCACAAATCTAAATGACCTAAGTGAGCCTATTGTTTTCTTCACCGCAACCATAGAACATTATACCTTTGACACTTTGTTTGGGAATCTACCTGCTAATTCCTCCCTTGACAAAGACATTGATAGATTATCAAAAATCAACAATTCCGTAGTTGTTCCATTCACTAGAGAAATTGTTCATAATGTATATAATGTAAATACAAATTTTAGATTAGATTTATCTTCTTGGACACTTTTTTTATGGATCTAAATCCAAAGATGGTGTCAGTGCAGGTTGTGTGCTTGTTGATCCGAATTGCACCAAATTGATGATTGCTTACAGACTTGAATTGGAATGTACAAACAACATTGTTGAATATGAAGCTCTGGTATAGGGGCTCGGGAAGGAAATAGATTTGGGAGCAGAGGTCATTGAATTTTATGGAGATTCTGAAATCATAGTCAAGAAGTTAAGGAATAAGATCCATTGTTTGTCTCCTCATTTGTTGAATTATCAGAAACTAGTTAGGTACATGACAAATTATTTCAAGCATTTTAATATCAACTCAGTCCCTAGATCACATAATTTCAATGCAGACCTATTAGAAAACACTGCCTATAGGCTCATTCCACTAGAAGGTCTATCCCCTGATACCTTTTGTATTGAACTTATGTACAAACCTTCTATACCGGATAATTTAACAAGTTGGAAATTCTTTGATGATGATATTCATATTTTAGACTTCCTAGAAGCTTAGGACACTTTTAAAAATCTAGCCATAGATGAGGCTGCGCATGATAAGTCTTTAGCTGATAAAAAAATTCCCCTCCAACTTGATCCCCAAGTCGGTCATTAATCTAGAGAAATACTATGATTTGCAAGATAAATTTAAAGGTAATCCTAGTTGCAAAACTCATAGTTCTTCTCTTAATTTCAAAACTTTTAATCTTGGGAGTGAGAAAAACCCTTAACTCATTAATATAGGGCTCATTTGTTATCCCTAGGAAGAGCGGGCTTTAGTCAAACTCTATAAATATTTTAAGGATGTTTTTCAATGGACTCATGATGATAAAAAAACATTTGATTATTATATCATGCAGCATAACATACCCCTGAATCCCGACATAAAACCCTACCAACAAAAGTTGAGGAAGATGCATCCTAGTCTCAAGCCATCCATTAAAAAGAGCTTGAGAAACTCCCAAAATCCAAAATCATTTTTTCCGGTTAGACACACATAGCGGATCTATAATCTAGTTCATGTCTCCAAGAAGAATGGAGAGATCATACTGTGTGTATTTTCGTAACCTGAACAGAGTATCCAAAAAGGATAACTATCTTTTTTCTTCAATGGAACATATCTTGCAAAGAGTTTCGATTGCATAAATGTTTTATTTTCTAGATTTATTTTCAAGTTATAATCAAGTTTTGGTTACAACCTCTGACCAATGTAAAACCTCTTTCATAAAACCCTTGGGAACTTTTTCTTAAAAGAGAATTCCTTTCGGGTTGATCAATGCTAGTGCAAAATTATAGAGAGCTATGGATATAGCTTTCATAGGTTTGATGCATAATTTTGTTGTTGTTTATTTAGATGATATAACTATTTTTTTCAAAAAATGACATGATCATATGTTTTTATTAAGACAAGTTTTTGAGAGGTGTAGGAAGCATGGAATTTCTTTAAATCCCAAGAAATCATTTTTTACAGTTACTGAAGGAAAAATTTTGGTATTTATTGTTTGAAAAGATGGAATGATAATTGACCCAGAGATTTCTGAGGCCATTTCAAAAATCAAACTCCCAAGCTCAAAGAAATCCATGCAATCTTTCCTTGGAAAGATTAATTTTTTTAGGAGATTTGTACCCAAATTTACATAAATTGTTAGACCACTCCAAGATCTAATTAAGAAAGATGTGTTATTCAAGTGTTCTGACACACAAAAATATGTTTTCATCAATATTAAAAAGGCCATAATGGATGCTCCTGCATTGATGCACCCTGATTTTAATAAATATTTTATTTTATATACTTTCGCTGCTGATTTTTCTTATGTTGTTTTGCTAATTCAGAAACATGCAGACAGAGAGATCTTAATTTCATTTATGAGTTCGATGTTTAAAGGGGCCAAGTTGAACTATAAATAGATTGACAATAAAGATTGCACTTTCCATAAATCTGTGAAACATTTTAGGCCTTATCTATTCAAATCCAAACAAAGGTTATCGTCCCATATGCAACCATAAGAAATGTTTTGGTTCAGAAGGAATTAGGAGAGACACAAGCTCACTAGACTACTGTGATAAAGGAGTATTATTTGGAGATTAAGCCTTCCAATATTTTCAAAGGGAAGTGATTATGTTTATTAGCAGCCCAATATAACAACCAATAACATGAACAACAATGGATTCAAGAGGAAGACATGTCTATAGACATAGATGATGTTATTTTTGCTCCATATTCCAAATGGTATGATGATATTAGGTTTTATCTTATGCATGTGTATTCCCTTCCATCCTTGGACTTTAAAAAGCATAGGAATTTGAGGCTAAAAGAAGCACCTTGTCAATTCATTGATAATTTGATTTTTCGTAGAAATTATGATGGTGTCTTTCTCAAGTGCCTAGGAAAAAGAGAAGCTGACAATATTCTGATTGAAATGCATGCAGGACCTTTAGGAGGACATTTATTAGGTGAAAATACATCACATAAAGTTTTTATATATGGATACTATTGTCCCACGTTGTTCAAAGATGCACATACCTTCGTCATAAAATTTGAGTCCTTCCAGAGATGCACGGTAAGTTGAAAAAACCAGCCTTTCCACTACAACCTATGACTATCCAGTTTCCATTCCAACAATAGGGACTATCTTTTATTGGTACCATTACTCCTCCTACTTCTTTGCAGCATCAGTAAATCTTGACCGCAACATATTATTTTGCTAGGTGGGTAGAAGAAATTCCCCTTAGAGTTGCTAATACCAACTCAGTTATATGTTTCCTTGAGAGTAATATTCTTACTAGGTTTGGAGTGCAAGAGTCTTTGGTTTTTTATTATGACTCGTATTTAAATTAAATTGATCTTACACAATATTCCCTTGAAAAGGGAATTAACATGAATTACTCTTCTAACTATTAACCACAAGGTAATGGTTTGGCGGAATCTTCCAAGAAGAATCTAATCAACATATTGAAGAAGACTGTGGCCACCCACCACAAAGACTGGCATGCTAATCTCTTCAATGCCTTATGGGAAGATAGAATCACTCCCAAAGTTTCAATTGGAGATTCTCCCTACTGCCTTGTGTATGGAAAAGTGTATGTTCTACCATCAAACCTCCTTCTTCCATCATTACAAAATGCACAATCTATTTCATAGGATGACAAATCCTCTCCCCTTCATAATTGAATTCATACACTACTTAAATAAGAAGAAGAGAGGGAGAAATCAATAAATAAGTTATATCAACACCAACACATGGTTAAAAGGTGGTTTGATGATAAAGCTTCGACCAATGATGACTTTCAAGATGGGGATATGGTACTTAAGTGGGACAAACCCCAAAAATACAAAAGAGACCACCAAGTTTTAGCATATTTGGTTAGGGGAATTCATTAATACAGAAATGATTGGCCCTGGTACTATCCGATTACAAATGTTGGAAAGTTTTTCTGAAGCCTATCCAACCAATATCCATCTCCTCAAGAGGTATTTTGTTTAGGGTAAGAACTTCTTATCTGTATATAGGTGTCCTATTTTGATTTCATTTTCTTGTGGATTTGTTTGGTTTGACTGAATTTTTTTGTTTATTTTTTACAAAACATGGTATGCTTATAGCATCTAGTTACAATTGGTGAGTAGTTTATCCCAAAAATGTTTTAACTTAGAAATTTTGAATTGGATATATCATAAAATATCCACTCGCTTTATATATGAAATGGTATCTTCGTGGGAGTACAATCTAACATCTATGCTAACTCTTTAAATTGGATCTTCATTTCCTATAATCACTACCTTATTTATCCTCATGATAATGGATGATTTTTTAGGAGAAGTCTGGGGTTCTTTTCCGGTGTCTCAGCGATTGTTGGCAGTATATCTTTAACAGCTTCCTTAACCTTTTGATTCTTTTTTGGTCTCACCTTGATCACCTTGCAAATAATAAAATCACCTAAATAAATGCAAACTGCAAGATAGGGGGTCTTATCACAAGCCATCTTATCATGCTCAGTGAATGACATTTCCACTAGATGGTTCCCAAGCCAGGGTAATGGCTAGCAGTTTGCATTTGTAAATTTTTTTTTCTTTTGTTTAAAATTACAACTTGTTGGATTCAAGGACAGGGGGTCTTATCGCAAGCCATCCTAACCTTGTTCATTGACATTATTTGGACTAAAATTACTGATCCAGGGTTCCCAAGCCATGGTAATTTCTTTTGGTGTAAAAACCAGAAGACAAGGAGTCTCTTAATAGAGCTAGCTTGTTCAGTTTCCAGGTGAGACCTATGTGTGGCATTGTACCTTACCAGGAAGTGGTCTTGTTTCAACTAAGTTGTAGTATTGTTACTTGAAAAAAAATTAATATATATAGTAAAAAAATACACATTCGAGGTGATTAATGGTTTGATGATAATGAAATAGATCCAGGTTTTACCGAAAGATTATCCAAAATTGCCCCATTTTCTGACAGCTTGCTTACAAGAATACCTTATCACTTTCGGGACTTTTTCATTTGTTCAGTGTCATTATCAGTGGTTAGGGGATTGGGAGAAGACAATTATATCTATTATTTTTCTAGATCTAGTGGTGTTTTCATAAATTTATTGTCTTGTTATAAGCTTAAACATTCTTCTAACCAGTATATCCGCTTTGGAATTTTTTATGTTAATATGTACAGAGATAACTACTTCAACCAGCAAGTCTCCATTTGTTTCTTGCAGCAACAGATCCCATTTTATCGGCTTAAAACGAGAGCCCCATTCATCCATTTTATATGGCTTTCGAAGCCAAAATGTTTTTATGGGATTTTTTATCATCTTTTACTGTAGGTATTGTGTTTTGGTTTTAATAAAATTTCCTTTAAAAAACTTGGCTTTTTTGTTTTGTTGATTCTTTTCAAATTAAATTCTTATATTTTTGGTTTTTCCTTCTGCATTCTGCAATGCGAATTGTAGAAGCCAGAAAAGTCATTTTTTAATTTTTTTCCTTTTTCGGTTCCGCAAAACACAACCCACAATGTGGATTGTGGAAAGTAGAAACTCAATAAAACTATATTTTTCAACATCGCCTACCCGTAACCCACAAACTTTTGTGGATTGCGGAACTTTAGAATATTTTTCCTGATCACTAAGCACATCCTGTATTCTGCAACCCACAATTGCACATTGTGGAAATAACAAGATATAAAGTTTTTGGTTGTTTTTCATCTCCGCATTTTAGTTTCCCTCCTTGATCTCAATTGTCCATTTTTGTGAGATCTACGACCCAAATCTATTCCGCTGTTGGGTTTTTTCTTGTTTAATTCATTCAAATTTATGAATTCTTTACCATTTTCACTTGCATTTTCTACCGCGATTGAGATTTTTACTATGGATTTTTCTGGCCGAGCTCATCAATCCTTGATCTCCAAGATTTCAACCAATAATTTTCTTACTCTTATAGGATTTTTCCTATTATTTTCATCTTGGTAAATTTATAATAATAGTTTCCAAATTTCAATCAGAATTTACCTCCAAGTCATCCAGTATGTCTAGAAATACTAGGTCTAAGACTGCTCTAAATGAGCAAAAGAGTAAGGACCCGAATGTCTAGGATTTATTCCATATTCGACAATGATGAATTTTTTGTCATTTCCCATGACTAGCATGCATATGCAAAAATTAGAAGTTATCAGCGCCATTGCATTACATCCAAACCGCCTTTGATGTCCTATACAGACCAGGTCAAGTGTGAAATTGACCACACAAGCCCCAAAGAACGGTATTTTGATGACCATACTAGAACCCTGGTGTCCTATTTCCATCCATATGTATTTGTTATATCTTACGCTCTCTGACCTCCTCAACAACTTCTCACGGGAAAATATCTCGATGCAGCCATGATCCAATTCGACTTTGAGGAAGTAATAAAATTCTGGATGGATAACCCTTCTGAATTCATCCCCAGAGCAGAAAAGGCCTACCCCATTTCATGGTTTAGAGAACCATTTTCACTGCTAGAATCCATGTTTTGTCAACTATATGGAATACCTAACTGCAGATAGTTGAAGGCTAAATGGGATCCTATAGCCAATCACATATTAATTATAGGTGAATCTTTCAACTGTGCACAAATCCTATAAGTGGTGCTCAAATAAGTTATTGAAAAATATCACAAGGTTTCGACATCCAAGAAGTCGGATTTCTACATGTCAGGGTACGTCATGGACATTTTATGTGTGACTTCTTCATTCCTGACCATGGGCTTGAATTGCACTAAGACATATCCATCAGTACACATCTATTATTTAGATATGTGGGAAGATATGAAATTTGTGACCACTTTTTAGGGTCAATGTACCAAATGATTTTCAAGGGAGATGCCCCAACCTTTTCAGAGAGGGCTATAGATATGATTTATATCATGTCATATTGGTATGTAGGTGAGTACTTTTCCTAAATATGCATTTGAGGAAGTAACATAGTTCATGTTTTTTCAAGGATTGTCCCGGATAGAATGGTCTCACAAGATATTTCATATCAAATGGTCATAGATGGGGTTTTCCCAAAGATTGCATCATCTAAGAGGAAATGTTGGACCAAGTTCCCTTTGATTTTGGGATTTTTTACAGTTCTAAATTCTACTCCTATTGAAATCCCTAGAAAATCCATAGAAGAAATGAGTTTAGGAGAATCTCCCAAAAGAATGCATCATCCGATGTATTTTCTAGCAAATAATTTTTTCCAAGAGCACGCTAAAATTCTATATGCCCACCAAGAGGATCCTGATTATTCCATATACAGAGGAGCTATTGATTTTTCAGAGGTAGTTAGCATGATTCCCAATCCTCTAGAGAAGACTCACTTGTTCCAATGTCAAAAGGAGCTAAAAACCTCTACCTTACATTTCATACGGATCAAGTTGAAAGTGCAAGAGGATATACACAAGAAGAATGTATAAAAGGAGGCCAGGGAAGCTTCAATCATCTCTTATGTTGTGCATGCTGATAAATTAAAGGATAAAGGAAAATTTGTAATTGAAATCCCTAAGAAAGAACAACATTCTTCAACATTAGAGATTTTACAAAAAGCAACAAAGTTTAAGAAAAACTTGGAAAATATTATCTCTAAAATAGAAGCACAAGTAGCTATGGCCAAACCTATAGGAAAGAAGCAGAAGCTTCATGAGGCTATTCCAAAATTCCATCCACAAGAATAAATCCCTCAACCTCCACCACAAGCAATTCAAAGGTTGGAGCAACCTGAACATCAAGTCCTACAAATTCCTCCAATTTAGCAGGTAGAATTGTTTCCCTGGTCACATGTTGAAGTGCATGAGATCCACAACTATCTACACAAGCAAAACAGGACTTCCACCTATCTTGTGGATGTTTACACTTCCATGACCTCATCCGTTATTACCACCCAGTTAGCTGGGAGCATTTTTTATTCATCCTTTTCCCAATATTATTTCTCTGAGATCAATTTGTCTCAAATTCTTTCTGCTACCACCAGCATTCCCTCGGTACTTCCAGACATGCTGATTTCTATCCCTTATTCTATTTCCCCTATTCTTACAACCTCATCGAGACTTCACACTACCCAAACATCCCCACATTATTTTATTTCACAACTAGATACTTCCTCCATCCCTACAATTTACAATTTATTCCCTTGAAACTTCTACACCTATTCCCACTCCTATTTCCACACCTCTTCCACCTATCATTTCTACACCTTCTACCATTATTCCACCCCTCACAATCGAAATCCCCATTCTTGAAACCTTCGATCCTGAACCTTTGATGAATGTTCATGAGGGAAGCATCTCCACTTCAGAGGAGATGGCATATTTTGGTGAAAATGGAGTGGTTTCTCAAAGGAAATCCTTCTGTAGCAGGAAATATAAGGCTGTGGTGAAAAAAGGAGCCAAGAAAACAAGGGAAGGCACATTCAAGCAAGAGGTATTACAAAATAAGATTATTTGGAAGAGGGAATCCTGTGACACCAAACAAAAATACCTAGATACCATGGCTTCCATTGAGCCTTCATTGGAGCCAATTTTGACTCAGTATCTCAATTGAACAAAGAATTGGAAGAGAAAGAACGAAAACTAAAAGAGTCCAAACATGACTTAGTACAAGCAGAGGCACGCCATGGTCAAGAGATTCAACGTCTGAAGAATGAGTATGAGGAGGATCTAAAGTAGTTTCAGGGACATAATTACTATCCAAAGTAGTAGCTTAAGAAGGAAGATCACCTGACTAAGAAACAGGCGAACAATATTTCAATATATGAGCAACATAGAACTCCATCGTGCATCTACTACCTCTTCTTTCACCAAATTCACAACAGAAGAGTTTAAGAAATTATCCTGCATAATACATAATCAGTCTTATCAAGGGATGGTTAATTTGTTTAAAGGTTTTAATGAACTGCATGAACTTTACAATTTATTTGAGCACCAGTCAAATGTTCTCCATGATAATCACACAAGACTAAAGGAAGAAGCTATATATTATTACAACATCATAGACCAAAAGAAGTACATTAAAGAAATTCCAGATGATCTACCAATATTAGATAAGTTAAAGCTGAAGAAGATCAAGGTGATGATTGAAACATGGGAGAGTATTTTCTATATGATGGAATCTATCATCAAATATAGACAGGTGTCTTGCAAGAGGAGGTGGTCATCTTCAGTGACATTTCTTTGTTATCTAGATCTACCACTATTATACCCTATTGATGAGGTTATGCCTCCGAAACTAAAATTGGAGCAGATCAAGAATTACTTTTCTAAAACAAAGGAGAAGATATTGGACATAACTCAGCTCACCATGGAATAAATAAAGAAGTTGATTGAGAAACCCTTTGGTTCATTGATGTGGATTGATATGTTCCTTAAGGAATGGACGAAGATCAAGAAAAAGGATATTTCCTCCTTAATATGTAAAGCTGAATTGCATCTAGAGAATGCTCAATTTAAGGACAACCAAGATTTAATGGATGATTTTTCCAAGTGTCGGTCCTCCCTTGGCAAGTCATGAAACTAAAAGATTTTGTAATCCCACTTCTTGGGAAGTATCTTTCTTTGTACAAGTTTGTAATATTATTTAAGGGGAAGGGTGTCTTCCAAGAGGGGGCGGGGAGGGATTAAGCTTAAGGGATCCATAGGAGAAGGGACTACCACAGACAATTAGGGAAGCTTTTTAACTTTTTAATCTTGTAATGTTTTTCAATTTGAATAAAGTAAAATTGTTACTTATCCTATGTTCTATAGTTATTCATTAAATGTGTTTCATGATTTCCAATCTTTCTTCTATCTTTCTGATATACTAATCATTGGCTGCTCATGTACTGAATGTGTTGATCTATGTATACATGTATCTTTACAATATTGACACATTAAATGTGTTTATTTAGTTCACATACTCTTTTATGCATCTAGTGAAAAATTGTTAGTAATCCCTAATACTAGTTTTTCAATTGGTATTACCTGATAGGAAATTTTTTCACTTATAACACTTTGGAAATGACATTGCAATTGCCATTTTTAGTTTTATTTGAACTTGATTAAATGAATTAAACTTGATTTATATTTTTATATGTTGAGTAATTATTTCCCTCTTATCATTATTTATCCTAACTGCCCTGCCTAAAACCTGTTACACTCACTATCTTAGTTTTCTCAGATAGTTTAGTCTAGGACCAAGTTACTTCGAACTTGTCTCAGATATTCCTTAAGGGAAGGGCATATCTCTCAGATCTGAAAACCATTGTGCTAGTGGAGGCCTTGTATCCATAGGATCTATTCATCCCAAACAACTCAAGGATAGAATATTCTCTGCATGGGATCAATTCGAAGCCTTTCTAGTTAGGGTATTTCTTTGTGTTGATTGCATGTAGTTTTCCCAAAAACCTACAAGAAAGGTCTATCAGCAGTACTCTCTCCTTAATTTCAAACAAGGCGATAACAACAGAAGATTAAATCATGTTGATTCCTTCATATAGCATGTGCACCTCTCTCCCTCCCTCCCACAAAAATCACCTCTATAAGAAAATACGTGTTTAATGATGGTGCCAAGAAAGTATATCTCCATACGGGTCACTTGTAAACACTAGAACTCCAATAAGGCCAAGGAAGCATACCGTTTCTAAATCTAGGGTTGGGAAGTAAGATTCATGGTGACAAAAGGACTATGAGTTGAATCACCAAATATGTGTAGGTTGCAATAATCTAAACTTCATCGCTATTTAATACATGAAAAAAACTCCATAGATTTTATTAGAGCTATTGAAAATAATCATCTTAATTTTTCTAAGGTTAAATTCTCACTAATTAAGATCACAAAATCTAACAAGATTATATCATTAATGTATACAAACAATGCGTACATGATAGTTGATATGTATAAGGTTGGAGGGTTCAAACTTGAAACCAACCAAATTTTGTCAAATGGTTTCTTCTCCTTTATCTTTGAGGTTGTATCATCTATAAACCAAATGCTCACCTGTAGGCCCCAATACTATAAAAATAGTTCGTGGAGTGTTGATCTTGGTATCCTAACTCTAGATCCAATCTTGTTGTTCCTAACTTTAGGGATTGAATTTTTCTCTTATATATTATTTTAGTTTTTTATATTTTAATTATTTTTAAGAATCTTGTCTCATTATCCCATTTTAGATTCATTATTTCTTCAATATATTTATTGATTTCTTTATGATGGTATAAAGACCAAAAAATAAGGACGATACAATGGTATCTATGACCATGATAAACATTCAAATAGAGTTTTGATTCTTTATTTTGCTTCTTGTCATTTTGTATTAAGTTTGATTATCAAATGTCCTCAAATATTTTGTCTATATTTAAGTTGGGTATGAGTCTTGTACATATCATCTCATAAGTATGTTTCTGTTCCCAATACTTATTTTAAGTGACAAGTTCCTAATAATTGCATCAGAGATATTGTTTAATTATAAGTGTTCACATTCTACCCCCTAAAGTGCATATATACATAAAAATTGATATTAAAAACTATCAACAAGTAATGGGTGGGTCCAAGTGGTCCAAAAATATTCTAAAATGTGAAATTATCTACTACACCTATATCAACAAATGCAAGTCAAACCGTATGTGGCTCTAAACTAGTTCCTCACAAACCATTGAAAATAGGGGAGAATACCCTTATTCCTTCTTTGGTTGCTTCTTCCTGAGGGAGAGATTCAAGGGTCGAGTCATTTCCTCCATTTTTCCATACACAAACAAATTTAAGTTCTAATTAATATTTTTTTGTGTCCTTGGAAGCACAAACTATCTGATTGTTTCCTCCCTTTAGTGAAGAATGATTTGGAATTTTTTATTAGGTGGATGGAAAAGATGATATGGGTTTTCATACCACCAATTAACCATGAATATTATCTCCTAGAATGTTAGAGGTATCATAACTTATTTAGGAGATATATGGTTCTTAAGATGAATACTAATGTTTCATTAATTTAAACTATGTGCTTACAAGAGATCAAAATCATTATTTATTTGCTAATTATAACCATGCATTTTATTTGGTCTAGTTCTTATGTTTTTTTTTCAAACCATGTAGAGGGTAGAGGTAGTGTAGTGTTGTTGGTTGCACCAATCATTGATTTTGTAGTTATTTCAGTTTGGACTAACCTAACATAAAATATGGTGTGGGTTTACTACATTTGTATGGGAATATATGGAGGTTAGATAATATATTTTTTGTTTTAAGTAATATATCTCAAAGAATACCCTTGGGCACTTCCCCTTATTCTAAGGATGGTACCCAGGTTAAACCCTATATTCTTCTAGGTATAAGGCTTGGTCAACTACAGGGCTCTAATCCATTACAAAAATATACTCATTATGATATAAACATGTCACTTATGATAATATAACATGGGTGTGGAGGATAACACTCCATTCCACAACCACTTGGTCTAGACCTAATTGAAAAGTTAGATAAAATTTATGCATCATATGATTCGATAGAGAGGGATGCCTTTGGTTTTTATTGGTTGATAATATGCATGAATTTATGTTCATCATCCATGCACCCATATTCCTTACTTTTACTTCCTGTTATACCCAATACACATTCATGTTAATCCAAACCTCAAAATGATTCCCACATTCCAGGCATAGGATAAATTTTTAATATACATGGCATGCGTAGTAGTATGGAACCTCAGGAATAACCATGAGTCCTTAATCATTATTTAAGGATTATGTCATTGTTATTATCATCATTATTATCATCATCATTGGCATCATCATTGCCATATAATAATAATCTTCACCATCATCATCATTGTGCCATCATTGTCATCCCCATCACCATAACCACCACCACAACCATCATCATCCATGCCATTCTGATTTTGATTCTCATTGCCATTCTCATTTTCATTTTCACTATCATCATCATTTCCATTATTAACATTATGATCCTCATTTTCATCATCGCTTTCATCATCATCGCCATAAAATAATATCATAGAAATTCTCATCATCTTTGTCATCATCACCACCGTCCTCGTCATCATCATTGCCAATGCCATTGTCATTTTCATCATGTCCTATGTATTAGTATGGAACCTTGGGCATAACCATGATTCATTGAAGCAATTTTTAAGGATTGCATCATTTTAATTATCAACATCCTCATCATTATCATCATTGTCTTCATATAATTAACAATATTGTTGTCATATCATTTTCATCATCCTTATCATCATCCTTATCATCCTTATCATCAACATTATCATTGTCATTTATTTTATTGGCATATACATTTTCATCATCATCATTGTCGCCATCATCACATAATCATATCATAATTATTATCATCATCACCACCACCACCATAATCATTTTCATTTTCATCGTTGTCATCATCCATGACATTGTTGATGATTATGACCTATATGACAATGAAAAATATAATGATTATGATGATGACAATGATATCATTTTAAGAATCAGAAGTATTCACCAATGTCATTGCCATCACCATTTCCATCATCAATGACATTTTCACCGTCATCATAACCCTCATCGTTGCTGTCATCGTCATTTTCATCATCATAATAATAATCATTCATGTCATCATCCTCATCATCATTATCGACATTGACATCAACTATTCATAATTACCTTTGGCATAAGCAATATTATCAACCCAAAATATGTGATTAGTGGAAAAGGGTCATGGAGGACACCTACAATCTATGCATGAGAAATAACAACTCTATTTTTGAAGATGAGCCTCATATTCATTGTCATTGTCATCATCATTATGGTCATTTCCATCATCACCACCATCACCATTCATTTCATTGCCATCATAATCATTATTGATGTCATCATTTTCATTGCCATCGTCATCATAATCATTGTCATTTCCATCATCATTTTCATTGACATAATTGTAATCTTCATCAAGAAAATCATCATCATCATAGTCATCATAGTTATCATTAATATCATCATCATTATCCTTTTCACCATCTTCAACATCTAGGTGCAAAACTAGACATAAAGCTAGATGCAAAACTGGATAAAAACATGGGTGCAAAAAAGGATGCAAACATGGATGCAAAAGTGGAAGCATAAGTGGGTGAAAAATTGGTTGCATAATGGGGCACAACAAAAGTGGATGCAATTGTGGATGAAAAAAAATCAAAACCATGTATGCAAAACATGATGCAAAAAGAGATGTAAAAGTGGACGCAACCATGGATGCAAAATTGGATTCAACAAAAGTAGATGAAAAAATAGATGCAAAACTAGACATTCCACCCAATGAAAAACCCAACTCAAACATGGATTCAAAAATGGATGCATAAAGGGATGCAATAACTAATGAAGACTTGGACGCAAAAGTAGGTGTGAAAATGGCTACAAATTGGGGCACAACAAAACTGGACGGAAAAATGGACGCAACAATAGATGCAAAAAAGTATGCAAGAATGGAAGAAAAATGGGATGCAAAAAAGGACACAAAAGTGGGAGAAAAAGTGGATTCAAAATGGGTGCAACAAAGGTATATGCAAACCTAGACTCAAAACAGGACGTAAACCTCGATGCAAAAAGGGATGCAAAAAAAGAAGTATAAGTGGATGAAAACATGGATGTAAAAAATGATGTAACAAAGGATGAAAACATGGGTGCAAAAGTGGAGGAAAAATGTATGTAAACGAGGGTACAAAAATAGTATATGAAAAAACTAGGCACAAAACTAGCTGCAAAATTAGGCGCAAAACCTGGGGCTAAAAAAGGCACAAATCCTAGAGAAAAATACGATGCAATTTATGCCATGTTTAGTGCCAAGTTTAGGAAAAGGACATAAAAAACACCTAAAATAACACCAAGTCATGAAATTGCGCTGACTTGTCCAAGGAAATGAAGAAAAATACATTAAAATATGGTCTAAACACAAAAAAAAAGAGAAAGGAACGTTAATCACAAGGTTTTGTTGTAGTGTTTCATTTGAGACTGATCATTACCACTTATATACTTCACCCCCACACAACCCCAGGGTTGGTCGCATATCCTCGTCTAGAGGCCCCAACCTCGACCCATTTTATATATGGATGGTAGGAGATGGTTCCGATAGCATACCTTTACCTACTGGGAACCCTTCCATTGGAAACCCACCTACTGGAAACCCTCCCATTGGTAACTCGACTACTCTGAACCCACCCATTAGTAACCCTCCCATGGGAAACCCACCTTTCAAGAGCCTCCCTTCCAAAAAACCCTCCATTGGTGACCCACCCACCAAGATTCCATACACATGTTACTTTTCGATGGGAAACCATTCTTATAGTAACCCCCATATAAAAAATAAACCTAGTGGAAACCCCCCTATGGGGAAACCTCCCCTCATAAATCCTTCACTTAGAGGTCCCACAACTGTAGGTTTTCCATTTATGTCTAGCCTCAACCTCCCTAATTTGGTGAGGATAACAAACGATTTGATTCACCATGATCACAACTTGCCCCTATGCCAAATAAGCTCCCGTGGGACATCCCAAAGTTTGAAGAGAAGGCTAGGGAAGACCCCCAAAATCATATCATGTCATTTCACTTATGGTTCTCTCCAAATAGCATTGTATACAATTCCATCAGGATATGCCTATTCCATCGAATCCTCACTAGTGTCATTGCTAAGTGGTATATCGACCAATCCCATGGAACACTGTTGATGTATATGTAACTTCGGAATGTATTCTTCTATGTATTTTATATATTGTAACCCGATGTTTATTCCGGGATGTCTCTATTATGTATTTGAGTCATGTGGTCATGCCCCGATGTTCCAATCGGGAGGATTAATAATGTAAACAAGTCATATCAAGTCATTAGGTAAGTCCCCACAGTTTCGGGGAACTTGAGTTATTATACACTAATTAAGGTGTAGGCTCGAGTAGTAATTATTAGGTCGAGCCTACATATGAAATGGAAACTTAAGTGAACGGACTAATATAAATAGAGAGTGAGAGTCTCTCTATTTATCACTTGTGAATTACATCACTTGCTCTCTCAAGTGTGGCGCACCTTTGGAGAAGGAAATACTTTGGCTTGACAGAAGACAGAAGGTTGATGTTGTGTTGGGAGGTCATCTTACTGTTTTGGTTTCACATCTTGTGGTGATACTATCTTAGAGGAATTTGAGGGGTTTTCTCCATTTATGGTTTTCCCTATCAAAACTCTTTGTGTCTCTTGTTTCATGTGATGTGCTTATGTTATTGCTGTGCTTGTTATTCTCTCAGTGAAAAGATCCTAACATAATGCTAGCTTAAATGTTGAAAAACTAACATGGAATCAGAGCTAACTTGAGAAGAAGACATTGTGCAGCTACAAGAACTAGGGCTTCCTAGTTTGTGGATCTTCCTCCACAGATTTTCAGAAAAAGTATGCTAGGATTACTCTCCATTGAAGGGTGCATTTTTATGTCGATGTGGAACTCAATTTCAAGCATTTTCAGTTTCGATGTGGAAATTAGGGCTTTCTTTAGAAGAGGAATTTTTGAGTGAGACCAACATAGGATTGTTATCCTCATCAAAACCTAATTTTAGAGACCTGGATCAAGAAATTTGGTTGGGTGAAACTCCAGGAAAGTCAAACCCTAGTTTGACCCTGAGCTAGGAGAAACCCTAAATACTAAAACTGCTAAGTTTTGGTACAGTCGCTATATTCCGATACTGGCGAAGTGTCAAGAGCTGACAATTTCAGGGACTGAAGATACAATCCTGATGAACACTGTGACCAAAAATCCTCCTCATATTCGCTATATTCTGGGAGATACGATCTCTCCAAGTTAGGGTTCTAGCCTCTTCCAGAATTCATCCATAAACAAGACACATGGGGAGAATTGCAATATCTTGGGCTACAGAGGTCCAAATGGAATTCCTGAAGATGTTCCAAAAATTTCATGGAATATACTTTCAGTGGTACAAATATCAGACTCAGAAGATGAACCAGTGACACGTGGAATTCCGTACAACGTTGCTATTTTGAACAGTCCTGTAACAGGTCACCTTGGGAAAAGGATCATAAATACCAAATGGTGAAACCAATTCTACTAAAAACTATGGTGGTGGATCAGGGACTTGTGATGTTACCTCAGTGAGAAATTTCAGAAATAGAGGATCATTACTTTCGGAGATATCGCAGAAACAGTAACAGGCATTTCTACAGAAGAAATCAGAAAATTAGGGCTTCCTGTTCCGGGAGCTTCCCTCCACTGTTTTCAGAAAAGGAGTACATTGGACAGCTCCATTTGAAGATATCTATCTTTTCATCCAATCAGATCTAAAATATTCCAAGTTTTGAAAATTAGGGTTTCTGCGACAAACCCTAGATCAGCGAACTCTGGGACAAGGACGAACACCTCAAATCGGTAAGATCTAATCCTTTACTATTTCCATTTGAGGTTCTCATTTCAATATGATCTATCACAATAGATTGATGATAAGCTTGGTGAAGTTGACAACTTCCAAGCATAGAAGTATTTGATCTCTCTGAAGAAACTGGATTGGACACCTACATGAGTATAGAGGTTCCAGTTTCAGAGGGAGACGAGGCCAAAGAAGACATCATGCTCATGCTGCAGAGGATGATGAACCATCCAGAAAGAGATCCAGATATGAAAGTGAATATTCTTCAAGCGAGGGTCAATATGTTCTAATATCAGCTCTCACAAGATTGAAGAAGAACCTTCTCTCTATTTCAGCATTGATGCAAAAGGAATGCGGGCTGCATTCATAGATGGTCAAGTCATCATATGGCCAAAAGGAAAGACTATCGATGATGTGGTAGTGATTGAAGAACAAGAAGGAGGCTTGTACAAATTGAAGGAATATCCAGAACAAGCTTGATCCATGACACAGTAGAGCGAAATGATCTTTGGCATTACAGAGCACTACCTTTTGCAAGCAAAGTTGTTGAAGGTCTTCCATAATTTCAAGTTATTTGAAGGGAAGAACAAAATCAGAATATGACGTAAAAGAAAAAGTGAAGAATGCAAAAGTGGTGATGGCCACCTTGAATGGCCTCCCAGGATCGTGGAATTCATTCATGTGAGTAATGTGTGCTAGAAGGAAGTGATTACTTTCAATAGACTCTAGAAAGAGAACTCACAAGAAGAAGAAGCTCAAGAAGAGGAGGGAGCAACTGAAGATCAAGCTCTTTCCATCCAAAGAATATCCCTCAAGCAATGAGGAATATGAAGAACTCAACTCTTGAAGAACTTCTTATCCACCTTAGCTTTTGGATAAGAAACGATGCTATTATGAATGAAGAAGACGATGAAGCTGAAGGCTCAAGAAGGAGTCTACCCTCGAAACAAATAAAGATAACTATTCAATTGTCATTTCATTATATTATTTTGTTATGCATTTGTTTATATTCAATTACTATATTATGCATGATAGGATGTTTTCATTAATGACAGAATACTACTAATATGCACGTGATGGGTAAGTAGCTCATGGGGCTATACAAATTATCCATTGCTACTTATCTAGAATGAAACCTCTTTGCTGACATATTGGATTAGTGCACAATCTCAATGTTGTCCTGGTAGAGATGGAAGGCATCTAGAAAGTTTCAATGAGATATGGATGAATGTTGCATTGGCTAAAGTAGTTGCATGATCATATATTTATGCATAAGTGTTTTCCAGTATAAATATTCCTTATGAAATGTTTCTAACCATACAATTGCATTTGACTTGTAGGAAAGATCACATACATAATCGCCTACAAGCAAAGAAGAATGAAGACTTGTTCTGAAGAACAAGTGACGACAGTTCAAAATGAAGAATAATATGATGAGTGCAGTGACATCATTGATGTAGAACCTTCCAGCCACCAAGAAGAAAGGGAAGACCAGTTCAAGAAGAATGATGTCAGGGTGCAGTATCGAGACTTGAAGAGAAGTTCATAGTCCATCATGCAGTAGATGGAAACATCGTGGGATACAAAGAAATATTCGTAGCATGAGGCTTCTCACGAAAGGAAGGCCTAGACTACGAAGAGACAGTTGTAGCCAATAAGACTTGAAACACATACATGATGAGATTGATGAAGATCTTAACCTTTGCTACAAGGTTGAAGATGCAATTCTATACACTAGATGGTCACATAGAATATTACTAGCATAGGAAGCTACTTGTCACTCCGGTCCAGAATGTTTTCAGTGCATAGAGCACAGAAGACAGAGGGAGTACAATGCTTTGCTTCAGAGGGAGTGAATATAGAATATGTTGATGTATATGTAACTTCGGAATGTATTCTTCTATATATTTCATATATTGTAACCCGATGTTTATTCTGGGATGTTTCTATTATGTATTTGAGTCA
>LPNX010953232.1:3393-106328 GCA_001517045.1 Pseudotsuga menziesii
ATATATATATATAT
Source organism: Pseudotsuga menziesii (assembly GCA_001517045.1). NCBI lineage: Eukaryota > Viridiplantae > Streptophyta > Pinopsida > Pinales > Pinaceae > Pseudotsuga > Pseudotsuga menziesii. The sequence goes on from LPNX010953232.1 coordinate 3,408, forward strand.
CGGTCTGTATGATTTCTGGTTTGAATCCCAACTTAAGTCATAGAGCCGATTTATGTGAAATAGCTGCGTTGCACGAGTTGTGCCATCTGCGAGGTGGAAAGGAAGGTCAAGTCACACGCGATGACATATGTTTGTGCTCGGTTGCGCAAAACTGACTCCTCTATCCAAAAATCCTACGGCCTTCATTGAGCACCTTGGCTACAAGCCAAGGGACTGTACTCCCTCAACAATTGTGGAAACATGGTTCCAGCAGTTACCCATCTATGAGATATCTTTGGTGAGACTGCGCCTGCTTCGTAGGTGTTGTTGATGGGGCTTGCTCTATCGAGTCGGTGTCTCAGGTAGTTTTTGGATCGATGGGTTGTGTAGAACCTGGGTCACGCAAGTGGGGAAAAGTGGCCAACAACTGGGGCATACTTTTGTTCAAATCGAAGATACCAACATGTTGCTTAATGATATGGTCCAACCAACAACGCCGCCCGAGTAGGTTGTGGAAAGGAAGGATTGCATTAAAGAGATCGAAACTCATTTTAGAAGCATGGAACATGAGGCCAATACCATTATGGAAGTGACAACATATTTTTGGTAGAGCATTTTTAAAGATGAACAACTTGATCAGCTGACTACGCAGGTGCAAGAATTCGAAGGTCAACTGACGACCTTGAAGAAATCACTGAGGACCATGCCATTGATGGTACAGATTACCAGGGCCGAGGAATTGAATAATACTCAATAGAGAGTTTCTAGTGCCCAGGAACATCAAAAAAAGCACTACACTCAGCTTAACAAATTTCAAGAGATTGGTGGATAGTTTGCTATTACCGCAGTCATCACACTGCAGGCGGTATAGGAGAGTCGGTAGATGGTTGACAGCAAGGCTAGAGAGGAGCACCTGGTGCAACGGGATTTGAATAATTATCAAAGTGCTGCCAATAAAGTCCAACTTTAGGTTCATGAGATTGTGCAGCAATTCGAATATTTCAAGGCACAGACATCGCACATACCCTGTCAACCTGACGTGGCTCGGGGACGAGCCACAAGACTATGTTGGGGGCTTGTTGGCAATGGTTTTGGTAAGTGAGTTGCACAACATCGCGGTAGCTACATAATCTCATGTGGTACCACGCAAGGCTATATCAGCGCGATGGGTGGAAGAATAACCACTTTGAATATTTTATATATGTATATTTTTGACCAAGTTTTGTCGAAATAGGTCATTAGCAGTTATAAGTTAGTTATAAGTGGACCCTCAATGTAAAGGTGGAAACCTATTTATAGATCTATTTTTAATAAAAAAGGATCATGATCATCATAGGAGAATCACATCAGAGGATAATTATCACATAAGGTCTAGTGTGACCTTGTTTTTGAAGAATTTACTATTGTATCTATGATTTATTTGGGTTTTTCCTGATGTATTCAACCTCTAATTTTGGGAGACAATTTTCCTTCTTTGAATCTTTTGCGCAAAGTTAATATATATGACAATTGATGCATAATATTCTCTTTTTTGTTCTCTATGTTGTGATCTATCTTGTTGCGATGCTGTGATGATCTAGATCTGTTATAATGTTGTTGCAGGTTATTCTATTTCTGCTATAATGATGTTGATCTGTTTAAAAATATGGTATATTATTGTTGCATTATGAACTAAGATGTTTAATAGAGATACCGTGATGAAGGTGTGATGCACTCTATGGTTACAGAAACGTGTTGATGTCAATTGCATATCTCTGGATCTGTTAAGTTATGTTGTTTTCTAGTTGGATCCCATATCCTTTGTCCCCCACCATCGAAAACTTGGTTCCAACAGCTCTCCCTTGAACATCTTGGGTAAGACTTCATCCACTCTGTGGATGTTGCTGGGTAGGCTAAACCCTGTCTGGTCTGGTGCTCAGGGAGATCACGTTAGTCGAGCATCGACAGAATGAGGACCCCTATCAACGAAGCTTTGTTGGTGGGTTTTTGCCAACAATTTCAAATACCACTACCTTGGATCTTATTTTAGGCCATGCAAGCTCTTCTTCAACCTACAAACCAAATTATCCTTCCCTTTAACCTCATACCCCTATGGTTGATGCTTATAATTATATTCCTCCAAATGTCCATGGATAAAGGTTTTTTTTACATCTAACTGTTCAATATGAAAATATTCTACTACCACTAAACTGAAAATAGTCCTAACTAAAGTCATTTTAATAATAGGAAAAAATATTTCAATCAAATATATACCTTTCTTTTGTGCACACCCCTTTACAACAAGTCTAGCCTTGTTTTGCTTCTTTCCTCCTTCTTCTTCCTTCAACTTGTAAACCCATTATTATGTAATGTTGTTTTACCTGTAGGAAACTCAACCAAATCCCAAGTCTAGTTTCTTAGCAATGAGTCCATCTCCTTATTCATGCCTTGCTCCCACTTCTTTCTAATTTCCACTTGCATTGCGTCTTCATAACATTCTGGTTCACCAAAATAAGTCATCAATAAGTAATACATTGAAGAAGAGAATCATTCAAGGGGTCTACTTATCCTGGTATATTTTCTTACACTTGCAAGAGTTTGAGGTACATGTTTCTCCTCTTTATTTTGTGGTACCTTTGGAACTTAATTTTCTTTGATTTCATCAAGCACTCTACTATTTGTTTTCCTTTTCTTCTTTATTTCCTTGTAGCTGATATTTCTACATAACCTTTTCATTGAATACTACATATCTACTCCTAATGATTTTTTTATTTTCATAATCCCATAATCGATAACCAAAATCATCAACCCCGTATTCAGTAAAGGTGTATTTCTTGTATTTTTCCTCAAGATTTGTTCTATTTTCTTATCAATATGAACAAATTCTTCAAAACCAAATGTTCTTAGAAATTAGTAGTTTACATTTTTACATGTCCATGGCTCGTATGGAATTCTACCATACAAAGCACTTGAATGCCCTATTTTTATCAAGTAAACAATAATATCTACAACATCAATCCAAAAGTATAAGGGAAACCCTGCATTCAATCTCATACAACTTCCCTACTTCATGATCGTCCTATTCATCCTTTTCAACACACCAATTTATTTTGGTGTTCCTGGGATTGTCTTCTCTCTATGAATCCCATGGTATGAATAGTAACTATCAAACTCCTTTCTGTAATATTCACCTCCATTATCATATCTGAGACACTTTAGTATTTTTCATTTCTCATTCTCATTCAAAACTTTGCACTTCTTAAAAGTAGCAAACAAGTCATATTTTTGTCTAATGCAATAAACCCAAGTCTTTTTAGTTGTATCATTAATAAAATTAACATAACAACGAGATCTACCAAGAGATTGTACCTGAGTCGGTTCCCATACATCTGTGTGCACAAGCTCTAAATTTTCACTCTTATTTTGTTTCCCAGCCCTGAGAAATACAACTCTCTTTTGTTTTCCATAAACAAAGTTCTCATAGAATTCCAAACTTACCTGCTTCCGATCTGGAAGAAATTTCCTTCAATGGAGAATCTGCATCCCCTTCTCACTCATGTGGCCAAGCCTATGATGCCACAATGTTGCACCTGTTTCATGTGGAAGCTGCAAGATTAGAATAATCAGTATTATGAGGACATAAATACAACATACCTATCCTATCTCCTTTTTTATTATCAATTCTCCTTTAATGATCTTCCACCATGTTTTTCCAATTGTAGACAAACAACCGCTATCACCCAACTTCCTTGTTGATATCAAATTTATTTTCATAGTAGGAATATGCCTTACATATTTTAGAAACCCTTCATTTCCATTATTTAACTTAATCCGTACCTTACCCATTCCAACACATGGTTCATCATCCCTTGATAAAACATGTCCAAAATCACTTGGAATGTAATCATGAAAGAATTTCCTATGGGGTGTAGCATGACACAAATCCCTTGAATCTACTACCCAATAATCACTAGTATGATCTAATGCAAGAATCAAATAATCATGTAACACGTCACATGCTTCTCGTCTCCTTTCTTCTTTGGAGCTCTACATTCTTTCTTCAAATGTCCTCTCTTACCACAGTTCCAACACTCTATATTTCCAAGTATGGACTTGCATCTGCCCTTTCTAAACTTGTTGTGATTACTTGGGATCCTTCCTCTCTCCCTTTGGCTTCCCATTCTCTCCATGGTCAATGCATTACCTAATGTCTCACTTGTGTTTCTTCTTTGCATTTCCTTGTAATAATAACACCAACAACATCATCAAATTTGAGAGTGTTTGAACCAGAGACAAAGTTACTTACAACCATGACCAAGCCATTCTAGCTTTCTAGAAATGAGCACGAGATTAGAAAATCTGTAAACCCATCATCAAATATCACCACTACAAAACTTATCTGCTTAGTAACCGTATTAAATTTATTTAAATGATCAGCAAGAGACCCACCTTATGAACTCTTCATATTAAATAAATGCTTCATTTGAAATACCTTGTTGGAACCCAAGGGGTTTTCATAGAGCTTAGACAATGCGCTAATCACACCACTTGTTGTATTTTCTTTTCTAGTGTAGTTCTATCAAGAACGTCCCATTCTTAATCGTTCATAGTCTTTGACTGTATTGTTTTTTCTCCCAATAGTAGGAACAGATCCATTTGGTATAGATAGTGTTCCATTTTGCATCTTCCATAACTGGTAGTTTTGTCTATTAAATTTCTTAACCCTAAACTTTCCCTCTTCTGCCATTGTTCCCACTCGAATGAGGAACCGTTCTTTCCTATGAGTTTACCATCCAATTAGACCTTTTGTCTATGATACCAATTGTTAGAAAAATAGGACTGTAGAGCAATAAACAATAAAAAAGATGTAAATATTAAAACACATTACAAGAGAGACACCAATATAACGTGGTTCACCCAACTTGGGCTACATCCACACATAAATTGTTAGTCCTTTATTATTATACCATCCAACAAAAATGAAGGAATACAACTTCCAGCACACCCACTACACTTCCTCTTCACTCTCTAAAAGTCTCTCTCACCTAATCACAAAGATAATTTTATAATGCTACAATAGAATACAAAGCTATATTAAAATGATTTCCTTTTATAAAGGGAATACCATGGGAAAATACCACATAATTCCCAAAACCATGGGCCCATAAATCACCCATTATTGACCAAGTCATGACTATGAAATTACAACATTTTACAAGGCATTTTTTCCTAAATTTTTGCTACGAGGGAACTGCCCATGAACCCTTGGACCCCCTTGATGAGTATAGTGGGGAGGAAATCCCCCCCACATTCCCTAGTTAGGTGTTGGTATTTAAACACAGCTGAAATACATTAGAGGAAATTTCAACTCAAAATGGGCCTCCTAAAATGAACTAATAAAATAATACTTAAAATAATAAAATAATATTTATTAATTTTGGAGGAAGAAAAGAAAAAAACTACTTTTTTGTTTGTATTTTTGACATATCTCCCTGTGTTTTTACTCAAATTTCGATCGGGAGAGCTTGTTGGATGCGGAATTAAATTCTGCATCCAACAAGTACCCACTCGGCATACTTTTGATGGACCCCGCTACCCCGAAAACAAGAAATACCTGAAAAAATGGAATGATGACATCATCATTTCATTTTTTCAAGTATTTCTTGTTTTTGGGGTAGCGGGCTCTGTCAAAAGTATTCTAAGTGGGTACTCATTGGATGCGAAATTTAATTCCGCATCCAACGAGCTCTCCCGATTGAAATTTGAGTAAAAACACAGGGAGATACGTCAAAAATACAAACAAAAAAAGTAGTTTTTTTTATGATACCTATTCCCAAATTTATATTAAAAAAGTGTTTAAGACCTATACGGTATTTCAAATTTAAATCAATTTCGTTGGCTAGCACATGATGACATGGAATTTGAATAAAAGTTAAAAGGCCCATTTTGAGTTGAAATTTCTTCTAATGATAACATCTATGAATCAGGAAGATCAGGCTCCATAACCAACAATTCATCTTTTACGTATTAGAGGTTTTGTCAGCTACAAAGCATTATATCTAGGACAATTAGGAAAATTGGGACTTCTCAAGAAATGAGTATATTGATGGAATTGTCTACAATACTTCCAAACTATGGGATTTATATCATTGATGAGATAAATATTTTACATAATAGAGGATTGTCTACAACACTTCCAAAGTGCAATATTTATATGAGACTCATATTTTTAATAAAGGACCAATGCTAGAAATTAGTGTAATATCTAGGACAATTAGGGAAATTGAATCCTCTTAATAAATGACTAGATTGGTGGAATTATCTACAATTCTTCTAAACTAAAAGCTTTAGATCATTGATGAGATTCGTATTTTACATAATAGAGGATTGTCTACAACACTTCCAAACTACAAGATTTAGATAATTGATGAGATTCATCTTACACATAAAATATTATTTTCTACAACAATACTAGGAAGTGTCGTATCCATGACAATCTCTAAGTTCTTAAGATTCACTCCTATGAAAATTGAACTATATTATTACTATATAAGATTGGCTAGAATTATAAAACACAATCATAAAACATACATTGAATATAACTTATATTGATAAACATCATGCAAAATTATGATAGGAAAATCATACAAAATTATTTTATATATAATTAAAAAGTAAGTTCTCATTGAAAAACAACTACAATACATACTCAACTAGTTCAAATGATAGATTTAAAATTCTATTCTAGACATAAATGACGAGATATAAAAATATATGTGATAGGAGGAACAATATGTTGGACTTATGGTTATACTAAGAGGTGGGTTGGGGCGGGGAGTGAATCAGTATAAGATACTTTTTATTATTTTAACCATTCATCAATGATTCATGTACTTTGAAACAATAAATACACATAAACTCAAATCATAGTACACAAAATTTAACATGGAAACCCTTTGGAGAGAAAACCACAAAACATATCTTTATAAATTCATGTAGGAACCAACCTTCTATTACAAAGTTTGTAGGAACTAACTTACTAAAGACGCCAATCCCCTCAAATGAGCATTATTTCTTCCTTTCACACACCTGGGTTACGTGGTAGAAATCTTCAAGCCACTCGGTGTGTCCTTGGGGGAAAGTCTCGAGTCAAGGCTATCACCTTGTTCTTGACTCCTCCGTTCAGGCTAATTCCTAAAAAAGCTAAGGGGGGTAGACCCTATTGAATTACTAAGGCTAATTACTTAGTGTGATGGTGTTATAATGATTAAGTTGTTTAGGAGTTTTGAAGTTAACCAATAAAAGCAAAAGATAACAAGATGCAAGATTTAAAGCATATAAGCACAGTAATGACACTCAATATAGATATATAATTGAAATAAATGATCAAATAAATCACCAGTGCCTTAAATGGAGTCAAGAGTGAAAATAATGTGCTCGCATGCGCTTGAATGAATGTTATGCAAATGTCTCTTGGTATATTTTAAATTAATGTGGAATGTGAATGAATTAAATTAGGCGAAAAGGGGACTCCAGATATACCCAAGGGGTACTTGGAGTATGTCCAAAAGTGAAATTTCACGGCTACCTGCAAGGTGTTTGTGGGCTAGAACGGAGTCTCAGAGACTATTGTTCAGAACACACCCGTCAGGGTGTGACAGAGATCGGTTCCTGTAGAAGGAGCAAGTCGATAAGTCGACTCGAACAATAGCTGACTTAGTTGATCAACCGACTAAGTCGATGAGCCAACTTAGTTGATCAGCCGACTAAGTTAGTCGGCCGACTAAACTAGAGATTAGGTCGGCCACCTAACATCACGTCGGTTCACCGAACCGACAGGTAGTTATTTTGTAACTATTTTGTAATCATATATATTAGGCTGTTGAGCTAGATGAGAACTCAGTTTAGTTCTCTGCATTGTATGGGCTCACTTGTATAATATAATCTATTAATTCACCTATTGGTTCTTATCTCTTGTGTCTGTTATATATATATGTTTTAGTGTGTATTATTGGTAACCTTATGTGATCTGTGAGATTACAACATTGGTTCTGTTGCTGATAGTACATGTCTGAAATGTATGCAAACAGATGATACTAGAGCAGGAGATTAAGGACTGGTGGGAACGTAAAGTTGCAAATTATTTGCAGAATTATGCATGAAGGAACAGATTAACAATTGAACAAGCAAAAGAAATATTTTTCATAGAAATGCATGAAAATTTTATCGAATCAATGCCCCAACTTCTGAAGAAACTCCTAGATGAGAAAGCCAGAAGGGACTAAAGAACAATAGTTGCTGGAAAACTGATATGAGGAGGTAGAACAAACTTGTCAGAGTGGTTTGAGAAAATCGTCGACAAATTTTGTGAGGAGCAAGCAGTTGAAGACAAAACTTCGATGGAAACAATCAAGGAGAAAATTTACACAGATCTCACCGAGCAATTTCTGTGTTACTTACCGACCTTTTTGTTCAAATTCCTGATTGAGAATGGAGTAGGACATATTGTCGAACCTCGTCCATCACTTCATGAACTGCCATCAAACTATAACTGGGTGGAGAAGCAAAGGAAGTGGGAAAAATTTATTGTAGAAAGGGAGTGGGAATACTTCCTAAGAAAATAGACCAAACTATCCGGGCTTTCTAAAAGCGTCGGGTAGGCTATTAGCGGGTAGCTGGTCATATGTCGAGATAGAGTAGAGTGGATTCTATTCGACTAGAAATAGATACCATTCACTAGTAATGAGAAGTCGAACAAAAGGTAACTTAAGAAAATAGTATCATGCGAAGGTATGTCACATATTCAGAAAATAGAGAGGGAACAGAGACAACATAGGAGGGAAGCAAGAAGAGAAAGAACCTTAGAGCTGCATAGAGGAAGGAGTCCTAGGGTGACCGACCAAGAGGAGCATCTACCAGAGTCAGGTCATGACCGACATGATGAAGGTGTGGAACAAGAGGCATCCCCTACGGAGGAAGAATTGTGGATAAAGAAACCAGAAGCTCTCCAATTAAGAGCTCCCCATGAAGGAACAACCCTCTCCCCGTTGAATCCGTGTACTTGGATACAGACTATTGTCGAAGAGGACCTCCGACTATGAGCTGGTGAATTTAGTATATGGATTCGACTAGATGAAGAAATATACACTGGACAACACCTCATTATACATTGACCAGAGGAAGAGAATTGGGTGACCTTTCAAGCGGCACCCTCCAACCGAAGTATCCACTTACTCTTACCAACACATGAAGGAGCACCCCCATGCCAAATACAGCTTTAAAAGACACAGAACATTTAGAACTGCAGATAAATAGTTGCAGTAGACCATCGATAGTAGAATTCAACATCAACCGGCTGCCAATCGATGAAGAATTGACAATCGATGGGAACAAAAGTTCCGTCAACCATAGTCCCACAAAGACGAATAAACCAATAACCCCACCACCCTCACCTCCACCCCCACCTCGACCACCACCACCTCGTGAGAGCAGTGATAGTGATTCAGACAAGGGTCACGAATTGGCTCACATTCCTCTATATGAGGGGGATGAGGACCCCAGATGACACTGGTTCTTCTACGAGTTGACTTGGGAGGCCAACCAAGTTACAGACGAAGATAGATAAATGGTACAGTTCGCCAGTGCCTTGAGGAAAAGGGCATTGACATGGTATATGACCTTTTCGGAAAGACAACCTAGAGAAACCAAAGCCAAGATCAAGGCGCAATGTTTATCATTTTTCAAAACTCCAGATGCCAAACACCTAGCAGCGAAAAAACTAAAAACTACATCATAGAAGCCAGGGGAAACTGTCCGTGACTATGATAAGAATTGGAAATACCTTCTGAGCCAGTTGGACTTTGTTATAGATGAACAATTACTAATCTAGTGGTTTCTTGCGGCTTTATCTCAGAAAGTGCATCGGCACATCAGTCTGGAAACATTCAAATCTTACGAAGATGTGCTAACAAAATCTCTCCAAGTGGAGAAGGACGAGGAAATACCCGCTTACCCCACAGACCACAGATTGGAAGAACAGCTCGAGAGTGTACAAAAGTATTTAAAGGAGTTAAACCTCAAGAATCAAGAGATCTGGTGCACCAAATGCTCGACGGCCAGCCACTCCAAAGACATCTGCCGACGGGAATACAGCCTATAGGACGTTCGATTCGTGCATACCAAATATTTTTGCGACATTTTCTAGGAGCATGGGGATCACTCAACAAAAGACTGCCCATTCAACATGAAGAACGACAAGGCCTTTTGGTGTGCAATTTGTGAAACCAAAAATCACAATACGATCGACTTCCATTTGAACCTGAAGAATCGAAAAAATTATCATGCAGTCTACCAAACAAACGCAGTTGCACAAACTAACGAGCAAAACAATTTAGCAAATAATCATAATGGTCAAAGATATGATGGTCGATGATACGGGTGTCGATATGACAATCGACATGTAGGCTACGGAGGAAGAGGTCGATTCCCTGCGAATCACGACAACCGACTACGTCGACCCATCCAGTGCTTTACCTGTTATAAGGAGGAACATCGGTACGCAGACTGTCCGTATAAAGACAGAACTGACCTCAAATTTTGTACTCACTGTGGAGTATGGGATCACTCACTAGAGGATTGCCCTACCATGTTAGAAAAAATAAATACAAATAAAAATGTTAATGTCTTGTCTTGTGTACAAAAAAATGATGTAATAAACACAAAAAATTTGCATATTATCACTCGACAAGGAACAAAAAAAGGAGCTGATAACCCAAGAATCAGTAAAATAAAAGAGAAACATGTCTATCCTGACCCACTAAAAGAAAAACAAACATACAAGGAAGCAACCAATGTATTCAAAGAACTTGCATGACAAGACCAAGTTCACGACACTCAACATAACACAATAAACGAATTAATCCAGCTCATACAAAAAGACAACTTAGTATCTCAGTTCATCGATTTGCTATATGAGATAAAATGTACCATCTCTGAAAAACAAACAAAGAAAATCTACAGCTTAAATAAAAAATACAAAGGTGATTTCGACCCACTTGTCGACCTGGAAATCGAAGGATACCATGTCCGACAAGTGGTGCTCGACTTCGGCTCACAAGTAAACATCATGATTCATGACACTTGGGAACAAATGGGTAGACCTCGACTCTATGAGTTAGGCATATACCTAAAACTAGCCGACCGGGGCCTAATTGAGCTTATTGGAGTCTGGAAAAATGTTGACATGACTATAAAAGGAATCTCGACCAAGGTCAACTTTGAAATCATTGAATCGAAGGAAGGATCCAGTTCCTTCCCAGCGTTAGTCGGTCGACCTTGGGGTAGAAAGATGAAATCATTGATATCCCTGGACAAGGAGCGAATCAAATTAAAATGAAATGGACAAAAGGTCATTGTACCCATTCATCCATGTCAAGGGGAACCCTAGACTAAACCTATCGATGAAGAAGTTGATGTCCAACAACTCTACCAGATCGAAAACAATGCAGATTACACATAACCGAATATCCATGGAGAACTTCATTTAGGAAACCAAGACTCAGTTGGTTATAATTTAGAGGCTGAATTATATGATTGGGAGATCGAGAACTATGAAACACAAGTAAGAGGGTCCTGGACTATACAAAAAGTGCAGAAAAATCCCACCCAACAGTGCTTCATAGTGTCCATTGTCCCAAAAATCTTTGAGAAGAAAATTAGGGAATACCCTACTTTACAACCTACCAATGTAAATACTACACAACTACCAAGATACAAGGAAAGGGAATCACCATTCATGCATGTCGAACAAGTTTCCAAAAATATTGGTGAACATGGCCGACTTCAAACCCTAGTAGAAACTTTTACAGGACAAGCTGCTAGATGGTGGGATACCCATCAGACAAGATTGCCGACCTGGACAACTGCTTCGACTTACTTTGTCGAAAGGTTTGGAGGAAATAAGTTAACCCAACAAGCTCAGATACCTATATTCACTCAAGGACAGAACCCAAAAGATCATATTAAAACCTATGAAAAATAATGGAGAAGGCTTGGATACAAGGATGAACGAGCATGGCCACACTTGTTCCCATCAACCCTCGCTGACTTACCAAAAAAATGGTATAATATGGAAGAAGCTAGGGGTGAAACCTTATTATGGCATGACCTCAGGGAAAAATTGTTCGAAACAGCAAAACAAATTAAATAATTTATCCAAATAACTGAAAACAAACCCTTAACAGATAATCGACAGACAATGCAATGTAACAATATACAAACAAGGACAAAACCACAGTCAATGAGACTACAGTTAGAAAACGAAAACACAGAAGGAAAAAGCTTTATATGGAAATCCAACCATGTCGAAACAACCAAACCTATTTGTACAATCCTGAAAGTTGAAACAACTGACAAACAAGATACTGACAAAATGACTGTAGCTGACTTCCCTACCACATTCTCACAGTTCAAAGAAGGAATTCGATCAATCAGTGAAGCCAAAGCACCAGAATGGCTAGATGCTAAAGTCAAAACTAAAGAATTCGACATCTCAAATGACGATCAACAAAAAATGGGGTGACTACTAGAGCGAAGAGTAGACCACAGAGATAGTGAAATTATTAAAGGAATTCCAAGATGTATTTTCTCGAGATTATAAAGACCTCAAAGGCTTAGTCCACGAAATTGGGGCAAATGAAAATTGATACTAAACCTGATGTTTGACCTGTAAAGAAAAGGCCTTATAAACTAGCTCACAAATATAAGGAGATAGTCAAAAAGGAAATTGATAATATGCTTGAAGCAAGCACCATCTATCCTATTGACCAATCAGAATGGGCAAGTCCAATGGTTGTACAACCTAAGAAACATGATTCGACCAGACTAAGAATTTGTGTTGACTTCAGGGAACTAAACAAAGTAACACTGATAGACCCATTTCCAACTCCTTATGTAGATGAAATATTAAATGAGGTCGCAGGACATGAATGCTACTCATTTGCAGATGGATTCTCAGGCTCTAACCAAGTACCAATAGCTAAAGAAGACCAAAAGAAGACAACCTTTGTGTGTGAATTTGGTTCATTCGCTTACAAAGTTATGCCTTTTGGATTAAAGAATGCACCTGCAGTATTCTCTAGAATTGTTGTCAAAACATTTCAAGAATATATCTATAAGACCATGGCCATATACTTTGATGATTGGACAATATACTCCATGCTAAAGGATCATTGCAAATGGCTCAGACTTATGTTGGAGATATATCGACAGATTCAACTATCCCTAAACATCAACGAATGCATATTTGTGATCTCCATAGGGATATTATTAGGGCACGTTGTCTGTAAGGAAGGTATTAAGGTTGACTTTGCAAAGATAAAAATTATCCTCGACCTAAAACCACCAGTAAACCCAAAACAAGTCAGGGTGTTACTTGGCCACACAGGCTATTACAGAAAAATCATAAGATAATATTCAGATATGACCTATCCTCTTGAGGATCTATTAAGAGAAGATCAAGAGTTTAACTGGACAGAGGAGTGCCACATATCATTCTAAAAATTAAAAAGAAAGCTATTCGAAGCTCCAATCCTAAAGTTTCCAAACTAGTCGATCAAATTCCATGTTCATATTGATGCATCAGGCCTAGCAATAGGAGCAATATTAACTCAACCAGGAGATGATGTAATGGATTATCCTATAGTTTACAGTAGTAGAAAATTAAATAAGGCTGAGAGAAACTATTCAACAATAGAAAGAGAAGCCCTAGGAATGGTCTTTTCACTACAAAAATATCGACATTATCTCTTAGCTAACCCATTTATATTCTATACAGACCACCAGGCCCTGAAGTACCTCGTCAATAAACCACTACATCATGGAAGGATCTGTCGATGGCTACTGCTCTTCCAAGAATTCGAGTTCAAAGTCGTTGTCTGACCAGGCAAGTTAAATGTTGGGCCCGACCATTTATCCTGTATCGACATAGTAGAAGAACCGACAGGAATCGACGATGACTTACCTGATGTACATTTATTCCAGATAGAAGAAGTCCCAGTAGAACTAGAATAAATAGCTTAGTTCTTGGAAGATGGACATGCACCAGAAGGTATGAGCACCAAGAAAAAGCATATCTTAGCTATGAAGGCTGCACCCTACAGTCTTATAAATGGATTTTTATACAAAATGAGATTAGATGAAATCCTCAAAAGGTGTGTACTAGAACATGAACGAGACAACATTATGCATGAAGCACACTATGGACCTGCAGGAGGACATTTTCAAGCAGACACAACTGCAAAGAAAATCCAACAGTTAGGATTATGGTGGCCGACACTCCACAGAGATTGCAAAAAAAAATTCAGTCGATGTGATAGATGTCAACGACTAGGTCGACCCCTGCTTAGTACATAAATGCCTTTGATATCAGTAAAACCAAGTTTGGCATTTGAAATCTAGGCCATAGACTTCATAGGACCATTTCCTATACCAGCAAAAAGGATAGATCCAAGGTATATCATTACTGCAGTCGAATATGTAACTAAATGGGCAGAAGTCGAACCTGTCGACACATGTTCTAGTGAGATAGCTACTAAGTTTATCTATAAGAATATAATAACTAGATTTGGATGCCCACTAACCCTGATTAGCGACCAGGGATCACACTTTATCAACAAAACTATCAAAACCCTAACTGACCAGTTCCAAATCGACCATTTTCAGAGTACAGCATACCATCCTCAATCGAATGGAGAAATTGAAGCATTTAATAAAACATTAACAAAAGGACTAACCAAAATATGTAATGCTGATAAGGATTACTAGGATGAGAAAATACCTACAGTATTATGGGCATACAGAAAAATATATAAACGATCGACCAACCAAGCTCCTTTTCGACTAGTCTATGGACACGAAGCAATAGTTCCACTACACTTCCAACAACAGACACCTATCATCGTAAAAATACTACATGTTGATGTCGAACAAGCAAGGAAGGACCGACTATTGCAACTCAGCAAACTTGAAGAGCACTGACTAATGGTAATACAACATCAAGAAATCTAGAAACAACAACAGAAAGATTGGAATGACTGCAACCTCAAGAAAAAAAACTTGTTGGTCAGAGACCTTGATTTACTATACAATATTCAGGTAAAAGGTAAACCTAAAAATCTCCACACATAATGGATGGGACCTTACGTTGTCAAAGAGGTACATCCCAATGGCTTAGTCTGACTCAGGACGTTACAGGGCATAGTATTTCAGAAGCTCGTTAATGGAGCCCAACTAAAATGCTACAGAAACTAGAAATTCAAAAACAAAAAACATATAATGAACATAACCATCAACCAAAACCCATAAAAACTTGAAAATTAAAAAGCCAAAAAAATACCGTACATACAGAAAGCCATGACAGGAAATTACCATTTTGACAATTGACATCATGCCCATTGACCTAACAACATCGACCATTTTCATCGACCAACCACTTCCATCGACCATTCTCAAAACCGACCTTGACCGACGACCTCGATAGTCCCATCGAGCATTTATGACATTGAGCGCCGAAAGCAATTCTTCATTAATGTACACTCAAGTATTCCAGCTGGAACATCAAGTCCGCCATTAATACACCCATTGATGCACACATCCACAACATCGCCTATAAATACTGGATCACCGAAGGATCATTCACTACAATCCACACAGAGAGAGCATCAGAGCATCCAGTCGACTAAAAGCCAAGAACCCCTTAGTGAAATCGACCACCAAACCGACACAATGGCCCCCAAACAAAATAGAGCCTCAACCAAAGCGAAGGATATAGAGGATGCGGATACACCTTTAGTCTGCAGGTTGAAAAATATTAAAAATGCCAAGGTACAGGAAAGCTCATGGAAAAAACTATGGGCCGAAATGCATAAATGGGCCTTTGTCAACAAAAAGGCCACTCAAGCCATAGAGAAAATCAAACACAACACTATATTTGGCTATGTCAATGCACCACTCATGGCCATATTTGGTGGCACGAAGAAAATGGCTATAAAATTCATCATCAGCCGATACCACAATGGCTGGTTCTACTTCGACCAACTGGTCGACATCTCTGGAGAAGTCATCTCCAAGATGGCCAATCTCTCCAATGAAGTAAACCCAATACCGGTTAGTATCAAAGAAGGACTGGTCGAAGAGATCACTGGGTCATCTTCAGGTAAGAACTCGAAGGGGTTGATGATCAGCCAAATCACAACCCAAATGCCACAGATTGTGGCCAAAATAATCGCAATCACACTCACCCTGGCAGGTCGAGGCAGCAACCTTAAGTTAGACATGTTAGAAGCTATCGACACCATTGCCAGCGATAGAAGAATATACAGATGGGATAAATATGTCTCCGACATGGTGAAGACCATCTATGAAAGATGTCAAGAAATAGGGGGAATCATCTAGTTCCCCTCCCTAATATTATGGATAGTCATGTACCATATCTGCCCTGAGGGGAGTCCAGTCTTTCAGGAATCGTCGAGGTTCGACATGTGGAGATTTAAGCCATTCTCCTAGAGAGGAACCTTGCAAGAGCTTAAGCGCGAGAAAGTACTATTGGAGAAATGGTTTCAACAGCTCAAAGTCCGCACGACTAGATGTAGGGTGCCTCAAAACATCCGAATAAATCTACCAATGAACTCCCACATCCAACTAGAGCTTGACCATACCTCAATGTGGTACATGCAGGGCAACAACTCAAATGCCAAATCGCTCGACTACTATCCATCTATCGACCAGATATTTCAGGAACAAACTCGATAGGCCAAAACAAAAATACCAGTACCAGTAGTAGCAAAGCAAATCGACTTCTCGATCGAGGAGCTGCTCACAAACCAGGAAAAGGAGGAAGACTACGAGCTCAACCTCTATATTAGCACCTTTGTGTTGGAGGAGACACTGGTTGAACACACCGGCCAACTTCAAATAACCATCAAACCTCTGACCGCAAAGAGTACAGAACCCTATACCGTAGAGCCACAACCACAGCAGTAGGTAATTCCTCGGGCTGCAAAAAGTGTCATCCCGACCTAGGAGCTGAGGGGGAAGATAGAGCCAGAAAACCCTGAGTATGCTGTCACAAAAGGAATTATTCAAAAATTGTCAAAGGAGATAGCAATGGCCAGGAAGAAGCTTAAGACACAACAACAACAACAAGGTAAAGGTAAGTGTAAGCTTATCCTTGCAGACTCATCAGAAGACAAGGAGGAACTGGTAGCCATGGCCCTCGACATCATAGAGGATGCCGTAGCAAATAAGGTGTCGGTCAAAACCCAGTTCCAAAGATTCGTCGATGGAGGAGCACAAGAAGGTCGACCGAATAAAGCTAAGATTACGATGATGCCTGAAAATGTTGTCGATTTGGTGTCGACGCCTCCACCTTCATCACCGATGAAAATAACTGAAGAACAAGTGCCGACACCGCAGTCATTCAGTCCCCTTGACTTATGCAAAAGTGTGATGTCAGAAGAGGTGAAAGAAAAATTTGACAAAGACAGAGATTTGTAGGCATTCATTGAGAAACTTCCTAAGTTATTTATGTCGGCCCAAAAAATATTGACACAAGCACCTCTCTTCATGGTCGGTGGATACCACCCAAGACCTAAAGCCTAGTCCTGAATCTTTCCAACCATCATGTCAACTTTCGAGAGAAATATCGAAAAGGAAGCTGAAGTGGTTGCACGTCGGACCTCAACCATCACCCCGACTGCACCTCAAGCCGACCCACCAGCCACTGCCCCGACTGGAGGAGTAGCAAATGAAGAGGACATAGCCCGAGAAATCAACTGAATTTTCTCTGACTTAGAATCCTCTCCACACCCCGACAATCCACCACTCACCCACACTTATCCCAAACCAATCACCCCCGACCATTCGCTAACTCCATCACCACCACCACCATCTCCACCACCATCTCCACCACCACCACCACCCCCCAACTCAGAGAAAGGCCCACCACAACCAACTGCATCCAAACAACCAGAGGTGGTAGTCATCCCACCTCCCTAACCAGAGAAACCATCAGCCACTAACCCCCAAACCAAAGACCCTGCCTCGAATATTGCAGGTACACAGGTGTCGACACAAGCAGAAAAAAAAAGCATAAGAAGAGGAAGGAGAAATAGAAGAAGGAGCATCATGGAAAGCTTTCAAAGGTCCAAATCAGATTGAAGGATGCAAGCTCCCTGACCGACACAGAGCTAGGACAACTCCTCAAGACCCTAGTAAGTGACGCAAAGACGAGGAGTGAGCAAATAAATAAGGAACTCAATGACAAGAACGTAGAACAGGTCGAGTTCCTCGACAAATGCAAGAATCTGGCCCAGTCCGTCATGTCAGGCCCCATCGAGGTCGACACAAACAAACCGCTTGAAAGAGCATATCAGCTATTTGTGAGCATGGTGTCAGCATTCCAAGCTCACATACAGGAAATAAAGGAGGAACAAAAAGAGGAAACTGCCCGACTCCTAATGGCACAGCACACTTCCTTTTCTAAAGCCTATAATGTGCTGCAGGATCATATGGAGGAGTTTGTCGTAATTGAAGAAATACTAAGAGACTGGCCTAATTACTATGGGCAAGTCTATTAGTAGACTCGGCAGACTCAACAAGGGATTTATGCATTAGAAAGCAGGAAAACAACTGAGGAAGCACTCAAAATGAAAATAGAAGAACAAATAGTGCTTGAAACTGCCAAACTGCAGAGACTAGAAAGGGAAGCACATCAGTGTGTACAACAAGCTCTCCCCAACTTAGAGAAAGTCGACATCATCTGCCCATAGATGAAACAACTGATCAAGACTGCAGAAGTGAAGGACCAGTTTATGGGTCCCGACATGGAGAGGATAGTTGAAGTCTCCATTTCAGAGAAGATGTCGATCTTATCAGGCTTGACCACACTCACCATCGGCATCTAGAAAATTTTGCAGAGTTGGACATATTTCTAACATCACCTCGTAGTAACAGCCCCAGCCATTGTAGAAGTATGTGTACAGAAAAGACCGACCATCAGACTTCACATCCCACCACAATAACTATTGAGACCATCCACGAATAATTTTGTACCTCCCTATTTCTTCGGGATGAAGAAACGTTTTGTTCATGGGGGAGATGTAGAAGGAGCAAGTCGATAAGTCGAATCGAACGATAGTCGACTCGAACGATAGCCGACTTAGTCGATGAGCTGACTAAGTCGATGAGCCGACTTAGTCGATGAGCCGACTTAGTTGATCAGCTGACTAAACTAGATACCTAAGGTCGCGTCGGTTCACCGAACTGATAGGTAGTTATTTTGTAACTATTTTGTAACTATTTTGTAACTATTTTGTAATCATATATATTAGGTTGTTGAGCCAGATGAGAACTCAGTTCAGTTCTCTGCATTGTATGGACTCACTTGTATAATATAATCTGTTAATTCACCTATTGGTTCTTGTCTCTTATCTCTATTATATATATATATCTGTGTGTGTGTGTGTGTGTGTGTGTGTGTGTGTGTGTGTGTGTGTGTGTGTTTTAGTGTGTATTATTGGTAACCTTATGTGATCTGTGAGATTACAACAGCGCCTCGTGGTCACTTTCCAGCTGTTCCCACTCCTTTGGGTATTTTGCGACCGCTTACAGTTCATTTGAGGCGTTGGATTTTTTCTTGATGGTTTGTCAATTTGCGAGGTGAGGAATAATTAATCTAGTCACTCAAGGGATTTTGATGTAGCTTGACTGATTGAAAGAACCGCAGCCAAGTACATAGCATACACACTAGATTCTTGGTTGTTTTTAGTAAATTTTAGAAGAGGTGTTCTTATTAAAAAAGAAAACCCTCCAGGAACCTCTTTCATTCTAAGTGGACCTCAATAGGGGAATCAAGGAGGGGTTGATTTTATTATGATTATCAAACAATAAATAAGAAAAGGAATCAGGGATACACAACACCAGTTTTCTAATTAGTCCTACCACACATCTCTTTCCCCTTGCGGGTCAATTAGGAAGTCGTGGGATAAGTAGTATGATTAATTTTGAATTGAAAATATAGAATAATGAAAAATATTATCAAAGTATACAATCCTACTTTTCAATACTAAACTAGAGCATAAAAAAGGGAAAAATGCAAAAAAATGAAATGGACACGAATCCCCCTTGGGGGGATGGGGAGAGGGCTCGAAAGATCCTACTCAAAAAATATTTCCTTTTATTATTATTGGTTACAATAATATAAAACTAGAATATCATAAACCTCTTGGTACTTATATAGTATGAAACCAAGATCTTACAACTTTCCAAAATTTTAAAATTTCAGTCAAAGGGGAGACCCCTGGGGGGATTTGAACACTCCCGATGCCACTTTCAGACAGAATATTCTCTTATTTTCTGTTACACCTTCTAAAATATAGCAAGAATTTTAGAATAAAATATGCTCAAAATAACTTTAATAGTACCTTTGGGTCAGCCTACCTTAACTCAAAAAAGACTAAGTTAAAACTAGCTAAACAGGTGAAAAAGGAACCAAGGAAAGTAAGCTTTCCTTGGGATATTGTCTTTCTGTTTGTGTAGCCAATGAAATATGCACTGATTTTTGGATTTAATCTTTTTAAAATATAAAAGGAAATCTAGAGCATGCAACCTACAAATTCTCTTTAAATTGCCATGCAAAACAGACGATTTCCATAAGCAAGATCTAGAATGCTTAATGATACTTTTCAGAAATGAGATCTAGACTATGAGATTTGAAATATTATATATATGTAATTTTTACTTTAATATGATAGATATAAATTATAACAAAGCTTGCAACCAAAGTAACCAGTTAAGATTTGGATTTTTATAAGGAGGAAGAGAGAGGAAGAGTGTTGGTAGCCTTGAAGATCAACCGTGGAGCTTTCAGTTGGAATGTCGACGGACTACGCCTTTGAATGCTTTTGGAGAGAGTGAAGAAAAAAACTAGATCAGCATCCTCTCCAATCTAGGAACCTACAACTAAATCCAAAGACTTGCCAAACTACTTGTGAGAACTGGTTAATACATACACAGAGATTTTAGAATAACATGCATATAAACTTATAAAACATGTTGAATCTAGAGCTCTAAACATGCATCAAAGGAAAGAGATGGCCAATAAACTTATTGAAAATATCCTTTCCTATCAATATTATAATAAGATTATTATCAATATTAGCAATGAATCCACAAAGAATCAGCAAATTATGAACATAGATACAAGTTACCTAAGTAAAACATGGCAATTCTCATCCACACATACAATGACATGACACCATCTTGTTTCCAAATCTTCTATTTATTTCAAATGAAAAATAAAAATAGTACAATAGAAACAACACCTCAATCCCAGTTCTAACTAGCTTGGAAGATGTGATCTGAGCTTTATTTATACAAGAAAAGGAGATCCAACCCAGGGGGGTGCAAATCCCAAGAAGATAGACCACTACAGCTAAAGGAGAGTCCATCAATTCCTGATATGAAGTTGAACTGAGCTTCCACTGAGCCTAGTTGTCAATTAGGGGGCTGATTGAGCTAACACATCAACCATAGGGATTCTAGAAGATCCCACACCTATGGAGGAGAGAGGGAGAGCACAATTCCCCATAAAGGAGGCTGAAGATCAACTCTGGATCTGTCCATATCACCTCCTTCAGTCAAGGATTTGTCATATCCACTCAATCTGGTGCAGATCTGACTAATTTCAATCAAATCAGTTGAGAATCCACTGATCTAGGATTTTGGATTTGCTCCATTCTTCATCAATTTATTAATTAAAATAATCAATAAATGATTTTTTGGGCTTTTCTGACCTGAGTGATGGAAAATCATTCAAAACTTGAAAATAGTGGGTCTATGGGTTTACATGGTGATCTTAGCTTGAAAATGAGCACCCCCATGACTGAAATTGATTATTTGGCCCACTTTTATTACAAAACCAATTTTCCCAATTAAACTATTAAAAAATAGCCTAAGTTTTGGAAAAATTAAATTTTAATTAAAAACACTGAAAAAATAAAAATAAAAAATTAAATTTAAAAAACTTAGGGGGACTTAGACATGTTCATAGGACTTAACCATCATGCCTAGCATGTTTATACATTGACAAATATACTCTAATAACCTCAATAGGCCTAAATGCCAAGCTGACCACCCCAACTTTGGAGGTATTGAGTGAAAAACTCAGAAATTATCAGTCGTTTATTCAACAACCAATAATAACCAAGGGAAAAAACACCTTGGGCTGATCGGATTGACAAATAAATTCTAAGAGATCGAGTCTTTTATAGACACTATCATTCTAGAACTTTTATTACAACTCCCCCAAGGGGTTATGAACATGTGATATAGTACAACAAAGTTTCCCAAAAGCAAGACTAAAGGTCTTCTGAAGTCTGAACAATTTATCCTTCTCCAGTTCACCGGGCTCACTCGATAAAAAAAACACTAAGTACAACTTAGGTGGTAACATTTTGGCTCCAACTGTGGGATGTGTGCTCGATTTGGTATTTAAGGAAAGGAGAGGATACGAGAACACCAGAATCTCTGGTTTATATAACCTATAAAAACATCTCAACTTGACAAGAAAACCTCAGTAGCACAAGATTTATATAAAAACCAAATGAACCATTACGCTGATTTATTTAAACAAAATAAATGTAATTGACAAATGAAAAAAAAAATTATTATAGCTAAGTACAAAACATAAATTCAGAAAGTAAATGCTCTCTTTTAGGAGCTTATTTTCCTACTCTAAGCATGATATAAAAATGTTAGTTGTAATAAAAAATCCAATGTAACCACCTAGGAATTTTATTAACATAATTTTTTTTTCCTTGTCTTTGGTTACCAGCTAAAGTAAGGATACCTTATTTAGAAAATGCAAACCTGTGTGATGATTCGGAATGGGAAGGATGGATGGGAGATCATAGGAATGAATAATGTCATGAAAATTCTTCCCCAACTTGTATGTGCTCATGCAGGCTGCTTCTATCCTTGACTGGATAGGACTGATATACCAATCCAAATGAAGAGGCAGACTGACTACGTCATCATACTGATCACCGGGGCTTATCAAATGATAACTCGTTGCACAAGCCCCAAGTAGCTCCAAATCATAAGGAACCTCTATATGTGAAAAAGATGGATGAGACTGATATTCCACTGACTGCATCACATCTGAATTTTCACAATACACTGCTTCTTAATGTCTTCATTATTGATACCCTTGTGTGGCTCTGCATGATATGACTCTGAATGATCACGTGAAAATTCTGAATTCTCCTCTTCTATACTAAGGTTTTCCTAGGCATCTAGATCCGTGCTCCCCTCTATGGACGTATCGTAGATTGGACTTCCACAAATTTTTGAATAGACACTCCCCTTGTTGGACATATCATGGATGGGATTATCCATAATATTTTCACAAGTTGGATTATGTATGAAATTCCAATAAACATCACTACCATGCATGGCATCATGCTCTTGCCTATCCATGTCTTCCTTGTATTCATAACAATATTCTTCAGAAAAAATGTTACAAGGCAATAAACTTTCCAAACCTTCATCAACATGAGGAGAACAAGGTCTAGTGTCACCACACACCATACTGATCTTATCATAAGTTTCTTTATAGTCTTATGTTATGATATCATGAAGAGGATCTTCAATATTATCTTCAATCAAGGAAAATTTTTGGACATATTCAATGGGATCACTTGGAATATGTTGCTCAGTGGGTTTCTCTAGAGGGCTTCCTGGAAAAATATCAGCATTTCAACACACTTGAGAATACCTCAAATATTCAATGTTTTCAGCTATGGTGACATGAGGAGAGTCTTCAACAATGTGTTCCATCATGGGCTCCTCCTGAAGCTCTTCAATAGGATCATCCTGGATTTTCCCTTCCTTAGAATCTTGCTGTGTATTGGGAGATACCTCATATTATTTAATAAGCTGCTTAATTACTTCCTTTCTTGAATAACTGTGAGGAAACTCTTTGATGGGAGTATCATGGATATCCTCTTCAATTAAATGTTCAAGAAGTGATTCCAAGTCTTCAATACTTTGTATCATGGCAAAAGGTCCATCATATGTTTCCATGTGATACTCTATCCCAGATAGGTAGAAGGTACAGATCTTTCAAGGAACTTTTTCAAACCATTCAGGATACCCCTACCATCATGCCACTACTCTAAAAACATCCAAAGGGATTTTGGAAAAAAATTTATACATTTGTTAGGAAGGCCTTGATAGAACCAACAAAAGGCCTCACCCCAAAAAGTACCAGCAAACATTTCCATCATATTGTCTTCATGAAGAACATTGGCTTCAGCCATCAAATGAAGGAAAGATTTGACATGCCATATGGACGAATCACCATAATTTCCATGAAATACTAGAAGCCATTTATATGCATCCCCCACACCATTACAACAGTTAGGAAAACCCAGGATGTTTGAGAAATCGATAGGCTGAAAAATTCTGGTTATCTCGGCACCATATTTCTCCTTTAATTCATCCATATCAAAAATTAATAGTATGCATTTGATATAACCATTAAACCTTGTATTGAAAATGTGGAGTTGTCAAGTGATGAGCTTTAAAGGTTTTAACATGTCACATGGGCTCATCTACACACAACAAACCTTCACAAGTTTATGATATAACAGGGTTTTATCCCTTCAATGGAGTCACCATGTGAGATTGAAAATATACATTTAAGAATTCTCACAAGAATATTTTTTTCTTTTATTTGTAAAAAATAAAAAACTGAAAAAAGTTAGTGGAGTCACCAGATGAAAATTAAATATCTACTCTATGCATTCATCAAACAAAGAAAAAACAAAAAAGGAAGAAAACAAAAGTCATACTCAGGAATAAAAAGATTTATCCCCAGCAACGGTGCTAAAAAGTGTTTCTGCCTTTCACACACCTAGGTTACGTTGTAGAAATCTTCAAGCCACTCATTGTGTCCTTGAGTGAAAGTCTCAAGTCAAGGCTATCACCTTGTTCTTGAATCCTCCATTCAGGCTAACTCCTAGTGAAGCCAAGGGGGGTAGACCCTATTGAATTACTACGGCTAATTACTTAGTGTGATGGTGTTATAATGATTAAGTTGTTTAGGAGTTTTGAAGTTAACCAATAAAAGCAAAAGATAACAAGATGCAAGATTTAAAGCATATAAGCACAGTAATGACACTCTAAAGAAATGATTAAATAAATCACCAGTGCCTTAAATGGAGTCAATAGAGAAAATAATGTGCTTGCATGAGCTTGAATGAATGTTTTGCAAATGTCTCTTGGTATATTTTAAATTAATGTGGATTGTGAATGAATTAAATTAGGCGAAAAGGGGACTCCAGATATACCCGAGGGGTACTTGGAGTATGTCCCAAAGTGAACTTTCACAGCTACCCGCAAGGTGTTATGAGATGGAACAGAGTCTCGGAGACTATTGTTCATAATGTACCCTTTAGGGTGTAATAGAGATCGGCGCCTCGAGGTCACTTTCCAGTTGTTCCCACTCCTTTGGGTACTTTTCCACCGCTTGCAGTTCGTTTGAGGCGTTGGATTTTCACCTGATGTTTTTTCAATTTGGGAGGTTAGGAATAATTAATCTAGTCACTCAAGTGCTTTTGATGTATCTTGATTGATTGGACGAACTGCAGCCAAGTACCAAGCATACACATTGGAGTCTTCGTTATTTTTAGTAAATTTTAGAAGAGGTTTTCTTATTAAAAAAGAAAACCCTCCAGGAACCTATTTCAGTCCAAGTGGACCTCAATCGGGGAATCAAGGAGGGGTTTATTTTATTATGATTATCAAACAATAAATAATAAAAGGAAGCAGGGATACACAACACCGGTTTTCTAATTATTCCTACCATGCATCTCTTTCCCCTTGCAGGTCAATTGGGAAGTCATGTAGTAAGTAGTATGATTACTTCTGAATTTAAAATATGGAATAATACAAAATATTATCAAAGTATACAATCCTTCATGTCAATACTAAACTAGAACAGAAAAAAGGGAAAAATGCAAAAAAGTGAAACAAACGTGGATCCCCCCCTAGGGGCATGGGGAGCAGGATCGAACGAGCCTACTAAAAAAAGATTTTCTTTTATTATTATTGGTTACAATATCAGAAAAATGAAATATCAGAAACATCTTGGTCCTTATACGGGATGAAACCAAGATCTTAAAACTTTCCAAAATTTTAAAATTCCAGTCAAAGGGGAGACCCTTAGGGGGATTTGAACGCTCCCGAGGCCAATTTCTGACAACAAATTATCTTCTTTTCTGTTACACCTGCTAGAAACCAGCAATAATTTTAGAATTAAATATTCCCAAAAGCACTTTAAGAGTACCTTTGGGTCAGCCTACCTTAACTCAAAAAAGTTTAAGTTAAAACTAGCTAAACAGGTGAAAAAGAAACCAAGGAAAGAAAGCTTTCCTTGGGATCTTGGGTTTCTGTTTGTGCAGCCAATGAAATATGCACTGATTTTTGGATTTAATCTTTAAAAAAAAAAGGAAATCTAGAGCATGCAACCTACGGATTCTCTTTAAATTTCCATGCAAAACGAACAATTTCCCTAAGCTAGATCTAGAATGCTTAATGATACTTTTCAGAAATGAAATCTTGACTATGATCTTTGAAATAGTATATCTATGTAATATTTACTTTAATATGATAGATTGAAATTATAACAAAGCTTGCAACTAAAGTAACCAGTTAAGATTTGGATTTTTATAAGGAGTAAGAGAGAGGAAGAGTGTTGGTAGCCTTGAATATCAATCGTGGAGCTTTCAGGTGGAATGACGAGGGACTATGCCTTTGAATGGTTTTGGAGAGAGTGAAGAAGAAAAATAGATCAGTATCCTCTCCAAGCTAGGAACCTGCAACTGAATCCAAAGACTTGCCAAAATACTTGTGAGATCCGGTTAATACACACATAGAGATTTCAAAATAACATGCATATAAAATTATAAAACATGTTGAATCTATATCTCTAAACATGCATCAAAGGAAAGAGATGGACAACACACTTATTGAAAAGCTCCTTTCCTATCAAGATTATAATAAGCTTATTATCAATCTTAGCAATGAATTCGCAAACAATGAGCAAACTATGAACATAGATACATGTTACCTTTGTAAGACATGGCAATGCTCATCCACACCTACAATGACATGACACCATCTTGCCTCCAAATCTTCTCTTTATTTCAAATGAAAAATAACAACCATAAAATAGAATCAACACCTCAATCCTAGTTCTAAATAGCTTGGAAGAGGTGATCTAAGCTTTATTTATACAAAAAAGGAGATCCAACCCAGGAGGGCACAAATCCCAAGGAGATAGGCCACTACAGCTGAAGGAGAGTCCATCAATGCCTGATTTGAAGTTGAATTGAGCTTCCATTGAGCCTACTTGTCAATCCGGGGGATAATTGAGCTAACACATTAACCAAAGGGATTCCATAAGAGCCCACATGTGTGGAGGAGAGAGGGAGGGTGCAATTCCCCATAAAGGAGGCTGAAGTTCAACTCTGGATCTGTTCAGATCACCTCCTTCAATCAAGGATTTGTTAGATCCAGCCAATCTGATGCAGATTTGACTAATTTCAATCAAATCAGTTGAGAATCCACTGATCTAGTATTTTGGATTTGCTCCATTATTCATCAATTTATTAATTAAAATAATCAATAATTGATTTTTTGGGCTTTTCTGACCTGAGTGATGGAAAATCACTCAAAAATTCAAAATAGTGGGTCTATGAGTTTACATGGTGCTCTTAGCTTGAAAATGAGCACCCCCATCATTGAAATTTATTATTTGGCCCACTTTTATTACAAAACCAATTTTCCCAATTAAACTACTAAAAAATAGCCTAATTTTTGGAAAAATTAAATTTTAATAAAAAACACTGAAAAAATAAAAAAACTAATAAATTTAAAAAACCTAGGGGGACTTAGACATGTTCATATGACCCGAACATTATGCCTAGCATGTTTATACATTGACACATAGACTCTAATAACCTCAATAGGCTTAAATGCTAAGTCGACCACCCCAACTTTGGAGGTATTGAGTGAAAAACTTAGAAATTTTCCGTCGTTTGTTCAACAACCAATAATAACCAAGGGAAAAAACAACATGGGATGATCAGATTGACAAATAAAGTCTAAGAGACTGAGTCTTTTATAGACACTATCATGCTAGAATATTTATTACAACTCCCCCAAGGGGGTATGAACATGTGATATAGTACAACAAGGTTTCCCAGAAGCAAGACTGAATTTCTTCTGAAGTCCGAACAAGTTATCCTTGTCTGGTTCACAAGGCTCACTCGATAAAAAACCACTAAGTACAACTTAGGTGGTAACAAGTAGCAAATCAACAATATGTAGGCACCAGCCTACTAGAGACACCAATATTCTTAACTGAGCACCAACTCAATAATATGTAGTCACCAACCTACTGGAGACACCAATATCCTATTACTACTATTGTTGTTTCTATTTATACTACCTATACTTCTGCTTTTACTTTCTTATATGTTATAATCATATGACAATATGCACTCTTCCAAAAGAAAACACCTATTTCTTTAGATGCACCATAATCTACTTCAAAACAACTTATTGCTATACAAAAACCATTACTTCCATATCTATTCTTCATCTCCACCAAGGTTCACTTTCTAAAATGTCTTAGAAGAAAAGTTACAACAAAAATTCCAAACCAACCTAATTAAATCTAATTTTAGGATAATTCTGAAACCCTAGCTTGCCAAGGTCATTTATCCAAAAATATTGCAAACCAAAATATGAAACTTGAACCAAAAGTACTTCAAGATCTATTATTTATCTTCTCCAAGTTTATTGTTAGACACGTCCTAGAACAAAAAATATTTCAAAGGTTCCACACTAATAAGTTTGAAATCAATTTTAGGATCATTCAGAAACCCTAACTTCATGAGGTAATATATTCTTATATAGGGAACCAAAATATTAAACTTGTACAAAATATACTTCAAGATATTTTAACCATCTCCTATAAGTGGCACATTTTGAAACATCCTAGAACATAAATTATAATTAAAGTTCTATATTAACCTGGAAAACTCCCCTTTTAGAATGATAGTTAATGTTTTCTCATTGTCTTCTTCAAATGATGGAACCCTTTCCACTAGTGTGCCTCTCCTATGAGATATCAATGTCTTGGATGAGTGATTGAACAAATGTGTTGGACCTCAAGTGATACTAAGAGGGGGGAGGGGTATGAATACATATCATTCACCTTTTATCTTTTCAAACACTTTTTATACCATGCAATCTTTCATTACCATATAACAGATGTGTCATAAGCAATTTACAATACATTGAACATTGTGCAAATATTATATAAACACATCTTAGATATCTATAAATAATCTTGTTATTACAACATATGTTGAGAGACACCAATCTCCAAGTGTGAGAACCAACTCATTGAATTTGATGACACCAATCAAATAGGAACACCAATTCCTTGCAATCACCAACTTGTTGTTTTACATATACTAGTATGTGAGGACACCAATCCTCTTATGAGCACCAATTCATATCAGCAGGCACCTACTTTTGCAAAAATGCACTAGCCTGATTTGTGAGGAACCAACATGAGGAAGACACCATTGTTATATTCTTTCCTATTCCTACCTCCCATAAATAGATTTGTTGATGAATACCTTGATCACAATACACTTAGTGTTCTCTATTATGCTTTCTCTGTTCTACGCAAACTATCGAACATATAGTTATTCACACTTCCAACTCTTTTTGCACAATCATTCCTGGTATCGTTCAATACAGTTTCTCCTTGCTCAAATTCTCCTTGGGATCTCCTTACAAATTATTATTACATATTCATGCAATTTTTCCCTATATACCTATTCGACTATGCAACTACTCCATGTAATTCAACATGTCATGTTTCTCGCACACCTTCTCAAGTCACGATGCCATTGATTCCCCTGAGCATTTCATCTAATACATTAAGCTTTCTAATTCAAAATATTATTCCATTTTCACATACAATATTGCCTTAATACACATCAATATTCTTCTTATTTATACTTATCTTATTCTATTGATGTGTCCACAAGTTGAGGTTCCTTTAAGTTGGTGATACCCCATCTTCCTTTATTTCGGTCAGAATTCATGCCTCTCTTGTTCTTTCATATATGTGCATCTTTGTATATTTGTGATAATTCAACCATGTGGGTTTTGTGTACTATAGTCCCATGATTTGCTGGGTTTTGTGAAAAATGGTTCCATGCCTTCGTGGGATTTGTGCACTAGAGTGCCACTACCTAATTGAGCATATATTTCCTATATATTGGGAACACAACTTCATTAACATCACTAAGTTCAATTATCTATTTGAAATCAATGAAAAGACTAAGTTCAACAATCATTAACACTTCAATGTCATCACCAGGTTCAACTATCTCTTTGACATCAATGAAAAAATCATGTTTAACAATATGACCCTTTGGCATTTATGTCAATAACAAGTAAAGGTGAGCTTCCTCTGCATCCTAGCTTCCTCATTGAATTCTGCAATGTTTTTTCATATTTACTTTCTACCTTCTCCCCCTTTCACATCATTTCCGAAGGAGTTATCTACAAACCTGTATTAACACAATGTATCCTCCCCTATGCACAATTGTATGTTCTTCCCCTAAATTCATGCTATTGTTCTCATATTATGTCGCTCCTTTCTACTAGTTACTTATGTTTTGTGGGATCCTTTCCATATTTTGTGTTGAACTCACCTCCATTCCTATGTCATTACATTGTTTCAGACTTTCCTTCTCATGTCATATTTCTTTTCCTTTCAGTGTCATACTATATTCCCATGTTGTCACACATATCTCCATCCGACACCTGCAAGATTTGTAATAAATTGATGTGACTGACAAATATGCCGATTTGTGTAACATTACATATGACTCCTACAGATGTACTTAAGCCATTAAGAATATATAATATGTCATCAATTAAATCACATGGAGCAATCAATTCAGTCTCTTCCTTTTTGTCCTTTCAGATCTCCCACAAGTGTGTGAATTAAACCATTTATGATGAAAATTCATTTGCATTTTTTACCAAATTTAGCAATTGAAATTGAAATCCATGAAGTTCATTTAGCTAGTGACCAATTACCCTGTTCATTTTGTCATCCAACTATTGCTCAAACCATTAACCAATTCACATATATTGTACTATCATAATGTTCAAGCAACTAGTTGACTCTTTTGCAAAAAATATTTCCATGGCTATTCATACGTAGAGGATATAATTCATAAAAATTAAGAAATAACTGAAGAAATGGGCATTAGATATTAAGGATGTTGATTTCAAGGAGTGGTATTTGTAGGTGCAGGTGAAAAAAAGACATGAGGAAGGAATTTCACTTTTGAAGAGCTGTGTTGATCAAATCGAGACACACCAACAATTCATTACCAACCATTTGAAGCATGCTCAAATCATTCTATACCATTAGGTGTTGTCAACGAAGACACAACATCTTGATACAAATATGATCTTTTCATTATGAAAACCTAATGAGAAAAAATTGCACCAATGCTCCTCCTTTTTCATTTTTGTAATCAAATTTAGTAGGTTGTAGCCATTAAACATTATGATGTATATACTTCTATCAATGTTTTATCTTTTGTGATAGAGACTCCTTTTGGCATACTCTTCAATATATGTATCTCTTAATTTTTTAATGGAAACATTTTGAATATAATACATGAAAGTACTCTAGTAGATTTTAAGTTCGCACAAATTGTGTTCTAAAAGTGGTTCTAAATTTTGTAGACCAAATGATCTTAAATGAATGGCTTCAATATTTCTTGTTTATATCAATGTTGATGTGTGGCTTCTAGATTCACTATTAGTAACTTTCATTATTTTTCACACACTTGTTCTGCGACTTATTCCATTTTGACTTTCTAAGTAATTACTTTTGTGCCTTCATTCACTGTTCAATCCTCTACTTCCTTTTGCTGCATGAGTTCTTCCTATACTCCTATACTTTTTGGTGTTCTTGTGTTTATGATACTGTATCTTGTTCTTTTCCTACTACTAGAGTTGTACTTGAACCTTGAATTATTCTGAACAATGTTTCTACTTCCCTTTTATCTTTTGAAAATCTATTATAGTTGCTTTCTATGCACAACTCTTTCTACGAATTGTCTTGTTTTCTTGATTGCATAATGTGTCCTTTCTCCCTTTATTGTATTATAATATTTCCTTTATCTTCTTTTATATGTTTAGAACACCCATCATTAATATACTTGTGATCCTTATGAAAAGCCATATTTCATTCTTCTTGGCATTTTTATTTGGTCCTTTTCTGCCAAAATTTTGTGTGGTCTCTCTTGGTGAAGTAACCTTTAGTTTCATCTCAGTGCATAGTTACTATCTTATTTTCCAAGTCTCAATATATATGACCATATTTGTGACATTAATATTGTTCAATGTCCTACTCCAAAAGGCTAAATGTATTGCAACTTCTATTATAATTTTTGGCTTCTTTGTTCATATTTTTAGTTCTGATGTTCTTGAAAGGGCTTCTATTTTCCTCAGAATTATTGTTTTCTAATGCTTTGCAATTTGTAGCATTATGGCCAAAATTATAACAAAAATGACAATGCCCCCAAAATATAGTTTTATACTTGTTAGTGAGCAGTCTTGTCGAAGGTGCAACTTCTTTGCTGACATAGGAATACTGTTGGTCACTCTTCCTATTGTCTTCTCTTTGACATGAATCTAAGTACATATGCACATCTCATTGTACCTTCTTCATGGGTATGAGTAATTGGACTTGAATCCTTATCATCATTTTCAGGTTCATATTCCATCCTAAACCTATCTGAACTTGATATTTGATTGTTGATTATTTCATCCAACACCCTAGAGATTCCACCAAATTATTGTTGATGGTCTAAGTTACTACATTTTGTATCTCTCTCCTTAAGGTAATACATTCCTTCTCTAGTTTCTCACATTTTGTTTCATTTTTCTTCCAAATTTCTTGTTAGATCCTCTACGAGTCCCTTGACATTTTCTACATGTTCTTGATACTTTAGTAATTGGCCCTTTAAATACATATTCTTCTTTCTTAATGTTTTCAAGTCTTCTTAAGTACTTATAAGTTCTCCTTTAAAGTCTTCTTCAATGCTTTCTTCATCTTCAACTTTTTCATTTTCACATTCTTCTTCCATTTCCATAAATAGAACTTCTCTTTCGTCATCACAATTGTCATCTTCATATGCTGAACTGCTATCTTCTTTGTACTATATACTCTTCCTTTGTTTTCCAAACCTTTTATTTTCAATTATTCTTCCTCTGTGCATCTTTTTTATTTTCTGCATGGTCCTCCTCATCGTCACTATATATATTTTATTTATAAGGACATTTAGAGGAAAAGTGATTTGTTTTACCACATTCAAAACATTTGAAAGAAATCTTACCTTTGTACTTTCCATGACCTTTTTGAAGTTTCTTCACAAATTTATCTTATTCAAGATTAGATTAATCATAACAATTCTTGTTTCAATCATGCTTGCTTCCTTTTGTCTTCTTGGAAGCCTTGAATGATGCTTCCATTATTGATGGATTTTCCTTTTCAATCCTCATTTAGTAGGCATTGAGGATGTCATGTATCTCATCCATTGTAACTTTGTTAAGGTTATTTCTTTATTCTAGGACTAATACTTTAGAGTCAAATATCATGGGTAGATATCTCATCACATTTTGTACAAAAAATTATTCAAGAACTATGTCCCCTATAACTCTGAGAGAATTGATTGTTTCATCTATGTGCATAAAATAGGATGATATGTTCTCATATTGCTTCATCTTTAGGCTCTCAAATTGACCTCTATAAGTTTGTAGCTTTTACTTTTTAACTATGTCATCTCCTTTGTGAATACTCTAAAGTTTGTCCCATATTTATTTTGTTGAGCTACACTACATGAACTTTATGAATTTTGAGTTTGTAATACCACTTAGAATTTCATTTTTTGCTTTATCATTGCATTCATACAACTTCTTGTCAACACCATCAGTTTGAGGAGTGTTTAGAACTTTATAACCATTTACAATTTCCAACCAAATATCAGTTCCAAGTGACTGTATGAAGACCTCCATCCTTATACTCCATAAGGAATAATTAGACACATCAAACATGGTGCTCAATTTGTTGATAGCCCTTAATGTTTGTCCATTTTTTTCATAGAAATCTTGATTGCGCTATGAACTTCCTTCTAGTGGTTAAGTATATTTGAAGGAAAATTGTTTTTGATACCAATTGTTGGACCCCAAGTGATACTAAGAGGGGGTTTGCATTAGTATCATGGAAATTTTATATTTTCAAACACTTGTTATGCCCTGCAATATTTCGTTAACATATAAACCATGTGTCATAAGCAATTTACAATATAAATAAATCTACACAAATATTATATATCTATATATATAATTGTAATTACAACATATGTTAGGAGACACCAATATCCAAGTGTGAGCACCAAC
Source organism: Pseudotsuga menziesii (assembly GCA_001517045.1). Taxonomy (NCBI): domain Eukaryota; kingdom Viridiplantae; phylum Streptophyta; class Pinopsida; order Pinales; family Pinaceae; genus Pseudotsuga; species Pseudotsuga menziesii. The sequence goes on from LPNX010953232.1 coordinate 38,001, forward strand.
TCATTGAATTTACTGACACCAATCAAACATGAAGACCAATTCCTTGCAAGCACCCACTTGTTGTTTTATAGGCACCAACCTATGAGGACACTAATCCTCTTATGAGCACCAAATCATCTCAAAAATAACCTACTTGCACATACAAGCACTAGCCTAATTTGTTAGGAACAAACCTGAGGGAAACACCAATATTTTGTCCTTGCCACTTCCTACCTCCTAGAATAAGATTTGTTCATGAATACCACAATCACAGTCCACTTTACGTTTTCTTCTCTGCTTTCTTTATTCTATGAAAATTGTTGAGCATATAGTTTTGCACACTTCCAACTCTTTTTGCACAATCATCTTGGTATCCTTCAGTATAGATGCTCATTTCTCAATTTCTCCTTGGGATCTCCTTGCAAATGCTTCTTACATATCTATGAGACTTCTCCTTCTGTGTGATTGTTCCTTGTATAGATGTGTGACTGTGCAACTACTCCATGTATTTCAACATGTATTGTTTCTCACACACCTTCTCAAGTCACACTATCATTGATTCCCTTGATTATTTCATCTTATCTACAAATATTTCCAATTCAAAATATTATTCCATTTGCATATACAAGCTTTCCTTAACACACATCAATCTTTTTTTTTTTAAATAAAGAAAATATATTACATCAATAGAGAACTATTACATAGCAGATATACAAAACAAGGCCATCAAACAGCTAGCGTGTTGAGACACAGTACAGCGCTAGACCTCAGCAACATAAAACCATTATCTAGGGAGAGAACCAAGTCCAAAATTTCACCAGGCATGCAGGCCATAACATTCAAAACTAGAGATTGGGATAACCCCTGAGTAGGGCCAAAAATTCTCAAAAAACTCGGCAACTGATATGCCAATAGTACAAAGTGAGACAATACTAAAATGGGCATAAAGCTTTACAATATGAATAAGATGCTACTAAGAAACAACCAGACATAGGATGTCAAACCATTTTCTTGAAGGCCAAGGGTAGGCTGGACACCATCGCTAGAGCCGAAACTGAGGCTGCGCCAGGAGAGACTGCAACAAGATGAGAGGGAGGAAGGATACACTTGTTCTTTTTACCGCATTTTCCATAGCTATCCTGCGGATGCACATATTCCTCAATACCTTTTCCAACAGCGTAGAAGGTGACCCTGAGCCTTGAGGCAATGATATCCACCTTCTGGTGAATTAGATGACATTCACCATTATGGAAATTCTAGGCTTTAATTGGTTCTTCATCCCCTTCCTATTTCACTTCTCGTTCCATGTATGAGTGGCCAACCATTTTCATATTAACCCAATATTGCATTAGGAAATGATCGTAAGCAGTCGCGCGCCCCGCAGTGGTGCCAGGGTCCAATACCCAGTCCGCCACCTCCTGGTGGAGCTCTTCCTTAGACATGTTTTTTACCGTATTCCAGAGATCCTCAGCCTTTTCCTCCACTTCTCGATGTATGTTCAGAGGCATATGGTATTTGAAGAAATCAACATCTTCTTGGGCTTGGATTTGTGCCCGCGTAACCCTGCAAGGGTTCTTCGCAGCGCCTTGGTCAGATGAGGAGTCACTAGGGGATTTCACCTTGAACATAAAGTGTTTCAAGGCCATTATCCATAGGAGGAGGATTAGGGAAAATGCAAGGGAGAAGGAAGAGACAGGGAGTCATGCACAAGCCAGGAGGAAGGGCCATGGGGAGAACCAGCGAAATCGAGAAACAAAGAGTGAGCCCGAGCGATGAAAGTGGGTCAAATAGAGGGGCACAGAATAAAAATGGAAAGGAATCATAATTATTCATCCTGGGATGTACCTAGAAAATATCATGGTTATGATGCAGACAATCTCCCTCGTACCCATTCCCATGGTACATCCACTGCCGAAAATGAATGTCCAGACGTTTTAGTTGTCACTCCCAGCCCTACCCATCTTTTTGCATGTAGCTCCAATGAAAAATATAATTCCCAAGGACATCCACTGATGGATCCACTCGCTTTCCAAATTAATACTTTCAAGCATCATAATGGGGGTCTGTCATGGCGTGCTTGCGTCGTCTGTCACATCTAACCACCGCAACATTTGGGTGTTCCACCTGTGTCCTGCCCTCAAGCTCATGCACAACCATCTGTCGACACTGATGGGCCTAGTCATCGGCTTCAAAGTTCTAAAGAGAGCCCCATTGGTGTTCCATCTCACCATCCACCCCCACATTTGCAAGGAATTCCACTTCCTTGTTGACGTCCCTTCTGACATGGATAAAGGAGACAGTTGTATGGGTGTGGAGCATGAAACGGAGATTGTCTAGGTGAATGGCTAACCTCCAGCTAGTGGAAACTTGTCTGCTGACTTGGCCATATGCTAACCACCTCACAACCTAAATCAAGATGTTGGAGTCACTCTCAATTAGAGTAGGGAAGTAGTTACTTTGCACCAGGCATTCCAGACCTTGAATCATTCCTTTGAGCTCAGGAGAATTGTTAGTATCTCAGCTAATGGCCCCCAAAAAGAAAAAAATTACCTATCATTGAGAATCTCTGCATAATCCCCCATATCCCGCATCGCCCGAGTTGCCCCTAGAGGCCTCGTCGAAGTTGAGCTTGAATACTTGTGGAGGTGGAGTCGACCAAAAGTTGGGACTGGACGGTTGAAGGATCCTTTCACACTGGCGGAGCCCCATCAATCTGAGTTTTGTCAAGATCCCAAAATTCCCCAATGTGCACTTCATCTGCAGGAATGAGTTTATCCTTGTTGTGCCATTGCATACTTCTGATGGAGGAGAGAAGGTTGTCCCTCACTGTCTGCCAGACCTTCTCAATGCATTTACACTTATCACGAAAGATTCTCCCATTCCAGCACTAGAGTCCCATGACTTGGTGGGTTTTATGCACAAGGTTCCATTCCTTGGTGGGATTTGTGCACTAGAGTGCTACTACCTGATTGCAAACATATTTTCTATATACTGGCATCAATACTTCAATTCCATCACCAACTTCAATTATCTCTTTGACATCAATGACAAGATTAAGTTCAACAATCATTGACACTTCAATGTCATCACTAGGTTCAACTATCTCTTTGATGACAAAACCAAGTTCAACAAAATGAGGAAGTTCTCCTCTTATTTATATTATTCTTAAATCACTTTCTTGGCCGACCTAACATTGTTCAATATCATGGCAGGGCCAACTGGAAATTTTGGTTGGGTTGGATTTACAAATCCTTTCATATCTCATTGTTCCTATGGAGTTAGAGTGAGTTTCATATACAACTGGAAATTTATCATAACAAGCTATTTAAAGATGGTATACTCCCATTTGAGCTAGATATCTAGAGTAAAAATTCCTTCAAAGATATGGTATCTAAATTGAGCATCAAAATCCCAAAACAATATTTCCAAAAGTCTCCATCATGCAATCTTTATCTTGGACATCTTTAGTCTCCTTTTTCCTTTGACATTTATGAAATGATAGTTCCAACATTCTATCCTTCCTATACATTGACCTCTATCCTCTCATTTATTGACCTATAACACATGTCCACATCATATGTAAATGCAAACATGGAATTCAAAATAACTAAATAATTTTAAACTAAATTCAAAAAATAAAATAAACTTATAATAATAGAATTGAAAAGAATAATAATTTCTAAACCATTACTGCCCCACCCATAATGTTACTAGATTTAATTTCTTGAATTTTTTTTAATTAATTAAAACATTTAATATGTAAAATAAACTAAATTAAGTAACACTCAAAATCATAACTAAACATTCTAAAGCATGCTTTCATTTACCTGTCACTAGATGGAATATCTTAAAAAAAAACCTAATGGAACTTATGAACACAACAATTTTCAATTTTAGACTATGTGTTCACATTAATGAGGAGATACATAAATTAGTTCAAATGAACATTGAAAAACATCGAGAAATACATTTAAAACATAAATATATATATTAAAGAAAACATACCTCTCTAAGTCCTTTTAAATTTACACTAGAAGGGACTGTAAAATCATGTTCCATTAGAGGAAATTTCAACTCAAAATGGGCCTCCTAAAAAGAACTAATAAAATAATAAAATAATATTTATTAATTTTGGAGGAAGAAAAGAAAAAAACTAACTTTTTGTTTGTATTTTTGACATATATCCCCGTGTTTTTACTCAAATTTTGATCGGGATAGCTCGTTGGATGCGGAATTAAATTCCGCATCCAACGAGTACCCACTCTACATACTTTTGACAGACCCCGCTACCCCAAAAACAAGAAATACCTGAAAAAACATCATGCAAGTGGGTACTCATTAGATGCAGAATTTAATTCTGCATCCAACGAGCTCTCGGGATCAAAATTTGAGTAAAAACATGGGGAGATATGTCGAAAATACAACCAAAAAAGTAGTTTTTTAATGATACCTATCCCCAAATTTATATTAAAAAAGTGTTTAAGACCTATACGGTATTTCAAATTTATAGCAATTTCATTGGCTAACACATGATGACATGGAATTTGAATCAAAGTTAAAAGGCCCATATTGAGTTGAAATTTCCTCTAATGATTCATCAATATAGAAAGCTAAAATCATTGAATATTTAAAACATTCATTGTTATATCTCTAAATGCAAAGCCATGTTAGATCTAGCAATAAAAATTTATCATAATGAATGAAACAATTATCAATTAAATATAAACACAAGCCTCTCCTATGCTTTCCCTCTCATGATATAGGAGGTAAAACCATCCATTGCGACATATCTTGGAATAATTCCTAAGATATTAAAGTCTCATGGACTCTATCTCAACATGTGTTCTATAAATAGAAGACTTTGATGAAACTAACTCATTCCCTCTCTAAAATCATCCCAATATCATTTCCTACAAGCCTTGATGTTAAACCACCTTCCACAACATCTCTCACATATCAACCAATCTAATATGTAGCTTCCATATCCAATGTTAAATTGACAACCCTTGGAGGGTGAGATACAAAGGAGGTGGAGGTTCAGGAAAAGTCGAATCTTGAAAAGCACCTCTTTTATTATATGCTCAATCTATTCCAACCCCATAATATTTGAATGGAAGGTTGGTATAATATGGATTCATGTTTTTAAATATATTTACATAAATAAATATAGAAAAATAAATAGGTACCTCATCATTCCATGAATATCTACAATAGGTTGTGAGAAACTGATGTACAATGGAAAAAATGTGTAATGCGAGGGTGATTGAAATATTGCATTTTCAACATTTTCCACTTTGGTCCTTTAAAATTTGAACATTGAAATTGATTGTTGTTTGCTCACCCTCTTCTCCACATCAAGCCACTTGTTAGGACCCATCATCTCTTCCTTCCACCTTCGCATCAATTCAAAGGAATCATATGTAGTTGGACTAATACTATGACATACATCAATGAATTTTCCCGAGTGCAAAAAAATCTCCAAAATTTTTCTACTCTCAGCAAGGAGATCCAAACTAGAAAGGTCACCCTTCAACTTCTCATGGTGAGATGTACAATGTTGAAGGGTCAATTTATGGACATCATTTTCCCAAGAATTATCCTTGGGTAGATTTGAGGTACAAGTTTTTATGGGAGTACAACTCACATCTTTTTCAATAGTGACCCTACTTGCTCGACCTTCACTGCTTTCCTGAGAATTGGTAACATGTTGATCTTCACCCCCAACCCCATAATGACCCTCTATTGAACCTCAATCATCTATAGACACAAACATAGTTGTGTATAAAGACACACACATATTGAACATGTGCATCTACAATTGATGTATATTAGCATAAATAAAATTTACACAAAATTATACCAACAAAAGGTGGTCAAGATGAAGTTGTTCAAATGATGATATGGGAGAATCCTCTATGGCCATATCATTATCTCTTTTCCACAAATGGTGATCAGATGACCTCAATTGAGAGCTATCATGAGCTGATCTATTCAAATATGCCTCTAAAAAGAAAAAAAAATATTAAATTAAAAATTTCAAGGTTTCATTTAACCAAAATACCTAAGCATATATTCAAAGCTTTACATGTGCATAAATATACATACCTTATTCATGATACATTAGTATGGATTCCCTGGATGAATTTAAAAATATTTGATTATCAACATCGACAAATGTTGGTCTTAATATCCTTGCCTCAGTAGATGGCATCGTATCATTGGAATTCCTTGAACATTTTTTCCTTGAGAGAGAGCCAAAAAATCCTCGACCATTGACCCCTCTCTTTCCATGTACTGAAATTGTCGTCTTCTACATGAATATTCACATGACAATATGGGCGCATTACATGTAATGTACCATACCTCAAAACTAATCATTAGGGTCTAAATACTTTTGGATTTCTAATAGGTAAAGATTAATTCTAATTTAAGCACACTAGAATAGTTTTGTCTAAGGCTAGGCCAACATTCTACAAGACAAATAAATAAAAACAATAAGCCAACAAAAGGAATATGAACTTTCCATTGCAAAAATATTTCCCAATGTACATGTGATGCAATGTCACGGCACATGAATACAACTGATCAAGTAACATTTTCATATGTAAATTTATATTATCATCACATCTATGGGTAGCCGCCCATTTCCATTTACCAAATCAATAAATTCATCTCTATAATGTTAATAGAATTCAACTTATAATAAAATAAGTAAAGCGATATTACAACACTTCATCAAAGTAGAATTAAAACACTACAATATATTAGATTTATAACAATAATTCTTAGTCATTAAACCCATCATATAAGACCTGATCTTGAATAGCCATATATGTCTATATTATATGCCCAAAAACTAGACCTTCTAACTATCATAATCCATAATCAAACTAGCTTCTAAATCAACAATTGAATTGTCATTACTACACTTCATTAAAGTGGAACTATGACACTACTATATATGGGACCAAGAGGCATGTACCTCAATAGATGTGATTTGTATTTTGATCTAGAGAATGATATCCCCGCAGTTATTCCACTTTGGGTCAAAATACCACATCTCCCACTACACTGCTAGAATAATGAATATTTGAGGGTTATTGGGAACTCGTTAGGGAATTACATTGACAAATTAGAGCCGAAGCCTCCAATGCTTTCATGTGCAAGAATATGTGTAGAAGTGGATTTGGAAAAAGGTCTCCAAGGGGAAATCAATCTTTCAATGGATGGATGGAATTATATCCAAACGATTGATTATGAAAAAATTCCATTTCAATGAAAAAATTTCCATGAAATTGTCATTTTTCAAGGTTATGTAAAAAAAGGAAGCAACAAGGCATAGAATAAAACATGGGAGAAGAATGGAATGAGGTCTCCAAGAAAAAAGAGAATAAAGAAAACCCTGACCCTTTTGAGTCCCTTTCAAAAATGAATGAAGGTTTCTAAGAACATGTTTCACATCCTATCGCCATAGAATAATGAGTATGAAGAGGAAGTTGAGAAGAATAAAGGAACAACTGAAATAAAGGAGGCATCAGGAAACCTAGTATTTATCGAACTTGGTCAAGAAGAAAATTATGTTCCAATTCTTCCTAACCAAGAATATGTAGAAGTTAGGTCGGAATATTCTCAAAGTTTAGGGGGCTCAATAACCATATCTAGATCGAAGGAAAAACTGGTGGAAACATCAGAGAGAAAAGAAGAAGCAGAACCACCGACAAAAAAAGGAAAAACCCCCAATAAGAAAGTAAGAGATCTAGAAGAAACACGATAAAAGGAAGCCGACAAGAAAACCAATTTGGATCAACATATAAGAATCATCTCAACAAGGGAACAATTTCAAGGATCAATGGAGGAAAATAAGGAAGCCCAATATTCCAAATCAAAAGAAATAATGAAAATAGTTTCTTGGAATTGCATAGAGTTAGGAGGGAAACAAAAAAATGGAAGTAATCAAAAGAATAATAACTCTAGACTCTGCAACTAACTTCTTGCTCCAGGAGACTAAAATGCATGAGGTAGATATTAGGAAGGTAATGAGTAGAATATGGGCTAATGGTGAAGGTAAATAAGTAAGTGTTGTGGGAGCCTCAGGTGGGATTCTTAGTTGTTGGGATAAAAAGTTGTTTAGGTTATGATCTTTCTCAAAGATCCGGTATTGTTTATTTGTCGAAATTCTTCAAATATCTGGGTCCCATTACTAGGAAACATTCTAACTCTACCATTTGGAGCCCAATCATTCAAAAGATCAAAAACAAAGTTCAGTCATGGGGAATGGTATCGATTAATTTGGATGGAAATGTGACTCTCATTAAATGTGTTCTTTCCTCTGACCCAATCTATAATAGTGTTATTATCCTCTCTCCAAAAACCATTATGAACAACATTAGCATGGAAATAAGGAAATTCCTTTGGCAGGGAGGGAAAACTTAGGGAAAAAAGTTTCATCTACTTAATTGGAGTATTGTTAAAAACCCAAAGATGAATGGGGGGCTCGAACTAAGAGAACATGGTCACATGAATTTTGCATTGGGAAAAAGTCTTGTTTGGAGGATGATCTTAGGTGGAAAATATTGGTGGAAAGAAGCCATGAGGAAGAAATACATAAGAAAATCCAGGCTAAGATGCTTAGATCACAATTGGGAAGGGAAAGGAACTCACATATGGGATTTATGTAAATCCTTTGTTGTTCTCATTAAATATAGTTCTTTCTAGATTCTAGGGAATGGAAAAATAATAAATATTTGGACTGATAATATTCTAGGACACCCTCAGCTAGGGACACTTCCATATCTTGAAGGAATACCACAATGGATACAAGAGAATATCGTGATAAGTTTATATGAAACCTCAACCTGGATAAATTACGAGATTTGAAAAGGTTGGAAAGTATGAAATCCTCCTGGTCAACTTCAATAGGAATACTTGGTTTTCCTTTTGAATAGACTTGGGAAAGATGCAAATCACTTCCACAAGAAGGATAAAATAGGTTAGCGAAGATCGAGAGAATATACGGTCAAAGAGGGATACAAAATTTTGGAGGGGAGAGCTCAACAACCAACATCCAAATTATGGTGGAAGATATATAACCAAGTCTGTATTCCAAAAATAGATCATTTCTTTTTGTTGTTAGAACATAAAAAACTTACTCACTCCTGACAATCTTGTCAAGAGGGGATTTGAAGGACCATCTTAGTGTGTGCTTTGTAATGCCTCCATTGAACATTCCATCCATCTCTTTCTGGAATGTGAATTTGTAGGGAAATTCTGAGATAAATTCTTTAAGAGTCTTGGAAGAAGTATAGAAAATCCAAGGAAAATCAGGACATGATTGCAAATTGGAAAAAGTACTTTCTAGCTTCCCTTAGGAGGAAGTCAATTTTGTAAAAGGTTTGAGACATTATACCTAGAAATATATGCTGACAAGTCTGGCTTTCCAAGAACCACCTCATCTTCAAGGATAAGGAAGAGATCCCTCTACGAGTAGCATATAAAGTTGTGAATATTATTGTTGAGCGCTTGGGATCCAAGGGCATCTTTTTTCTTGATTTGGAGCCTCTTTATAGTCATGAGGATTTTTTGTATAAGGTTTTTTTGAAGTATATCTCTCTTCATTCCAAAAAAGAAAAAGGAAATAAGGAGTTGGAAATCAAAATAAAGAAAAGTGAATTTACAAAATGGTGGAAGAGGAAACATTGTCACACTTTTTTCTTTGATGGAGCTTCTAAAGGGAATCCAGGGGAGGTAGGTGCTAGTGGGATACTCTTCAATCAAAGAGGAAATATTGTTAATTATTTCACTTAGGGATTGGGAATTAAGTCCAACAGTGAGGCATAGTGGATGGAACTCTATAATGGTCTTGATCTTATTTACAATCAAAGAATAAACAAGATGATAGTAATAGTTGAATCAAGGCATGTGATACAAAATATGTGGCTCAAGTATGACAAGGGTAGTACTACAAGCAAGAGAATTTACAATAGAATACTTCATCTCAATAAACCTAATGAAGTATCATACTTCCATGTCATGTGGGAAAATAATGATATGGATGACAAACTAGATAATAAGGGGGAACGGTTAAATCAAGGAATAATTGTTTATGGAAATGGGGATTTAAAATTTCACCATGTTCCTTGAGATTCCATTTATCTAAGTTTGAAGGATTAACATTTTGGAGAATGTTATGGGTATAGAGAAGCACCCAAAAATTAGAATTGGAAGGCTACTCCACACTTGTCCAAAAGAAACATGTGGCTTGATACATGGCATGTACAACTCAATTGGACGCCAGTGCATTAATGCGGACGTAATGGTTCCTTTTCTCACGGTACTTCAATTTTCTATTCCTGCATGAGATATGGAAGTATTTTTCAGATATGTAGTAGAGAGATGGTCCAAACCACCTCATTCTATCAGTGGAAGTTGAGTGGAATATCTATGAAGAGGCACTGGAAAAGAAGCTTCACGGTCTTCTTGATTCCTATTCAATTGGCACCTTATCCTGACAAGCAATGGATAAGAATGCAATAGGAGGTTGGGATGAGAGTTTCACCATTTAAAGGATGGGTTCAATGATTTCAAAATACATTTGTAAAGGGTATATGAAGCAATTTTTAGTGGGATTCAACAGAATCAAGATATTTCCTTAGATGCCAGGTATATTTTAAATCAATTATCATGCCAAGTCTCTAGAATTGATGACCTAGATATAGATATGAAAGGAATCATGGGAAAGGTGGATATTATCTCAGATGATGTGTTGAATATGGTCAAAATGATTGAGTGCAACCAATTCCAAGAGATGTCAGCATTGATGCTCAACCAATGGAAGAAATGTCGAGTACTCATCCTGTTCGTGGTTTAGAAGGAAAGACGAAGCAGTAGTTATGCGCATTATCTAGATTTTGTATAGACGTTTTTTGTGTTTTGTTGAATCTATAGTATGCAAGAATATACCCCTCCTAGAATATGGTAAAATATAGGAAGAAAACCAGGAATCTTTGCAAACTTCAGGTGGTCTTAGTTATAGTCTTCTCATTGCAACTAACCTCAGAATATAGATTGCTATTTTGACATTGTAATGAGTGGATGTGAGAATTGTTTTATATAGTGAAATAGTTTTGAGTTTTTATTATAAAAAAATCATAGACAAGTTATCTTCTAATAGATGCAACAATAAATAACAAAATTGCTCCACGATCTGCCAATCTATCAAAATTTAATTCATCCATATAAAATGAACATGGATTTGAATTTGCAGCATAAATAATAGAGATAGATTAACCTCCACGAGCACATATGCAAAAATAACATAGTAAATAATAGTCAAAGAATACTTATATTTTTAATAGTGCAACTAGATTCAACAGGACAATGTTCTTCCAAGCCTTAAACACAGTTAAGTCAAACTACTTGAGCAGGTCACCCCTAAGATGAGGTTATGGATCCAAGTTCTAAGGAACTCTCTAATAATATCTCTAAAGATAATACTCTACCAGAGCCAACAAGCATTGTGGTTTGGATACTCTATCTTACAATTCACTTATAAAGACTACCAAATTAGGTATGCCTTTGTGTGTCGGTATATCAAATACTTCCATTGCTACCCATCTAAATGAGTGAGTGATGCACACAAACTTTCTGACTCTAGACTTCATGTAACTAGTTTTGCTAGTTCTCTAGCGCTTCGTTCGATTCTGAATATGCTGAGCTGATTCTTCGCCATCCCAGATCTCCATCAACAGTGGTATTGATATATTTGACACATATATTATAGGCATTATATCATCCTTCTACTACTTCCTTTTTTCCTGGTTCAACATATCATTTTTCTTTGAGGGGATCCAATGGGGGAATGACCCTTGTGTCGCAATTCTCAAATGTCATTATCCTTTTCTTGAAATTGATAATTGCCAAGTTTTCTATAACCCAACCAATTCCCAACAGTATGGGGTATCGAATGGTATTGTCAACTATCTTGATAACATCAAATTATGCATACATCCATAGTCCTTCCACTTCAATAGGTAGGCCAGGTACTAGTCTAATTGGAGAAACCTTGGCCTAATTTTCTAGATGAAGCTATATAGGGGACCAAACTAGCTGTGGCTTCCTCATGATTTCCCATGTCCACTTGGTTAGGATATTCACATATGATCCTAGATCCAAAATAACTAAATCTACATCATATTCTTCGATTTGTACATTCATTCTCATTTATCTTCCCATTTTATTTTTTTGCAACAAATTTACTGGGAGATCCTGTCATCCTTATTCTTGTCGATACAAAAATCTTGCTGTCTCTGCTAATGCATCTTGATCTTTTTCTAACACTAGAAAACTTTCGAGAAAAAATTTTAAAGTATTGACCTTTCTTTTCAACCTTGGTTAGTTTGTTGAATCAAAACTCAGCGAAATCTTGCAAATAGGTAACTTACCATTATCCTTGATCAATGAGTCTTTTGATTCAAAGAAGGTTTATTTCTCTATTTCTACATCGAATTACACTTTATTTAAAGACACGAGTTGAACATTTAGTATTGGTCTGTCATTTCCTATCCTAGCCCCTCCTCTCGTTATTGCATTAACATGTACATGCTGAGTCCTTAGTTCAGCTAATATCTTTCCGACATTTTGTCTAGAATTTTAATTCTGATTTGCATTCTGGTTTGGTTGTGGCACATTCTTAGATTTCCATTTCACAATTAGTTGTGGACATTCTTCGACAGTGTGATCAACTGCACTATAATAAGTACAATGAGTTGCTAGATTCAGACAATCCCTCTAATAATGTCCCACCACTCTGCAATTATAACATGTAAATGATCCTCATCCTCAACCCATAGCTCCTCTGTGACCAAATCCTCTGTTACAACCTCCACGAAATTCTCCTCGAAATCCCCCTTGTTGCTGGTACAAAGGCTGGCTATACTGTGGCTGGTTAAATTCCTATTGTGGTGGATTATACTAGGGTTGTATTATGATTGTGGCTGATTATACTATAGTTTCACTTGATTTCTTTCCACTCATCGTTTCTCCTTTCCCTTCATAAAGTATGTATCCATAGTCCTTTCTTCGAGAAAATCATAAGCTCTGTAATCCTTTTCTTCATGACCAACCAATCAACAAAAGTTGAATAAAGTATTAGCTAGTTTCAACACAAACTTCTGTAAATATATGCACTCTTATGATCGATGTCCTCTTGCTTGAAAAATTTGGCACCAAAGAAGTCCTCCTTGAATTAGTGGATTTGGAGCCCCATACTATAGATAATGTGAAAAATCAGGACATTGATCCTTGTGATGTCCTTCCTACCAACAACAACTAAACCATACTTATCCACTAAATTCTTATCCCTTCTTACTATCCTGTAGTTGGATAGTAAGTTTTTCAAACTACAACTGGATCTGGCTCATTCCAATCCTCGTTTCACCGACTAGTGAAGCCTCTAACTTCATCATGATTTCTAGGGCTTCCTCTTGAGATGCGATATTCTGTTGCATCAACGACATGTGGATATGGCGTACCAAGGATGTGATGAACCATTCATTATGTTGCACGTCACTCATTCCAAATCTAACCTTGGCCATTAGAGTTTTGAATCGTTGATCGAAGTCCCACACCGAATCATTGGGGAATTGCTTTATTTCCTTCAATTATGTAATATAATATGATTCTAATTTGGGTTTATTAAATTCCTCGATCAGTCCAGTCTTGATTTGCGCTAGAGTTGTCTAGGGTTTCCCCATCTGTACTTGCACAAATTTCATGTACCAATCTAACGCTTGGTCCCAAAAGGTCATCACTAGTTGTCCTTTCTTGATATCGTCATCTTGTACTTGTTTTACCCTCCATACTGCTTCAAATAAGAACCAATATTGTTCAGGATCCTCAATACCATTACCCTGAAATAAGGGTAGTTTTACGTCATCACCCACCATCCTAGATCTCCTCCCAGTGTCTATTGATTCACTACTATTACCGTTGTCCTGACACATAGGAAAACCGTGTGATGAACTCATGTTTATTCCTCCCAAGTTCGGCGTGGTCCACAAAGCTTTAGGTACATTATAGCTTTGGAAAGGTCCTTCCTCAAGTTTGGGCGTATCCTAGTCGTTTCCTTCATCACTGTATCTTCGCTTAGTCCCTTGTGGTCCCTTCTTGTAGTTTTTAGTTCCAGTAACACGAAGAATCTCCATATTCATCCTCCTCTTTTCCTGTCAGAACCTCAGCCCACTTCGTAGGAGACCAAACTCTTCCACAGCTTCCCTCACAGTCTTGTCATGACTCCCATCCATATACCCCATATCATTTCATTAAACACTTACCTTTATAGTATTCGTAGCCTCCACACACCATGGATTTACTCATCGAAATTAATATTTAGGTTTCGTTTTTCATATATGAACATCTTGATCCACAGCTGTAATGAAAATAGAAATCTCCCCCTTTGTCCCTTAAATAATTCTCTTTCAGCACCGCTGTAAGATTTGATGGTATTGACAACAAATTTAGTAATGTATTCTTCTAAGATGTTTTCTATACACACATCAACATCCCTTGAAGCTTTGTTGTTCAACTTTCACAATTGCTGGTTTATTTCCAGAGTCCACCGGCTAGGATTTCCTCCCTGGAAATTGTTCTTCTGAAAAGTAAGTTGCTCCAACCACTCATATAGTACTATAAAAAATTTAGAGAAGAAAATTTCTTGAATATATGAGTAGATATATTTTCCCAACCATTATTATGTCATTAATCTCGGTTTCTAGTTCTCTTCTTCCGTAAACTCTTGGGATTTACTATCAAACCAATATTGGATTTATGGCTTCGTCGGATGACACGACATGTCCTCTTCTACTTTGTACTATGGTCCCGGTAACAGAACCATTTGTTGAAACAGTTCTATACACAGGGGTTCACTTCACACTGCTATCGAAAACTACCGACATAGACTCCCTAAACATCAACCCAGAAAGGTTTTACCCTTTCCGCCAACACCTATGGAGCAGGTGAAGTCTCACCCGAGATGTCTGAGGGAGGGATGCATGAACCAAGTTTCCATAGTGGAAAGAGGACTTCACACTATATTTAACTGAATCTCAACATTATCCATAAATACAGGTTTGTAACCACACTATTAACCATATCTACTTATCATCATTATTTCCAATCATATTAACCCATATTTAGATCGACAAAGACATCAACATACATTATATTGATAAGTATTGTAATACTTCTCATCATTCACAGTTACAGGGAAAACATAAATGTAGCATAATTGTTCATCAACTTATCTGATCCATCGTAGATTTAACCCAATAATGTAGAAAAGAGTTTATCAACGCATAACTCACATTTGGAACATCTTTAGACACAACGCATTCCACAGAGACAAGACATTACAACTCAAAGGATCAAAATTCCGATCAAATTCACTTCATAAGATAAAGTATTAGTAACACCAATACCAAAATTGAACTGCAAAATACAAAAAAATTCCTCAGTTGATTGATGCTAAGCTCATCGATAGATTGATAGGTCGATACATAATTTTCAGTCCAGAATCCTACTCTACTTATAGGCTCACTAGGTTGTTACAAAATGGTCTAGTTGACCAATATCTAACTAACTCCACCAAAATATCATAGTTTGTTGGGTTATTCCTCCACTGCAGTTGAATTTTATCTTTCTCTACATCCTTCCAGTCGGTGGCATTAGCGCACTTTGTGCACTCCAACACCTTGCCGCACATGTGCCATATCAAGTAATTTGTACTGTGTCAATTTGTCGGCCAAGCATATCAATTTAGGTCCCCATATGTATGAAAGGACATTTAAAGGATGAGATAAAATTAGTTCATCCTCCAATACTAACCCAAATCTTCTTTTGAGCTTTAGTTGTCAATAGTCTTATCTTGAACATTTTTGTAAAATCAAACAGTTTGATTTAAAGTATCTATCATTTCTATTTGGTCTTTTTAAACCATCTTTCAACTATTTCTTCATCCTACATCTGTTTAGCTACCTTGCCACAATGTTATTTGATTTCTGATGTAGAAATCATATGCATATCTACTTTGTTATGAGTTGACCTATTAATCATGGAATAACACAATCCTTTTAATAATGTTGAATGTCTAAAAAAAATTCAAGTTTAGATTGTAACAGTTAGACCTATTGAGAGCAACTTATGAAATGAAACATTTTGATTTTGATAAAAATGTCATTCATATTTCAATAATTTACTAGATAATATATTATGAATTGATTTGACCTATATTAATCATGAAAAAGTGTAATCCATTTAATAATGTGGAATGTCTAGAGTTTCAAGATTGGACTGTAACAACTAAATCTATTGAAAATAACTTGTGAAATGAAACATTTTGATTTAGATTCAAATTTTCTTGCTCATTTCAATAATTTACTAGATAATATATTGTGTTATGATTTGACCTATCTTAATTGTGAAATACTACCAACAGATATCCATCATAAACTTAGATATATTAAGCACCGATAGGGACCCATTTTCTTGAGGTGTAATTTTTTCTTTGTGTAAAAAATTTAAGATAAAAAAATCTACACCTTAAGAAATTGCATCCATCCATGTCCTTAATAGATGCAAGGTTAAGATAGATCTATGTTGGTTTTATTTTATTTTATTTTATGAGCCTACATTAAATTTTTAATTGCACCAATAGGCACTCTACAATCCAGTATGGGGGAGATCTTGTAACGCTTTGTAACATTACATAACATTACATAAATGTTGGCCATAAAAAATAATTTTTTTAATTATCCTCCAAAATAAATGCCCGCCACAAAAACAACCTAATATGGGGGAGATGTTGTAATGTTCCTACCTAACAAAACAATAAAAAATAAAAAATTTAATTATTGGCCAAAAAAAATGTCGGTCCGTAAAACAACACAATATGGGGGAGATGTTGTAATGTTCCTACTTAACAAAATAATAAAATTTAATAAAATTTAATTATCGGCAAAAAAAATGTTGGTCGTGCACATGGTTTTAGAACCATGTGCAAGGCCTCCTAAACAACCCATGGTTTTATTGTACATGGTTTAGGAGGGCCTTGCAAATGGTTTTAAAACCATGTGCAAGGCCTCCTAAACAANTTGAAAATGGTTTTAAGACCATGTGCAAGGCCTCCTAACCAACCCATGGTTTTATGAGGGCCTTACACATGGTTTTAAAACCATGTATGGGGAAGATGTTGTAATGTTCTTTCCTAAAAAATTAAAAAATATGAAATGTCGACCATAAATAGTATTAAATATTAATAATAAAAATATTATATGTGGACCTTAAATAAAAAGATGTGTCTTTTGGTCTGAATCACACTAGAGATGATAGTTGAGTGCAATACTTAAGAATAGGTTTGTACCTCCAAATATTTGATCCCTCTCGGTGCTTGATAGAGCCTAGGATTTGGATCTATGCTGGTTTAAAAGTTAAAATCCCACATGGATATTTTTAACTAGGTTTTTTTTTATAAGTTATGAGCCAACATGAATTTTTATTTACTTTTAATTTTTATAAGTTATGAGAAGACATGAATTTTTTAAATTACTTTTTAGTTTTGAGAACGTTATGTTACATAACATAACGTGACAACATCTCCCCCATACTCAGCTGAGAGCACCTCGTAATTCTTGGTGCAACAAACATTCTCATAAAAGATACCAATTATAGGTAGCATACATATATGCGTTCATACACTTCTCATTATATGACCATTTCATTTATTTAGTTTTAGTTTTTTAAATTCTAAAGTTTTTAAATTGAAAGGAGAAATTTCTTTGAGTTTGGTGGAATTTATAAAAAAAATTAATCTTTTTTTATTGTGTAACTAGTAGTTGTTGATATGGTGACCATGAGATTGAACAATGTCAAATATTTTAGTAAACGTTATGTATAATCCAATATATTTTCCCATATACTTATCGTTTCAAGTTGCATTGACTGGCACTCAATACTGGATCCTTTTAGTATATCCCCTATTTACTAATATTAATCATTTTGGCTTTGGTGTTAAATGAGTACATATCTAGGGTTTCTTTGTTGCATGCATAAACATTGGAATATTTAATATCGGTGTTTTTTTGATATTATGCTTGTTATGCACTTATTTTGGATTGATTACTTTGTTATTCATACTAGCTTTAGATGTGTTCTACAACCTTTTGGTTATTCTGCTTATTTCTTTCTTCCATGGAAAACCTTGGATCAACCAAGAATTAGTGGTCCACTGATGTTGTTTTGGGAATGATAAAAACAAAGGAAGAATGTCTCTAAATATGTAAATTCATTTTATGGTTAATTATGTTGCTTTGAATTATTCAAAGAATGCAAGTATATGCATGCTAATGCATTTGGAGGACAAATGTGTGATAAAGGTAATGCATTTGGATTGAGAAAATACTACATAAATGTTTTTAGTGCATAACTACTTGAGCACATTAAATAAATTTTGTAATAGAAAATACACCATTGCCATTATCAAAACAAAGATGAGTCACTATAAATGATTTATATTGATATTATCTACAATTTTCACATTTTGAATTTACGAGTATGTTGAATTGGAATAATTCAATTATTTTTTATTAGGTAGTTAATAAATGTGTCATATTAAGTTGATTGTGTTATTTTTTCAAATGTGGTTCACAAACCCTCCAGCGGGGCTTCTACCTCCATAAGAGGAAATCATAGGGGGCCACCCAAAGGGGTCTCACCTCGATCTCTCTAATTACATAACTAACCCGATGGGGACATTAAGTGAGGCCCTTATATAGAAATTTATAGCCACCAATGGATTTGACCACGAGACCTTCTGCTCAAAACTTACAGCACTCAACCATTGAGATAGCCCATCGGTCTTAAGTTGACTGTGTTATATGTTGGACTATGGTCCTTATTGTACCATGTTTGATTAAAGCAGGCCATAAAAAATAAATATTTCCAACTATTGATGTTTAATAATATGGTTTTACTAATTAGATCTTATTGAATTTTTTGATTTTCTCTTCATTGTGGTCAAGTGATTGTTAATGGTGTTTTTTGGATAGGATGAGTTCCAAGAAAAAAGATCATCTAGTGAGGGTCTGATTGGATGTGGGATAATCCCTCTTTCTTTTTTAAGGGTGGTTTGACAACTAAGTTTCATTAGACCATTATAAGGGATATAGTTCTATTGAAGGGACCCTTCCAATCCTTAACTAGCATCATATTTATGTATAGTTATAATAAACACACCTTAACTGGGGAATTAGATGGAGCGGGTGTAACCAATCCAAAATCCCATATCTTTCTATAAATATATGTTCAAGAAGAGTAATAAAGTGGTTGGGTACCCTTCTCCTACTTTCTTCTAAGTGTGTATATGTATGCTTAGTGGTTGTCTATGCTTGAATGTCATGTGTTCTAGGTTAACCCAAAATTTGCATCGTTTCCTCGTCCATTTGGTATGGGTAACAATAGTAGCTAATGGTGGTGGTATGAACCTATTGGAGGAAGAAAAAAATTTACCTGCAAGAAAGTAATACTATGTTATGAATATAGTATTGAAGGTTATGATGAGCATTCATGTACGCCCAAAAGTAAAATAAATCCTGCATGTTTATGTCATCTGCAAGAAATCAACATTGTTCATAAATGTTATTTGTATGCTCTCACATGTTTTTCCATTGTTCTTTGTCCTCACATTGCTTGTGGAGTAGGTTGTTCTTTAGTTATTTCATATTCGGTGGAACTATTAATACTATTGGAGAAGACTAGAAGTTATTTATGTGGAAATTGTCATTGATTAGCTTGGATCAACTGACTATTGAAGATAAGATTCCCATGCAATATATGATCTAGAGTCTAAACAACAGTGGTGTTGGCATCTAGCCAACATTTACAACATAATTTTTTTTTGAAAGTGCACCTGTTGAAAGGTTTGTTTTCCAAAGGAAGCGGTCCAAGAGGTCATTCATCAACACACTTTGTATCCCTTGCACAAAAATAAAATGAAAAGAAGCAAGATTAGTAAGTCAACTAAGCAATTCTACAAAAGATAATCATCACATTGGATCACTTTTCATTGACTAGAAGCTCATTATACTAGAATCCTCTACCACAAGAAGCCATTGACCAAGTTTGACCTAACACCTATGTTGTCATCTTGAATATTTCTTCAAAGTTTCCAACCAAAAAATGTCCCATGCCTTTTCAATTCCATTGACGTTGTATTAGCAAAAAATGAACAATACTTTTGGATGAATGTTTATTAACTGTATTTGATAGTCGAATGGATTTTTAAAGGTAGTTGGGAGTAGTTTGATTTGACCAATTTTCCTTTAATCTTCATGTTGACCAATTTTAATTCGACCAATGAGTTAGAGAAAAATATAAAAAGTGTCAATGGACCTTATTGGAATATGTTGAGTTATGATGGCCCACTTTCTTGCATCTGGTTAGAAATTTAGTAGAATAATAAGATGTATGTTCAAATTTCATAGTGGTTAGTTGACCAATGACTAATATGTCCTTTAAGATGTTTTTCTTTTTGTGGTAAGTCAACTGAAGGTCGAATTAGAAAAGATTTTGTTTCTTTCATGTTGGAGCTTTTTTTAAGAAAACAAGTTGATGGATGAGTCATGTTTTATGTGTAAAATGAGTAAAAGTATAAAAATGTGACCGATCCCCATTTTTTCTCAATAGATAAATGTGTTCAACGCCAAAAGTTAGTCAATAGCTACAAATCAGTCGATGAGTTGATATGTGGTTGAAGTTGTTATGTTTTTTGGTCGACCTCTTTATGTGGTCAATTTTAAGTCGATGTAAATTGGTTGTTATGCTTTTGGTTAATAAATATTTGTAATTTTTGTTGACAATCATTGTAAACTTTGGTTGATAGCTATTATGGTCTATCTTTAATTTTGTTTTTGAGTTAATTGAGTCATTAGCTCACAAAGTGACTATACTTTAAAATTTTGAAGTCAATAGGGGATGAAAGGCAAATCTTTTTCAAGAAAACAAATCCCTCCACTTTTGTAATGAATTTGATTTCTAGATAACTTGTAATTTGCATTGAGTCAAGTCTATTGAGTCCAAAGAAATCAACCATGACCAGAAAAACAAATGACATGGAAACATAATGAAACTTGGAAGCATTGTAAATCCTCGCGATAAAAGAATATGTCGATAGAATTCAAGCAGAAGACAATTTACAAATGCACATAAAAGAGCTTAGTGATAAATATGATGTCACAAAGAACACTTGAATTAATTGACCCTCGGTGTAGAATTGCAAAAGTTGTTCCTAGGTGGTGACCACATAACCTAAAAGGTAGAGAGATGGTACAAAAATTTGAAGAGATAAAATACAAATGCCTAGGTCAAGGGAAGTCATCCAGATGAGAACGGGTGAGGATTTAAACCAAAATACCTCCTAGTGATGAGGGTAGTCATCCAGTTTTTTAGAAAAAAAGTGATACTTCTACAGATCACTATTAGATTGAAGAAGGATGAAGAATAGTAGTAAGTCATGGTAGAGCCTCATATACATGTGTCTTCCTATCCAACTAGTGGTTGTGTTACCTATGCAAAATGGTACACATGGTTGATATATAGTGAGGACTACCTTGATAGGAACAAATACCTAGGATGTCATTTCACATAGATATTATATTCAAGTTTAATAAGAGTTTTGGGGTGGGAGAAATGTTGAAGGGACGCTTTAGATCCTTAAATTTCATCACATTTAAGTATTGTTATATTAAACACACCTTAAATTGATGGTTGGCTTGAGTCGATGTAACCTCTCTAACCTTCCATATCTTTGTATAAATATATGTCCAAGAAGAGTAATAAAGTGGTTCGGTACTGTTTCCCATACTTTCGTCTTGTTTTTTATGTGTACGCTTAATGGTTGTCTTTTATTGAATTTCATGTGTTTTTTATGAACCAACAAGCTCTAACATATATGATTTTCTTGGAAGCATTACTAGCTCCAACATAACTAAGATTCCTTGTCATGCCATATTCAATCTATACTTTGACTATCAACTCCGGTAGAGCTTAATGTAACCATCAAGGGCATAGAGATGCTATAAATTTACCACATAGGTTTAATAACATTTCTTAAGTGATTTGTTTTGAATTTGATGAATGATATCTAATACAATGCTCTTATTATGAAGGGAACTCTTTTAGATATTTGGGAACTATATTGTGACACTAAAGTCCAAATGCCATTCTTGGATTCATGTCGTGCTAATGGAAACAAGATTGATGAAAATCATGATGATCTTACTCATTAATACCATTGGTAAGGTGGATCTCAATTGGCGCATGTTGGCCATGGTCCATTTGTGAAAATATGAATAGGACTTGAATTATTAAAGTTATTGTAGTAGATTGATAAGGAGGTGTATTGAATTTGATTTTATTTGTAAGTGGGGAGGTCATGTAATATGCCATATTTAGGGCCCTAATAAGAAATATTTTTTATGTGAAAATATTAATTTATTTTCACATGAATTTTTCATTTTATCCATAACATCTTCACATGCATTCTTCTATAAACATAGGAATCAGATAAAACATCATAACACTCTTTCTTATCACTACATACCAAATACACATAGCATACATGTATGTGCATTCATCATCACATTTATATATTATACACAATATCTACAAACAAGTCATTAATCTTTGAACCATAAATAATACAATTCATCAAAATAAACCACTTAATAAATTTTTTGGAACTTATAAAAGATATACTAGTTGACCAAATTGTCACTACTAATGTCATAAGATGATTTGAACAGTAAACATTAAACATTAAAGATAAAAACTATGACATAAGTTAGAAATTCACGGTAGACCCTTTATGAGATTCATCTTTTACATAATAGAGGACCAATTCTAGATGGTGTTTGTCTAGGGCTATTAAAAATATCATAAATTTACATATGCATTCATACACTTCTCTATAGATGAATGCCATTTCATAACATCTGCACATGAATTCTAGTATAAACATATAACAATCAAATAATTTACATCATAAGATTCTTTCTTAGCATTTCATACCAATTACACATAACATGTTAGATTTTTAACATTAAGCTAGCATATCATTATGATCTTTAACTGAGAGAACAACAAGCACAACAATCAAACACAAGAGACAATGAACACAGTGTTTTTCCTCGTAACCATAAATGGAGAAAACCTCGCAACTTCCTCTGAGATAGAATCAGCACAAAAAGTGAAACCCAAAATAGTAAGATGATCTCCCTAAAATAGTAACCTCTTTCTTCCTTGCCCCAGTGTCTTTCTCTTCCTCAGCTATGCGCTACAACTGAGTGTGTGTGAGTGTGCAATAAATAGATAGGATAGCTCTGTATTTATACTAATTCCTGACTTGACTAAACCCAAGTAGGGCCTATTGCACTAGGTGAGTCTAATAAACCTAGTGCCATGGAACTACGGGGACTTTAACCCTTAGACAATAGGAGGGTTACCCACATGTACTTGACATGACTTGATTACATTATAGAAACTCCCAATAGGAGCCTAGAGGCATGACATGACTCAAGTACATCCCGGAATGAACATCGGGTTACAATACATAAGAAATACAAGTGAATACATTCTGAAGTTACAATTACATCAACACTCCCTCTTAACTAGGAAGGTATTCTCTCAACACAATTTATCAGCACAAGTATTATTCTTTGTATCATCTGGATCATCATCGAGTCTTCATCATCTTCACCTTCAAGTCATAGCTATCTTCAAGTCATCTTCACCTGGATCTGGATCATCACTCGATCCGGATCATCATCACTGGATCTGGATCATCCCTCAATCTGGATCATCTCTGGAGCATCATCTATTGATCTGGATCATGTCCACTAGATCATCACGGGTGCTATCTCATGATTATTCTCGTCATATGAAGTTCTATAGAGCCAGCCCTTTTTCATGCTGGTTGTAGGCCTAGCCTCAATGTAGGTCTTCTTCAGCGCTTATATCTGACCCTAAGTCAGAATGGACCGCCTAGCACTTATATCTGATCATGTAGGAACCAATCCTATAATCATATCAGAAAGGCATGCCCAACACTCACATCTAACCATGTGGGAACCAATCCCACAACCCTTTCAGAAAGGCCCAGCACTCACATTTGACACATGCGAGGAACCAATCCAACATACATGTTCAAAAAGGCTCAGCACTGATATTTGACACATGCAAGGAACCAATCCAACATACATGTTAAAAAAGGCTTTGTACTTACATTCTACACATGCGAGGAACCAATCCAACATGCATGTTTGAAAGGGCTCTGCACTTACATCTGACACATGCAAGGAACCAATCCAACATGCATGTTTGAAAGGGAATGTACTCACATCTAATCAAGTAGGAACCAATCCTACAGTCATATTGGAATGGCCCCCAGTCCCAGACTGAGCTACCTAGTAACTGACGAGGTGCCTCCATTCCAAGAATGGAATTCAGTGCTTACTTTTGATCATGTAGGAACCAATCCTACAGTCACATTAGAATATCTCAGCACTCATATATGACATGGAAGGAACCAATCCTCACCATGAAAGAATGGCTCAACCCTTACATCTGACCATGGAAGGAACCAATCCTCTCACCATGTCAGAATGGCTCTGGGTCTCATCAATTAACCTTGGAGGAAACTTCAATCTGGAGAACACCGAGCTTCTCCCTGAAGTACTCAAACTTCACCTTAGGCAATGGCTTTGTCAACACATCAGCTATATGTTCCTCCATCGCAACATACTGGAGCTTCGCTACTCCCCTCTACACCATATCCCTGATATAGTGATACTTGATCTTGATATGCTTTGAATTGTCATGGAACACTGAATTCTCTGATAACTTCATGTAACTCTGGTTCTCACAATGTATACAAGTAGCATCCATCTGGAGATCAAATAAATCAGACAGTAGATTCCTCAGCCATACTGCCTCACAACTAGTTGAACAAGCTGTGACATACTCTACTTTAGCTATACTCAGTGCCACATAGGATTGCTTCCTTCTAAACCAAGAGATCACACTTGATCCCATACTAAAGCAACACCCTGAAGTGCTCTTCCTATCAATGGCACTACCTGCCCAATCTGAATCAACATAACCCTCTAGGTTAATCTTTTGATTCGCCTTGTACTTGAGCCCACAATCAATTGTACCCATTAGGTACCTTAGAATATGCTTTGCAGAAATCAAGTGAACATGTCTCGGATCTGTCAAGAACTGGCTCAAGGTGTTCACAGCAAAGCAAATATCTGGTCTTGTGTTCATAAAGTATATCAATGACCCAATCATCTAAAGAAAAATAGTAGCATCAACCATTTCTAATGAAGCATCACTCAAAAGCTTCAGGTTCGATGCCATAGGTGTGGTGATGGACTTGCAGTCCATCATCCCAAACCTCTTCAGAATATGTACAGCATACTTCCCTTGTCCGAGGGTGATTCCATCCGCATTCTGCCACACCTCCATACCTAGAATATAATGCATCATACCCAAGTCCTTCATTTCAAACTCAACAGCAAGATTTCTATTCATATCAGCAATAAACCCATCCTTACCTGTTACAAACAGATCATCTACATACAGTAGGAGCATCACTGATTTTCCATATTCAACCTTGTAGTAAAGGTTGGAATCTGCTTTACTTTTGGTAAAGATCAAACTAGATAGAAAGTTGTCAATTCTGTCGTACCATGTTTTGGGTGCCTGTTTCAAACCGTACAGAGCTTTCTTTAATCTGCACACATGAGACTCCCTATTATGTGTCTCAAAACTGAGTGGCTGCTCTACATACACTTCCTCTTCCACTACACCATTCAAGAAGGCAGTCTTGACATCCATTTGGTGTATCTTCCATTTCATCACTGCAGCCAAAGAAAGTATTGATCTGATGGAAGTGTGCTTGGCTACAGGGGAAAATGTTTCTTCATAATCTATTCCTTCTTTCTGTGAGAAGCCATGAGCCATGAATCTTTCCTTATATTTCTCTATGCTACCATATTTAGCATGCTTGATCTTGTAGATCCATTTAGAAGTTACAACTGACTTCCCTTCTAGTTTTGGGACAACATCCCAAACATCGTTCTTCATGATCGATTGACACTCTTTGATCATAGCATCCTTCCATTCTTTCCATTCTACCACTTATTCATAATTGTAAGGTCCTTTATTGATAAAGTCACATAGTAAAGCTACATATCCGGAGCAGGATCTGGTTCTCTTTCTTTCTCTGTGATTCTCTTCTGGAGCCCCATATCTTTCCGCACCTTGGATAATTTCTCGTACGTAAGCAGGTTTCCTCTTATGATAATTATTTTATTGAGGTGGATCTCTAGGTCTTTGTGGTTCTTCAAATTCTCGATCTTCTTCCTGAATTTTTTCATTCATGGTTGTGTCATGAATTCCGGGTTCTTCTGCTTCTTCAGGTTCTTCAACAGGTCTCTTTCTAGATTTGTTGTAAGCTATGTCTTCATCAAATGTTACATCCCTGCTGATGTCGATCTTCTTGAATATTGGGAAGTATATTCTGTAAGCCTTCGAGCTTTTAGAGTATCCCACAAATATACCCTTCTTTCCTGAAGGATCTAACTTTCTCCTCTTTTCTTTCGGAATGTGTATGTACACTGGACAGCTGAATATTTTGAAATGGCTGACTTCTGGTCTCTTGCTAGAGAAGACTTCTTCAGGAGTCCTATTCTTGAGTACTCTATGTGGAGTATGGTTCTGTACATACACCATTGTTCTGGCAGCCTCTAGCCAAGATGCATGGGAAGATCTTGACCATGAAGCATTGCTCTTGCAGCTTCTATGATATTTCTATTCTTCCTTTCTGCAACCCCATTCTATTGTGGATTATATATAGTGGATAAATCCCTCTTAATCCCTAATTCTTTGCATAAGTCTTTAATTCATTTGTTGTGAATTCTCTGCCATTATATGATCGAAAGGTCTTGATCTTCTTTTCTGTGTGGTTCTCGATCAAGGCTTTGAATTATTTGAACTTGTTGAAAACTTCATCTTTGTTCTTCATGAAGTAAATCCATGTCTTCCTATAAAATTCATCAATAAAAGAAACATATTATACATACTTGCTTAGAGAACTTGATGACATTGGTCCGCATACATCGGAGTGGATGACTTCCAAGATTTCTGGGAAGTATAATCTGTAAGCCTTCGATCTTTCAGAGTATCCCACAAATATACCCTTCTTTCCTGAAGGATCTAACTTTCTCCTCTTTTCTTTCGGAATGTGTATGTACACTGGACAGCTGAATATTCTAAGATGGCTGACTTCTGGTCTCTTGCCGAAGAATACTTCTTCAGGAGTCCTGTTCTTGAGTACTCTATGTGGAGTACGGTTCTGTACATACACTGCTGTTCTGGCCACCTTTTCCCATAGATGCATGGGAAGATCTTGATCGTGAAGCATTTCTCTTGCAACTTCCATGATAGTTCTATTATTCCTTTCTGCAACCCCATTCTATTGTGGATTATATGGAGTGGATAACTCCCTCTTAATCCCTGATTCTTTGCCTAATTCATTGAATTCATTTGTTGTGAATTCTCCACCATTATCTGATCGAAAGGTCTTGATCTTATTTTCTATGTGGTTCTCGATCAAGGCTTTGAATTATTTGAACTTGCTGAAAACTTCATCTTTGTTCTTCATGAAGTAAATCCATGTCTTCCTATAAAATTCATCAATAAAAGAAACATAGTATACATACCTGCTTAGAGAACTTGATGACATTGGTCTGCATACATCGGAGTGGAAGATTTCCAAGATTCCTTTTGCTTTGCTTTCGATACTTGGAAATGTTTATTCTTTGTGTTCTTTCCTTTCACACATCCTTTGCAGACTCCTTCATCTTTTGCTTGAATTTCTGGAATACCTTCAACAACTTTTCTTGCAAGTGGTAGTGCTCTGTAGTGCACATGTGCAAGCCTTCTGTGCCAAAGTTCATTTGTCTCTACTGTGTCATGGACCAAAGCTTGTTCTGGATGGCCCTTCAATTTGTATAATCCTCCTTCTTGTTCTCCAATTACTATTGCATCGTCAATAGTCTTTCCTCTTGGCCATCTACAAATGCAACCCTCATGCCTTTTGCATCCAGTGCCAATATGGATAGAAGATTCTTCTTTAGTCTTGGTACAAACAAGACATCCTTCATTTTCATAGACTTTCCAGAGTCTAGCTTCTAGGATGACTCACCACTACCTTTTATGGGATATTAGTAGTCATTCACAACTTTTACCTTATGGGGTGAATTATGTTCGGATAGTTTCTCAAAGGATTCCTTGAAACCTGTCATGTGTTTGGAAGCCCCATTGTCAATAAGCCAATATTTGCTTCCATGAGTGATAGTTCCCGTGAGAGAAGAGATTAGAACATGTTCATCTTCACTTGAAGAGTGTTGTAATCTCATAGATCACATAAGGTTACCAATAATAAATACTAAAACATAACTATAAATCAGAGACAAGAGACAAGAACAGATAGGATAACAGATTATATTAATGCAATGAGTTCATACAAGGCAGAGAACTGAACTGAGTTCTCATTTGGCTCAACAGCCTAATATATACAATGTACAGACAGTTACAAAATAACTACCTGTCAGTTCGGTGAACTGACACGAATTTTAGTTAGTCGACCTAATATTTCTAGTAAGTCGGTCGACCGACTTAGTCAGCTGATTGAATAAGTCGTCCCATCGACTTAGTCGGCTGATCGACTAAGTTGGTCTTCATTTCAATTCGACTTAGTCGACTTGCTCCTTCTACATCTCCCCCATGAACAAAACGTTTCTTCGTCCTGAAGAAACAGGGAGGTACAAAAAATGAAGCTCTATCGAACCGTTGAAGATTGCTATTGCTGTGGACTGTGCAGACGGATGGTTGGTCTCTTCTGGACGCAGACTTCGACGATGGCTAGAGTTGTGATGGCAAGGTGATGCTGAAAGTCCGTCCAACTTTGTAAAGCTTTTTGGATGTCGATCATTAATGTTGTTAAACTTGATAGGACTGACATCTTTTTTGAAATGGGGACTTCTGCGATTTTCTCCATATTGGGGCCTAAAGCTTGGTTCTGCTCTGCTACTGCATCGATGAGTCATTTCATCTGGGGGCAAATGACATTGACCTTTTCTAGGTTTGGAAGAGCCTGTTGTACCCACTGATGAGCTACTCGTTCCAGCTGCTGCAGCTTGGTGGTATCCAGCACGATCTGTTCCTCTATGGTCTGTCTGAGTGCTACCTCCGTCATTTTCCTACCCTCCAAAGCCTGAATGCCTTGTCTTGTCTGCCTTGTCTGCTAATAGACCTACCCATAATGAGTAGGCTAGTCGCGTAAGACTTCTTCTGTGATGACAGATTCCTCCATGTGGTCCTGGAGCACCTTGTAGGCCTCTGAGAAGGCAGTGTGCTGGGCTAGGAGTAATCGAGCAGTTTCCTCCTTTTGTTCTTCCTTAGTCTCTTGCATCCGGGCCTAGACGGTCGATACCATAGTCTCTAAGAGCTGGTATGCTCTTTCAAGTGGTCGATCTGTGTCGACTTTGATAGGTCCTGGTATCATGGTCTGTGCTAGAGCTCTGCATTTGTTGAGAAACTCAACTTCTTCTGCATTTTTGGCTGTAAGCTCTTTATTTTTCTGAACTGTCCTTAGCTTTGCTTCTTTGGCCATGGTTTTGAGGAGCTAGCAAACCTCTGTGTCGGTCAAGGAACTTGCATCCTTTAATATTATCCAGAGGTTGGAATTTTTGGTATGATGTGCTTTCTTCTTCTTGTGTTTGTCGGCCTCCGGCTCTTGGGTGCCTTCGGCAGTTGAGGTTAGTTCTGTGGTCGGGGGAACGGAAGTTGATGGATTCTCTGGTAGGGGGGTTGGTATGACTACGTCCGGCTGAGAAGATCTATGTGGTTGTGATAGGTCTGGTTGTGAATCTGGTGGTGGTGGGGGGGTGGTGATAGTGGTGGTGGAGGCGATGGGGTCGAAGAAGGAATTGGGGTGGATGGGTTGGCTGGAGTGTGTTGTGGGCTTCCATCGGAAGAGATACCTGCTTCCAAAGGTGTAGTGGGTAGATCGTCCTGGGCGTCAGTGTTGATTGGATCTATGACAGATTGTGATGCTCCAATTACGTTGCCTTGTTGGTTTCGGGTGAATGTTGTCATAATGTTTGCATAGGGATTTTTGCTTGCATAGAGAGGAGCTGTTGTTTGTATTTTGTGGGCCGACTGAAACAGTGCAGGCAGCGTCGCAAAGAAATATTTAAGCTCAGCATCCTCGTCGACCTTGGCTTTGACT
Organism: Pseudotsuga menziesii; assembly: GCA_001517045.1. Classification (NCBI taxonomy): domain Eukaryota; kingdom Viridiplantae; phylum Streptophyta; class Pinopsida; order Pinales; family Pinaceae; genus Pseudotsuga; species Pseudotsuga menziesii. The sequence goes on from LPNX010953232.1 coordinate 68,383, forward strand.
GTCTCCAGGATCGCTCTTTGATATATTTTGTGGGGGCTGACCGATTGTTGAACTGAGGCTTGCTCCTCGACTACGGGTGTCGGGGATGGGGGTGGAGGGGTCGACATAAGGTCGACAATGTTTTCAGGCGTCGGTGTCATTTTTTATTTCTTTGGCCGACCCTCCGGAGCTCCTGCATCCAGATACCATTGAAACTGAGTTTCAACTGAGACTTTATTTGCAGCGACGTCCTCGACAATGTCGACGGCTGCAGCTACTAGCTCCTCCTCATCGTCGGACGAGTCAGCAAGAAGAATCTTGCGCTTACCCTTGCCTTGTTGTAGTTTTTGGGCCTTGATTCGCCTTCTGGCGACAACTATCTCCTTGGATAGCTTCTTAATGATGCTTTTGGATAAAGCATATTCTGGGTCAGCATCCTCGACTTCACCTGTCGGTATTTGAATTGGGTTGACAATTGCTGGAGCCGGAGGGGTTGTTTGTTGCTGTGTTTGTACTATTGGTTGTTGTTGTTCTGTCGGCTGTGGGTCGACTACCTTTGTAGTCGAAGGTTTGACAGTGATGTGTACCCGACTAGTGGGCTCATCCAAGGTGTCCTCTGACACAAATGTGCTGATGTAAAGATTAAGCTTGTAGTCTTCCTCTTTTTCTTGGTCGGTAAGTGGCTCTGTGATGGAGAAGTCGACCTGTTTGGTAGCCTCAGGTATTTGTATTCTTCTCTGAGCCTGTCGGGTCATGTTTCTTTGGCTGGATGACCATGGGACTTGCCCATTTGGACTGATCGATGGGGTAAATGATCCCTGCTACTAACATGTTGTCGATTTCCTTTTTAACTATTTCTTTGTACTTATGAGCTAGTTTATAAGGTCTTTTCTTGACAGGTCAGACATCAGGTTTAGTATCTATTTTCATTTCACCCATATCTTGTACTAAGCCTTTTAAGTCTTTATAGTCCCTTGCAAAGACATCCTGGAACTCTCTAAGTAAGTTCACTATTTCAGTGGTCTGCTGTTCATTCCAGTAGTCACCAATCTTGGCTATTTTGGTCGGTTGTCATTTGAAATGTCGACCTCCTTAGTTTTCACTTTGGCATCTAGCCACTCTGGTGCTTTAGCTTCATTGATTGGCTGAATTCCTTCTGTGAATTGTGATAATGTGGCAGGGAAGTTAGCTGCAGTCATTCTGTCAAGATCTGGTTTCTCAGTAGTCTTGACTTTCAAGATTGAGTAGATGGGTTTTGTTGTTTCCATGTGGTCGGTCTTCCATCTGAAGCTTTTACCTTCCATGTGTTCATTTTCTAAGTGTAAATGTGTCGACTGTGATTTTGATTCAGTTTGTATCTTGTTACAGTCCTTGATTTGTCGATGGTCTTGGAAGGGTTGTTTTTTTTCCGGTTGGAGAAATTGTTTGATTTGGTGTGCTGTCCCAGCAAATTGTTTGTTTTGAGGTATGAACTGGAAGTCCTGAATAAAATTTTGTTTAATTTCATGCCAAAAGAATGTTTCTCCTCGAGATTCCTCCATCTTATACCATTTATTGGGTAAGTCGGCTAGTGTTGAAGGGAAAAAATGTGGCCAGGCTCTCTCGTCTTTATATCCAAGTCTTCTCCACTCCTTTTCATAAGTCTTAATGTGTTCTTCTGAGTCTTGACCTTGGATAAAGAAAGGTATTTGAGCTTCCTGGGTTAACTTTTTTCCACCAAACCATTCGACAAAGAAATTTGAAGCAGTTGTCCAGCTCTGCAATTTTGTCTGATGGGTAGCCCACCACCTAGCTGCTTGACCTCACGTTTGACCTGTAAATGTTTCCACTAAGCTTTGAATTTTGCCATGTTCTCCAATATTTTTAGATACTTGTTCGACATGCATGACTGGGGATTCCCTTTCCTTATACCTAGGTAGTTGATTAGTGTGTAAGTTGGTTGGTTGTAAGGTAGGTCGTTCTCTGACTTTCTTTTCAAATACTTTGGGGATAATTGATACAATGAAGCACTGTCGGGTGGGTTTTTTCTGTACTTTTGGTATAGTCCAGCACCCTCTTGCTTGTGTTTCATAATTTTCCATTTCCCAGTCATATAATTCAGCATCTGAATTATAACCAATTGAGTCTTGGTTACCTAAGTGAAGTTCCCCATAGATGTTTGCTTCTGTATAGTCCGTATTGTTATGGATCTGGTAAATCTATCTAACATCGACTTCCTCATCAATCGGTTTGGTCCAAGGTGCTCCTTGGGAAGGATTAATGGGTACAATGACTTTGTGACCATTTCCTTTTAACTTAATTCGTTCTTTGTCTAAGGATATGGAGGATTTCATCTTTCGTCCCCAAGGTCGACCAACTAGCGCTGGGAAGGAACTAGATCCTTCTTTTGGGTCGATGATTTCAAAATCAACCTTAGTCGAAATTCCTTTGATGGTCGTGTCGACATCTTTCCAAACCCCAATGGGTTCAATGAGACCTTGGTCGGTGAGTTTTAGGTAAATACCTGATTCGTAGAGTTGAGGTCTTCCCATCTTTTCCCATGTATCCCTGGTCATGATATTTACCTGAGATCCGAAATCGAGAACTACTTGTCGGACGTGATAACCTTCGATTTCCAGGTCAACAAGTGGGTCGACATCGTTTTTGTCTTTTTGGTTTAGGCTGCATATGTTCTTAGTTTGTTTTTCGGGATTAGTACTTTTTATTCCATGTAATAAGTCAATGAACTGGGATACGGATTTGTCGTTTTGAATGAGATGGGTTAATTGCTGTGTCATGCTAAGTCGACTGTTAATAATGTCTTCTTGCTGTGCAATGTCGTGGAATATGTGGGTGGCTTCTTGATATGTTTGTTTTTCTTTCATAGGATCTGGATAACCATTTGTGTTTTTAATTTTACTAATTTGAAGATTATCAGGGCCTGTTTTTGTGCCTTGTCAAGTAACGATATGTAGATTCTTAGTAGTTAGCACATCATGCTTTTGTACACAAGACAAGACATTAACATTTTTCTTATTATTGATTTTCTCTAACATGGTAGGAAAATCCTCCAGAGAGTGATCGCCTACTCCACAATGGTTACAGAATTTCAGATTAGTCCTGTCCTTGTATGGACAGTCGACGTATCGGTGCCCTTATTTATGACATATAAAGCACTGGGTAGATCGACGCAGTCGTATGTCACGATTCCCAACGAATCGACCTCTTCCTCCAAACCCTTGTCGTCGATTGTTGTACTGGTGCTCATATCGTCGGCCTTCATATCTTTTCCTGTTCTGGTCATTGGTACTATTTTGCTCATTGTTTTGCGCTACTGCATTCATCTGGTAGACCGCCTGATAATTCTGTCGATTTTTCAGGTTTAATTGATAGTCAGCCGTGTTGTGACTTTTTGTCTCACAGATGGCGCACCAGGAAGTTTTTGCGTTCTTCATGTTAAACGGACATTCTTTCGTAGAATGATCTCCATGCTCCTGGAATATGTCACAAAATGCTTTAGTTTGCACAAAGCGGACGTCTTGTCGACTGTATTCGTGTCGACAATTATCTTTCGAGTGTCCGGCTGTGGAACATTTAGTACACCATATTTCTTGATTCTTGAGGGTCAGTTCTTTCAAATACTTCTGCACATTCTTGAGCTGTTCTTCTAACCTGTGGTCCGTCAGATATGCAGGTATATCTTCGTCCATTTCCACCTGTAGAGCTTTGGTCAGCACATATTCATATGTCTTGAACGTTTCCAGACTGATATGTCGGTGTACTTTCTGTGATAATCCTGCAAGGAACCATTGAATTAGTAGTTGTTCATCAATAACATAATCTAGTTTGCTTAGTAGGTCCTTCCAACGTTTGTCGTAGTCGCGGACTGTCTCCCCTAGCTTTTGATGTGTTGTCTTGAGCTTTTTGGCAGCCAGGTGCTTAGCGTCTGGGGTTTTGAAGAATGATAAGAACTGCGCCTTGATCTCAGCTTTCATCGCTCTGGGTTTCCTTTCTGAAAAGGTCATGTACCAGGTCAAGGCCCTTTTCTGTAAGGCTCCTGCGAATTGAGCCATCTGTCATTCTTCATCTATCACCTGGTTTGCTTCCCAAGTCGACTCACAGATGAACCAATGTCGTCTGGGGTTTTCATCCCCCTCATAGAGAGGAATGTGAGCTGATCTGTGACCCATGTCTGAATCACTTTCACTGCTCTCAGAATTTGGCGGGGTCGGAGGTGTGGGTGGTGGTGAACGTGGTGGGGTTGTTGATGTAGTCGCTCCTAAAGAATTTTGGTCGATGGAACTTGTGCCTACGTCGGTGGTCAATTCTTCTTCGATGTACAGTGGGTTTTTGTGGATTTCTACTGTCGATGGGCCACTGAAACTTTGTGTGCATAGGTCTGCTTGTTCAATTTCTTCAAAATCTGTACTTGGCGGGGGGGTTCTCCTTCATGTGTCGGTAAGAGCAAGTGGATACTTCGGAGGGAGGGTGCCACTTGAATCTTCACCCAGTTCCCTTCGAAAGGTCAGCGTATGACAAGATGTCATCCGGTGTACGTGTTGTCTCCTAGTCGACTCTAGATACTATAGTCACTAGCTCTTAGTCGGAGGTCGTCTTCGACAATAGTCTGTATTTTGGTATGTGGATTTAATGGGGAAAGGTTCGTTCCTTCACCAGGAGCTATTAATTGGAGAGCTTATGGCTCCTCTATCCATACTTCTTCCTCCTTAGGGGACACCTCTTGTTCTATGCCCTCTTCCTGTCGGTCATGACCCAACCTTGGAGGATTCTCTTCACGGTCAGTCTCCCTAGGGTTTTGTTCTCTGCGCAGCCCGGTGGCTCTTTCGCGTCTTGCTTCCCTTCTCTGCTATCTTTCGTCCCTTTCTTGTTTCTGAATGTTTGACATACTTTCATACAATACTATTTCTTTGGGTCCTCTACGGTCAACTTTTCATTACTGGTGACGGCTATCCCTTTTTAGGTCGACTAGGATCCACTATACTCTACCTCCGACACATGACCAGCTACCCCCCCATAGCCTACCCGACGCTTTTAGAAATCCCGGATAGTTCGAATCACTTGCTTAGGAAGTATTCCCACTCCCTTTCTGCAATAAATTTCTCCCACTTCCTCTTCTTCTCCGCCCAGTTGGTGTTTGGTGGCTATTCGCACAGTGGTGGTCTAGGTTCGACGATTTTTCCTACTCCGTTCTTTATCAATAATTTGAACAACAAGGTCAGTAAGGAGCACAAGAATTGTTCAGTGAAATCTGTGTAGAATTTCACTTTGATAGTTTCCACTGACGTTCGGTCTTCGACTGCTTGCTCCTCACAGAAGTCATCGGTGATTTGCTCGAACCACTTCGACAAATTTGTTCGACCTCCGCAAAACAGTTTATCTAGCAACTGCTGTTCTTTAGTCGCGTCCAGCTTTCTCATCCAGAAGCTGCTTCAACAATTGTGGCACTGATTCGACGAATTTTTCATGTGTCTCTGTGAAAAATCTTGCTTTGGCTTCAGTAACTATCAATCTGTTTCTTCTTGCATAATTTTGCAAGTGGTTCGCAACTTTACGGTCCCACCAGTCCTTGATCTCCTGCTCTTGTATCATATGTGAGCATATATTTTAGACATGTATGTCCCAGTAATGGAACCAATGTTGTAATCTCATAGATCACATAAGGTTACCAATAATACATAATAAAACATAACTATAAATCAGAGACAAGAGACAAGAACAGCTAGGATAACAAATTATATTAATGCAATGAGTTCATACAAGGCAGAGAACTGAACTGAGTTCTCGTTTGGCTCAAAAGCCTAATATATACAATGTACAGACAGTTACAAAATAACTACCTGTCGGTTCGGTGAACCGACACAACTTTTAGTTAGCTGACCTAATATTTCTAGTAAGTCGGCCGACCGACTTAGTCGGCTGATCGACTAAGTCGGCCCATCGAATTAGTCGACTGATCGACTAAGTCGGTCTTTGTTTCAAGTCGACTTTGTCGAATTGCTCCTTCTACAAAGAGTCTTCACTTTCTTGTTTTACTCTCTTTCTGGGAGGATCATCATCCTCGGCAGTGTGAGCATGATGTCTTCTTTTGGATTTCCTCTTCTTCTTGGGTCCATTCTTATTCATGGGACAGTTTCTAGCATAGTGTCTTATTTCATTGCACGTATAACATCTGATTTTAGATGAACCTTTCTGATGAGAATGCTTACCTTGGTGATGATCCTTTTCCCTTCTTCCTGTCTTGGAGTGTACTATGAGAGCTTGATCTTCACTTCCCATATTTTCTTCTCGATCTGCTATTCAAAATTCTTCTTATGAAAATTATTCCCACAATCTACTGAACTTGACTAACTTCTTTCTAGCACAGATTCCTTGGATGAAAGAATCCCATGACCTAGGGAGGCCATTCAAAGTTGTCATCACAATTTCTGTGTTCTCCACTTCTTCATCTACTGCTTCCAGCTATTCTTTTATCTAGGAGACCCTTGTGAAGTATGACTAGGTGGTCTCCTCATTATGGTTCTTTACATTCTTCAACTAGTTCCTTAGAGTAATCTTCCGATTGATGTTCTTCGCTTCAAACAATTTGGTTAGGGTATCAAACATAGCTTTAGGTGTCTCGAGGGAGGACACCTGTGGTATTAGGTGATCCTTGATATAATCAACAATGATCCTCTTTGCCATAACCAACTTCTTCTTATGTAAGTCCTTGGCCTCATCTCACTCTGGAACTGGAACCTCCTTAGTGATATAGGAGTCTAACTCATTTTCTTCCAGGACCAGAGAGATCCTATACTTCTAGGCTCAAAAGTTATCAACTCCCTCAATCTTTTCATCAAGCTTGGTATGATGAGACATCTTAACTGAGAACCTCAACTAGAAATACAAAATATTTAGATCTTACCAGGTCAAGATGTCGAATCTAGATTTGGAGCTGAAATCCTGCATTGTTGGTTTAGAAGCATATTAGGGTTTTTCTTTTCTGGGGTTCTGTCCAACCAAATGCTTTGAATATGATCCCTAAATTTTATTTTGGGGAGGAGATCAATCCAAGCCTAGGCTCACTAAAAAATTCCACTTCTATGAAAATCCATAATTTTCGGCAGTAGTGTCGGGTCCAAAACTAAAAAACCTCAGAATTGGATTCTGCGTCGACAGAAACATGTGCCCTAGGGAGGAGAGTTATTCCACCCTAATTTTGCTGAAAATATATGGATAGAGATCCACAAAAGAGGAATCCCTAGTTCCCACAACTGACCAGTATCTTCTTCTTAGGTTAGCTCTGATACCATGTTAGATTTTTAACATTAAGCTAGTATATCATTAGGATCTTTAACTGAGAGAACAATAGGCACATTAATCAAATAGAAGAGACAATGAACACAGTGTTTTTCCTCAGGGAAACCATAAATGGAGAAAACCCCGCAACTTCCTTTGAGATAGAATCAGCACCAAAAGTGAAACCCAAAATAGTAAGATGATCTCCCAACAGCAGTAACATGTTTCTTCCTTTCCCCAGTGTCTTTCTCTTCCTCAGCTATGCACTAAAACTGAGTGTGTGTGAGTGTGTGATAAATAGAGAGGCTAGCTGTCTATTTATATTAATTCCCGACTTGACTAAACCCAACTAGGGCCGGATTCACTAGGTGGGTCTAATAACCCTAGTGCCCCGGAACTGCAGGGAATTTAACCCTTAGACAATAGGATGGTTACCCACATTGACTTGACATGAATTGATTACATTATAGAAACTCCTGATAGGAACCTCAGGGCATGACATGACTCAAGTACATCTCGGAATAAATATCGGGTTACAATACATAAGAAATACAAGTGAATACATTCCGAAGTTACAATTACATCAACATAACATACATGTATGTGCATCCATAATCACATTTTTATTTTATACGCAATCTCTAGATACAAGTCAATAAATGTTTTACCATAAATAATACAATTCATTGAAATAAACCACTTAATAAATCATTTGGAACTTATAAGAGATATACTAGATGTACCAATTTTTCACTACCAATGCCATAAGACCATTTGAACATTAAACATAAACATTATGGCATAATACAAGTTTTACCATTGTCATAATACGATTTGAACATTAAACATTAAACATAAATATTACGACATGCTCTAGATAATTTATGAGATTCATCATTTTACATAATAGTTGACCAAAAAATGAGTATTAGGGAAATAGGGACTAGTAAAAAAAAAATAGATTGGTAGTGTTTTTTACAACAATTCCAAACTACAAGATTTATATCACTGATGAGATTCATTTTAGGGTTAAACTTAACTCAGGAATGATTCAAATGGTTTAGGTACCAGCACATGTTTTTGGGCCAATGGTATTTGGTGACCCATGGTATTGTACCATGGTATTGTTTTTTGGGTACACAGTATACTCCCAAAAGACCAAACACCTAGATTAGCCACTCACAGAAATACATCACATATCGACACACCGATGTTTTCACATGGTTTAAACCCTCGAAAGGGAAACACTCCATGGCCCCAACCAAATAGCTACTTGGGGAAGTTTATTATGCAAAATAATGAAAGTTACAAATGAGCTTCTCGTAATCAATCAACTAGCCAATGAACCTCCATGCTCTTTAAATAGATATCGTGGACCAATCGGGTGCTAAGCCACATATCAAAGGTAGTTATGATCTAAGTGAAGATGAACCATCAAATCACTCTATGTATAGAACATATCGTGACCGTCGGATTAGATATTTACAAATTCATACTAAAGAAACACACTTTTCCTAATGGATATATTATAACAAGTTTATCATAACTAACTCCTAAGTGTCTAAATGTCCTAACATCCCCCCTTAAGAAGAAATTGGATTATGATTGAAGGATTTACAAAAGTGACACTATAAGGATAAGGAAGGAGGAATTAGATCATGTCCCTACTTCATGAAAAATTCCTAAACTCCTAGCATAGATCGAAGTTTAGAAAACTTCACTTCTGTAAGAGACCTGGTGAAGGTGTCTGCAACTTGATCATCTGTAGGGTAAAAGAGCACTTTAAGAATGTGATCATGAAGCATATTTTTTTATGAAGTGCATATGTAGCTCAATGTATTTGCTGCATTGATGTTGAACTAGATCTTCAGTGAGCTTGATGGCACTTTGATTGTCGCACAAAAGTGGAGTAGGTTGTTTTTGCTCAAATCCAAAATATGAAAGGATCTATTGAAGCCATAAAGCTTCCTGACTAGCATTAACTACGGCTCGATATTCTGCTTCTATTGAAGAAAGAGCAAGAGCTTGTTGTTTCTTAAAATCCCAAGTGATAGGTCTATATATTAGATTAAAAACATAACCTGCAGTATAATTTCAATCATCAGGATCACTGGCCCAATCTGAATTAGTGAAACCAACCAACAAAGGAGTCCTCACTATATTGTAATCAATCCCAAATTGAATTGCACCCCGAATATATCAAAGTATTTGTTTCTCTACTTTCCAGTGACTTTCCTGAGTTGTTTTCATATAGATGGCAACAAGAAAAATGAGAAAAGAAAGGTCAGGATGAGAATGATTCAAGTATTAGAGACTACCAAAAAGATATCGATACAAGGTGGCATCTACTTCAGGTAAAGTACAAGTGGAAAAAAGTTTGACTTCAGACTAGAAGGGAGAAGGGGTTGGCTTACAATATTCCATGTGAAAGCGACGAAGAAGGTCACAAGCATACTTATATTGAGAAATAAAGATTCATTCTTTCGTTTGAAAGACTTGGAGACCAAGAAAATAATGCAAATGTCCTAAGTCTAACATTTCAAATTTTTTCTTAAGACTAGATTTCACATGAGTTAACAACCTAGGGTCACTACTAGTGATCATCAACATATAGAAAAAGTATGATGAGATGGTTTCCTACTTTCTTGGTATAGACATTGGGGTCAAAATGGCATCTAGAAAAACTAGTGTCAAGCAGAAAGCTATCCATTTTGGCATACCAAGCTCTAGGATCTTTCTTAAGTACATATAAGGATTTCTTAAGGCGACATACAAGGATAGAGTTATTCTGAACATATCCAAGAGGTTGTTCCATGCAAATTTTATCATGTAAATCACCATGTAAGAATTCATACTTGAGATCCATTTGATGGAATTTCCATTTATGTAAGGCTGCAAGGGAAAGAACAAGGAAGATGGAGTTCATTTTTGTTAGAGGAGAAACAGTTTCATTGTAGTCAATCCCTTCAACTTGGGAAAAACATTTGGCAACTAAAATTGCTTTAAGTCTTTCAAAATTTCCATCTAATGCATACTTAGTTCTATAGAACCATTTACATGTAACAAGTTTTCTTCCTTTTGGAAGAGGTACAAGATCCCAAGTATCATTCGCCACTAAGGAATGACATTCTTCATCCATAGCTGCATTCCAATCTGGATTTCCTGAAGCTTCTACAAAAGTCTCTGCATCATGATTCTCCAAAACCTTAGCCAAAAGAGAAGAGTCTTGGTGGAACTTAGAATGTGTTTGAGGTTGATCTCTAGGATCACCAACAATATCACCACTTGCTTCACATTTTGAATGAACCCATCGAGGAAGAAATTGTGCTAGTGCAACTAGAGGAACATGAGTAAGATGAGGTGGATTTTCATCCCCACTTTCATCATCAGAAACTGGAGTTGGAAATATGTCAAGGAAGTTGGATGTAGAACAAGGCACAAGAGTCAAATTAGGCTTGAAATCCAAAGATGGCACAAACACTGAGTTTGGCTCGCATGCCAAGAGATTTTCATCAAATTTAACATCTCTTCTAATGATTATATCATGAGAATGTGGCTGAAGAAGTCTATAACCTTTCATATCTTCAGAATATCCAACAAATATGCAATTTTCACATTTAGGCTACAAGGATTTCCACTTTTTATCTGGAATGTGATCCCATGCTTCACTACCAAACACAGAGAATTGACTTGTGTAAGAATTTACTTCTTAATCATATCTAGGAGCTAGAACAATGTTCAGACATGAAGTGTTTGACAAAATTTGCAAGAGAATCAACAAAGAGACAAAAAATACATGGAATAGCACATGTGAATGGTGCTAATTATTACCACCTAAGTTGTACTTAGTGGTTTTTTATCAAGTGAGCTTGGTGAACCGGACAAAGATGATTTTTTCGGACTTCAAAAGACCTTCATAAGTGCTTTTGGGAAGTGCTTGTTGTACCATATCACATGTTCATACCCCGTAGGGGAGTTGTAATAAAATGTTCTAGCATGATAGTGTCTGTAAAAGACTCGGCCTCATTGACTTTTATTTTTCAATCCGATCAGCCCAGGGTGTTTTTTCCCTTGGTTATTATTGGTTGTTGAATAAACGACTAATAATTTCGGTGTTTTTCACTCAATACCTCCAAAGTTGGGGTGGTCGACTTGGAATTTAGGCCTATTGAGGTTATTAGGGTCTATGTGTCAATGTATAACATGCTAGGCATTATGGTCGAGTGATATGAACATGTCTAAGTCCCCCTAGGTTTTAATTTAATTTTTTTTAAAGTTTTTTTAATTTTAATTTTTCCACAAAACTTACGCTATTTTTTAATAGTCTAAATGGAAAAATTGGTTTTGTAATAAAAGTGGGCCCAGAAATCAGTTTCAGTCATGCGGGTGCTCATTTTCAAGTGCAGAGAACCATGCAAACCCATAAACCCACTTTTTCTAAGTTTTGAGTGATTTATCCATCACTAAGCTCAAAAATCCCTAAAAATCAAATATTGATTATTTTAATTAATAAATTAATTAAATAATGGAGAAAATTCTAAATTCTAAATCATTGGGATTTGCTCGGATTTGACTAAAATCGGTCTCATCGGCTTGAGATTGAATGGAGCTAACCATTCCTTAACTAAAGGAGGCCATTTGGACTGAACTGGGACTACACCACAGCATGCAATCTTGGGAATTGTGCCCTCTCTCTCTCCTCCACATGTGTTTGCCCATCTAGATGAGTTTTGGTGGATGATTCAATTAGTAGGTTGAGGTGTTAGTTCGATCATCTCTTTGATTTGCAGTTGCACTTAGTGAGACTCAGATCAGGCTTAGTTAGACACGGACCAGGTCGAGATTGACCCCACATGCAGCTGCAGTCTCTCTCTCCTTGGGAATTGCGCCCCCCGTGGACTAGATTTCCAGTTTTTGTTATAAATAAAGCTCAGTTTTCCTCTTCCAAGCTAGTTAGAACTAGATCGAGGTGTTTTTTCTATTGTATTTTGTACTATTTTGGAATAAAGAATCTTTGGAGGCAATATTTATGGTGTAATGATTTTCATGTGTGGATCGTGATTGTCAAGTGCTTATGAGGTATAATCTGTATTATTGATCTTTGCTTTTTGTTGGTTATTTGTTGGCCCTGAAGGAGATAGCTCCCTCCTATTGGGGTAAGAGATTATTCTATTTTTATTTATGCTCTTACTATTCACTTGTTTCAGATCTCTTGTAGTTTCACGTATTAATTGCATGCTTTCTAATTGTCTTTTTCCAACAACACCCATGATTTAACCATCTATTTGTGCAAGGATTTCTAAGTTGCAGGTGATCTCACTTGTAGAAGGGGTTGAGATAGTTTGCATATTCCTTATCTTCAGGATATTTTGGAGGACATAGTCCCTCTGTATTCCACCAAAACAGACTCCAAAGCCCAACATTCCCAGGCTTCCAGCACTCTTTCTCTCTCTTCCTCCTTCTAAAAATCAAAATTTTACCCGGATACTTTATTTACAAGCTTTGTTATTATTCAGATATATTATATTAAAGAAAAAATTAACATATATCTATTGTATCAAGGCTCATAATCTATATCTCAATCCTAAAAAGTTTCGTAAAGCATTCTAGATCTAGTTTAGGGAAATCATCTGTTTTGCATGGCAATTTAAAGAGAATCCATAGTTTGGATGCAATAGATTTATGTTTCTATTTTAAAAGATAAAATACAGAAATTAGTGCATATTTCATTGGATTCCCAAACAGAAATCCAATATCCCAAGGAATTCTTGCTTTCCTTGGTTCTGTTTTCACCATTTTAACTAGTTTTAACTTAGTTTTTTTTGTTTAAAGTAGGCTGACCCAAAGGTACTTTAAAAGTGATTTTGGGAATATTTAATTCTAATAATATCACTGTATTTTATCATTTCTAACATAAAGAGGAGAAGCTACTGTTCTAAAGTGGCTTTTGGGCCATCTGAATCCCCCTAGGGGTCTCCCTTTTGAATGTAATCTTTAATTTTGGAATTTTGTAAAGGATTGGTTTCATCCTGTATAAGGAACAAGAGGATTCAGATAATTTTTCTGATATTATAACTTATTATAATAAAAAATTATTTCCGAATAGGCTCTTTCGAGCCCATTCCCCGTCCCCCGTGGGGGGATTCGCGTCCTTTTTTCAGTTTTTGCAATTTCTTATTTTTCTTTTCTCTAGATTAGTTTCATTGATGTAGAATAATATGATGTGATTAATTTATCATATATTCCATATTACAATATCAAAGTAACTTTAATACTTCCCCCACGACTTCCCGATTGACCCGAAAGGGGAAAGAGATGCGTGGTAGGACTAATTAGAAAACTTGTGGTTTGCTTCCTTTTTGTTGCTTATCATTAATATATGCAATCAATATTTTAAAATCAATGCCTTCCTTTATTCCTTGATTGAGGTCCACTTGGACCGAAAGAGGTTCCTGGAAGGTTTTTTCTTTCTAAAAAACTCATCCTTTAAAATTTACTAAAATTGACAAGACTCCAGTGTGTATGCCATGCACTTGGCTGTGGTTTGTTTGATCAACCAAGCTGCATCAAAATCAACTTGAATGACTAGATTAATTAGTCTTCACCTTCCCCAATTAACCACCATCAAGCAAAAATTCAACGCCTCGATCAATCCGTAAATGGTGGAAAAATACCCAAAGGAAGTGGGAACTCCTGGATAGTGACATGAGGGAACCAATCTATGTTACACCTTCAAGAGTATTATGAACACAGTCTCAGAGAGTCCATTCATCCCACAAATTCCTTGTAGGTAGCCGTGAAGGTTTATTTTTGGACATACTCCAAGTACCCCTTGGATATATCTGGAGTACCCCCATCGCCTAATTTAATCCATTCATATTCCACATTAACTTAAAATGTACCAAGAGGAAATCACAAAACATTCACTCCAGGCACATGCAAGTACATTTGATTATTTTATGACTCCATTTTTAAGGCACTCGTTCTGTGTTTAAATCTTTTGATATATATATATATATATATATATATATATATATATATATTGTGTGTGTTAGCATTGTGCTTTCTTGTGCTCATTTTGTTATCTCATCATCTATGGTTATTAATGTTTAATTTCAAACTCCTAAACAACTCATTCAGTCTAACATGATCATAGTAAAGTAATTTGTCTTATTAATTTAATAGGGTCTACCCCCCTTGGCTTCGTTAGGAGTTGAGCCTAAATGGAGGAGTCAAGAACAAGGTGACAACCTTGACTCGAGACTTGCCCCCAAGGACACACCGAGTGGCTTGAAGCTTTCTTCCATGTCCCCCCCAAGTGTGTGAAATGCGGCAACACCTTTTGGCATCGTTGTCGGGGATAAATCTTTTTATTCCCGAGTACGACTGAGCTTAAATTTTTTCTAAACAACTAAAAAAATACAAATTTTGATTGATCTTGTCTTTAACAAATTCCTACAACAAAGAAACTAAGGGTGAAGCCATTGAATTAGAAGAAAAGGGAACTTCTAAAGATCCCATGGAAAAGGTGGCAGACATGATAAAAAACTTGGTTACTAGTCAAAACCAACAGATGGCCAATCATACTGCACAATTGAATGACGTGCAGAATAGATTGATCACAATGGAAAAGAATAATGGACCTAGGAAGTTTTAGCCCAAGAAAAATAAGATGTATTAGAAGAAATCCCCTCAGTAAGATCCTAGGAGTCCAAACCCATTAGACTCAGCTAACATGGTAGAAGAAGTACTTCAATGGTGTAGAGCTTGTGAACAATTCCACCAAGAAATCACTTGTTACATTCCAAATCAAGTCATGGAACATGGACTTACCGAGGTCAGTAGTCAGGAAACGACCTCAAGCGAGCCTGATCATGTATACATGGTAGGCGAGGCCTACCCTTTGTCACCAGCTAAACAGTACAAACCTAAGGATGAAACCATTGAAGAAACTTATAGTGAAACGTATGATGAAAACTGTAATGTGCATGATGGGACTCCTACGTGTTCTCCATATAATGATGATAGTTTGGAAGGTTTACTGCCTTGTGACCTTTTTTCTTTAGAAGATGAGTATGAAAATGAGGACAAGTATAACTTGGAGCATGATACAAGTGACGAAGACTCCCTTATGTCCGACAAAGATGTTGATAATGAGCCATAATCTTTTGATGGTTTTGTTCATTCTCCTATCTATGGTGTATCTAAAGGAAAGAGCATGGACCTTGTGGCCTTGTACAATTTTGATATGGAAAAGGAGCATGCAGTTTATCCATATGATCAGTCTGAGCCATATATCAGAATCAGTAATGAAGACAAAGAGAACTTGATATCATCAATGGGGAATCCATCACATCTTACATAGATGGCGATGATGACTATTGGAATTTTTGTGAATATCTTATGGAGAATCCCATATATGCTATATCCAGTCAGGGGAGTGTCTATTTAGAAATTTGTGGAAGTCCAATCTACTATACTTCCATAGAAAGAAGCATGGATCTGGAGACTTGGGAAAATCCTAGTATGGAAAAGTAGCATTCAAAACTATTATATGATCATTCAAAGTCATATCCTATAGAGCCGCACAAAGGTATCAATAATGAAGACATTGAGAGGCAGTGTTGTGAAAATACAGATATGATGCAGTTAGTAGAGTATCAGTCTCAACTATCATCTTCACATATAGAGTTTCCTTATGATTTGGAGCTTCTTGGGGCTTATACAGTGAGTTATCATCCAATAAGCCTTGATGATCAATATGATGGTGTATTCAACCTGCCTCATCATTTCGATTTGTACATCAACCCTATCCAGTCATGGATAGAAGCAGCCTACGCAAGCACTTACCAGTTTGAGAGGAAGTTTGATGACATTATTCATTCCTATGATTTCCCATCCATCCCGCCCCTTCAGGATCATCAGGCAGGTTTGCATTTTCTAAATAAAGTATCCTTACTTTGGCTGGTAACCAAAGACAAGGAAATTTTTTTTTATGTTAGTAAAATTCTTAGGTGGTTACATTGGATTTTTTATTACACCTAACCTTTATATATCATGCTTAGAGTAGGAAAAAAATCTCCTTAGAACAGAGCATTTACTTTCCACATTTATGTTTTGTACTTAGCTATAATAAAACTTTTATTTCATTAGTTGGTTACATTTATTTTGTTTAAATAAATCAGCTTAATGGTTCATTTGGATTTTATATAAAGCTTGTGCTACTAAGGTTTTCTTGTCAAGTTGAGATGTTTTTACAGGGTGTATAAACCAAAGATTATGGTGTTCTTGTATCATCTCCTTTCCCTATGACCACATCGAGCACATGTCCCGTAGTTGGAGCCAGATGTTACCACCTAAGTTGTACTTAGTGGTTTTTTATCAAGTAAGCCTGGTGAACCGGACAAAAATGATTTGTTCGGACTTCAAAAGACCTTCAGAAGTGCTTGTTGTACTATATCACATGTTCATACCCCATAGGGGAGTTGTAATAACATGTGCTATAATTATAGTGTCTGTAAAAGACTTAGTCTCATGGAATTTTATTTGTCAATCCGATCATCCCAGGGTGTTTTTTCCCTTGGTTATTATTGGTTGTTAAATAAATGACTAATAATTTATGAGTTTTTCACTCAATACCTCCAAAGTTGGGGTGGCCTGCTTGGCATTTAGGCCTATTGGGGTTATTAGAGTCTATTTGGCAATGTATAAACATGCTAGGCATTATGGTCGAGTCATATGAACATGTCTAAGTTCCCCTAGGTTTTAATGTTTTTTTAATTTTTTAAGTTTTTTTAATTTTAATTTTTCCACAAAACATAGGCTATTTTTTAATAGCCTAAATGGAAAAATTGATTTTGTAATAAAAGTGGGTTCATAAATCAGTTTCAGTCATGGGGGTGCTCATTTTCAAGCTCAGAGCACCATGTAAACCCATAAACCCACTTTTTCTAATTTTTGAGTGATTTGTCCATCACTCAGGTCAAAAATCCCTAAAAATCAAATATTGATTATTTTAATTAATAAATTAATTAAATAATGGAGAAAATTCAAAATCCTAAATCATTGGGATTTGCTTCGATTTGACTGAAATCAGTCTCATCGGATTGATATTGACTGGATCTGACCATTCCTTGACTAAAGGAGGTGATCTAGACTGAACTGGGAGTGCACCACAGCATGCAATATTGGGAATTGCACCCTCTCTCTCTCCTCCACATGTGTGGGCCCATTTGGATGAGTTTTGGTGGATGCTTTAGTTAGCAGGTTGAGTTGTCGGTCCAATCATCTCTCCGAGTGACAGGTGCACTCAATGAAACTCATATTAGGCTCAGTTAGAAACAGATCAGGTGCATATTGACTCCACATGCAGCTATAGTCTCTCTATCCTTGGGAATTGCGCACCCCCTGGGCTAGAATTCTAGTTTTTGCTATAAATAAAGCTCATTTTTCCTATTCCAAGCTAGTTAGAACTGGATCGAGGTGTTGTTTATCTTGTATTGTGTACTAGTTTAGAATAAAGAAGCTTTGGAGGCAAGATATATGGTGTAATGCTTTTCATGTGTGGATGGTGATTGCCAACTAGTTATAAGGTATAATCTGTATTAATGATCTTTGCTTTTTGCTGGTTATTCATCGGCCCTTAAGGAGAGAGCTCCCTCCTGTTGGGGTAAGAGATTATTCTAGTTTTATTTATGCTCTTATTGTTCTCTTGTTTCATATCTCTTGGAGTTGCATATATTTTAAGTTTAATTGCATGCTTTCTAATTGTCTTTTTCCAGCAACACCCATGATTTAACCATCTGTTTTTGCAAGGATTTCTATGTTGCAGGTGATCTCACTTGTAGAAGGGGTTGAGATAGTTTTAATCTTCCTCATCTTCAGGATATTTTGGAGGACATATTCCCTAGGTATTCCACCAAAACAGACTCTAAAGCCCAACAGTCCCAAGCTTCCAACACTCTTTCTCTCTCTTCCTCCTTCTAAAAGTCAAAATTTTACTTGGTTACTTTGTTTACAAGATTTTTTATTATTCAAATATATTATATTAAATTAAAACTTATCATATATCTATTGTATCAAGTCTCATAATCTAGATCTCATTCCTAAAAAGTTTCATAAAGCATTCTAGATCTAGTTTAGGGAAATCGTCTGTTTTGCATGGCAATTTAAAGAGAATCCATAGTTTGCATGCATTAGAATTTTGTTTCTATTTTAAAAGATAAAATCCAGCAATCAGTGCATATTTCATTGGCTTCCCAAATAGCAAGCCAATATCCCAAGGAAATCTTGCTTTCCTTGGTTCCGTTTTCACCGTTTTAACTAGTTTTAACTTAGTTTTTTTGGTTTAAATTAAGCTGACCCAAAGGTACTTTCGAACTAATTTTGGGAATATTTCATTCTAATAATATTGCTATATTTTATAAGGTCTAATATAAAGAGGAGAAGCTTCTGTTCGAAAGTGTCTTTTGGGACATCTGAATCCCCCTGGGGGTCTCCCTTTTGACTGTAATCTTTACTTTTGGCATTTTGTAAAGGCTTGGTTTCATCCCGTATAAGGACCAAGAGGATTCAGATAATTTTTTTGATATTGTAACCTCTGATAATAAAAATTATTTTGGAATAGGCTCTTTCGAGCCCATTCCCCATCCCCCATGGTGGGATTCGCATCCTTTTTTCAATTTTTGTAATTTCTTATTTTTCTTTTCTCTAAATTAATTTCATTGATGAAAAATACTATGCTATGATTGCTTTATCATATATTCCATCTGAAAATATCAAAGTAACTTTAATACTTACCCCACAACTTCCCGATTGACCCGAAAGGGGAAAGAGATGCGTGGTAGGACTAATTAAAAAACTTGTGGTTTACTTCCTTTTTGTTGCTTATCATTAATCTCTGCAATCAATATTTTAAATTCAACCCCTTCCTTGATTCCTCAATTGAGTTCCAATTGGACTGAAAGAGGTTCCTGTAAGGTTTTTTCTTTCTAAAAAACTCATCCTTTAAAATTTACTAAAATTGACAAGACTCTAGTGTGTATGCCATGCACTTGGCTGCGGTTTGTCTGATCAACCAAGCTACATCAAAATCAACATGACTGACTAGATTAATTATTCTTCACCTTCCCCAATTAACCACCATCAAGCAAAAATTCAACGCCCCGATCAAACCATAAATGGTGGAAAAATACCCAAAGGAAGTGGGAACTCCTGGATAGTGACCTGAGGGAACCAATCTCTGTTACACCTTCAAGAGTATTATGAACACAGTCTCAGAGAGTCCATTCATCCCACACATTCCTTGCAGGTAGCTGTGAAGGTTTATTTTTGGACATACTCCAAGTACCCCTCAGGTATATCTGGAGGCTCCCCCTCACCTAGTTTAATCCATCCATATTCCACATTAACTTAAAACATACCAAGAGGCAATCACAAAGCATTCACTCCAAGCACATGCAAGTACATTTGATTATTTTATGACTCCATTTTTAAGGCACTGGTTTTGTGTTTAAATATTTTGATATATATATATATATTGTGTGTCAGCATTGTGCTTTCTTGTGGTCAATTTGTTATCTTGTCATCTATGGTTATTAATGTTTAATTTCAAACTCCTAAACAACTCATTGAGTCTAACATAATCATACTAAAGTAATTTGCCTTAGTAATTTATTAGGGTCTACCCCCCTTGGCTTCGTTAGGAGTTGAGCCTAAATGGAGGAGTCAAGAACAAGATGACAGCCTTGACTCAAGACTTCCCCCCAAGGACACACCGAGTGGCTTGAATATTTCTGCAATGTTCCCCCCAGGTGTGTGAAAGGAGGAAACACCTTATGGCGTCATTTTCGAGGATAAATCTTTCATTAGGGGAAATTTCAACTCAAAATGGGCCTTTTAACTTTAAGTCAAATTCCATGTCATCATGTGTTAGCCAATGAAATTGATTTAAATTTGAAATATAGTATCGGTCTTAAACACTTTTTTAATATAAATTTGGGGATAGGTATCATAAAAAAACTACTTTTTTTGTTTGTATTTTCGACATATCTCCCTGTGTTTTTACTCAAATTTCGATCAAGAGAGCTCGTTGGGTGTGGAATTAAATTTTGCATCCAACGAGTACCCACTCGTCATACTTTTGACGGACCCTGTTACCCCAAAAACAAGAAATACCTGAAAAAAATGTGATGATACCTGAAAAAATGTGATGATGACATCATCATCACGTTTTTTCAGGTATTTCTTGTTTTTGGGGTAGCAGGGTCTGTCAAAAGTATGCCGAGTGGGTACTCGTTGGATGCATAATTTAATTCTGCACCCAACGAGCTCTCTTGATCGAAATTTGAGTAAAAACACAAGGAGATATGTTGAAAATACAAACAAAAGTAGTTTTTTTCTTTTCTTCCTCCAAAATTAATAAATATTATTTTATTATTTTAACTATTATTTTATTAATTTTTTTTAGGAGGTCCATTTTGAGTTGAAATTTCCTCTAATTTCATTCTCGAGTACGACTTAGGTTAACTTTTTTCTAAGCAACTAAAAAGGTAAAAATTTGGATTGATCTTGTCTTTAAAAAACATAAAAATTAAAACTCAATCCATCTAGAAACTCCACTGTCTAACATCCCTCCAAGAATTTCTACCCGAAGAAACCGCTAGTAATTATTCAATCCTCTCCCTGATCGTGAAAGGTTTATTAGAGAAATATTGAATAGGAAGACTTCTCATAGAAACCTTGAAGATTTAGGAGACCAATCCCTCTTAGATATCCATCACATATTTGTAGAGAGTCATGTTCACCAATATCAACAAATGACGAAATTCCTCAAACCCCTTGACTTTCCTCAGATAGCAGGTGCTCCCCATGCCATTCCAAAAGATGCTATCAAGAAGCTCCCCATATTTTAGGGCAATAATTCCATCATTGCCAAGTCTCACCTTCAAAAGTTTGAAAAGCACATTGTTAGTTATTGCAATGATGTTGCCCATGACCATGACGATGTCAAAATGAAGCTCTTTGCTTTATCCTTAGAATATGATGCTGAAGAATGGTGCCTTGACATAGATGATGATTCATATAAAACTTTTAGTAAATTCCAATATGGTTTTAGAAAGAAATGGGGAGAAAAGAAGGACCCAAGACATTTGCTTGTTGCCCTTCATAGCATAAAAACTATGGAGAATGAAACCATGGATGAATTTAACACTAAATTTAGACGTGTGGCTGCGGACCCCTCTTAAAGACATCAAGCCAAAAGATTCCTCTATCCTCATATCTTACATTGAAGCTTTCACTGGTGACTTAAGGTACCAATTGAGAGACAAAGAACCAGTCGATCTAAAAACTTCCCAGGAATTGGCCAAGAAAATAGAAAAGAATATGTAGTCTTTAGGCAAGTCCAACATTCCAGGTTACACTAGGGGAAACACTTCCTACAACAAATAAACTAAGGGTAAATCTGTTGAATCAGAAGAAAAGGGAACTTCTAAATATCCCATGGAAAAGGTGGCGTACATGATAAAAAACTTAGTTACTAGTAAAAACCAACATATGGCCAATCATACTACACAATTGAATGACATGCATAATAGATTGATCGCAATGGAAAGGAATAATGGGCCTAGGAAATTTCATCAAAGAAAAATCAGATGTATCAGAAGAAATCCCCTCAGCAAGATCCTAGGAGTCCAAACAAGTTAGACTCAGCTAACATGGTAGAAGAACTACTTCAATGGTGTAGACCTTGTGAACAATTCCACCAAGAAAGCACTTGTTACGTTGAAAATCAAGTCATGGAACATGGACTTACCGAGGTCAGTAGTCATGAAACCACTTCAAGCGAGACTGATCATGTATACATGGTAGGATGGGCCTACCCTTTGTCACCAGCTAAACAGTACAAACCTAAGGATGAAACCATTGTAGAATCGTATAGTGAAACTTATGATGAAAACCGTAATGTGCATGATGGGAAGCCTACTTGTTCTCCATATAATGATGATAGTCTAGAAGGTTTACTACCTTGTGACCTATTTTTTGAAGAAGATGAGTATGAAAATGAGGACAAGTATGACTTGGAGCATGATACAAGTGACGAAAAATCCCTTATGTCCAACAAAGATGTTGATAATGAACCAACAACTTTTGATGGTTTTGTTGATTCTCTTGTTTATGGCGTATCTAAAGGAGAGAGCATGGACCTTGTGGCCCTGAAAAATTTTGATATGGAAAAGGAGCATGCAGTTTATCCATATGATCAGTCTGAGACATATATCAGAATCAATAATGAAGAGAAAGAGAACTTGATATCAGAACTTGATATCAGTAATGGGGAATCCATCACATCTGACATAGATGGCCGTGATGACTATTGGAATTTTTGTGAATATCTTACTGAGAATCCCATTTATCATATATCCAATCAGGGGAGTGTCTATTTAGAAATTTGTGGAATTCCATTCTACTATACTTCCATAGAGGGAAGCATGGATCTGGAGACCAGGGAAAATCCTAGTATGGAAAAGCAGCATTCAAAACTCTTATATGATCATTCAGAGTCATATCATGCATAGCTGCACAAAGGTATCAATAATGAAGACATTGAGAAGCAGTGTTGTGAAAAGACAGTTGTGATGCAGTTAGTAGAGTATCAGTCTCAACTATCATCTTCACATATAGAGTTTCCTTATGATTTGGAGCTGCTTGGGGCTTATATTGTGAGTTATCATCTGGTAAGCTTTGATGGTCAGTATGATGGTGTAGTCAATCTGCCTCATTATTTCGATTTGTACATCAACCCTATCCAGTCATGGATAGAAGTAGCCTGCGCAAGCACTTAACAGTTTGGGAGGAAGTTTGACGACATTATTCATGCCTATGATTTCCCATCCATCCTGCCCCTTTTGGATCATCATGCAGGTTTGCATTTTCTGAATAAAGTATCCTTACTTTGGCTGGTAACCAAAGCGAAGGCAATATTTTTTATGTTAATAAAATTCTTAGGTGGTTACATTGGATTTTTTTATTACACCTAACCTTTTCATATCAAGCTTAGAGTAGGAAAATAAGATCCTTAAAAGAGAGCATTTACTTTCCGCATTTATGTTTTGTACTTAGATATAATAAATCTTGTATTTCATTAGTTAGTTACATTTATTTTGTTTAAATAAATCAGTTTAATGGTTCATTTGAATTTTATATAAAGCTTGTGCTACTGAGGTTTTCTTGTCAAGTTGAGATGGTTTTATAGGGTGTATAAACCAGAGATTCTGGTGTTCTTGTATCCTCTCCTTGCCCTATGACCAAATCGAGTACACATCCCATAGTTGGAACCAGATGTTACCACCTAAGTTGTACCTAGTGGTTTTTTATCAAGTGAGCCTGGTGAACCGGACAAAGATGATTTGTTCGAACTTCAGAAGACCTTCAGAAGTGCTTCTGGGAAGTGCTTGTTGTACTATATCACATGTTCATACCCTGTAGGGGAGTTGTAATAAAATGTTCTATCATGATAGTGCCTATAAAAGACTCGGTCTCATGGACTTTTATATGTCAATCCGATCATCCCAGGGTTTTTTTTCCCTTGGTTATTATTGGTTGTTGAATAAATGACTGATAATTTCTGAGTTTTTCACTCAATACCTCCAAAGTTTGGGTGGTCGGCTTGGCATTTAGGCCTATTGAGGTTATTAGAGTCTATGTGTCAATGTATAAACATGCTAGGCATTATGGTCGTGTCATATGAACATGTCTAAGTCCCCCTAGGTTTTAAATTTTTTTTTAAAGTTTTTTTAATTTTAATTTTTCCACAAAACTTAGGCTATTTTTTAATAGTCTAAATGGAAAAATTGGTCTTGTAATAAAAGTGGGCTCAGAAGTCAGTTTCAGTAATGGGGGTGGTCATTTGCAAGCTCAGAGCACCTTCTAAACCCATAAACCTACTTTCTCTAAGTTTTGAGTGATTTGTCCATCACTTAGTTCAAAAATCCCTAAAAATCAAATATTGATTATTTTAATTAATAAATTAATTAAATAATGGAGAAAATTCAAAATCCTAAATCATTGGGATTTGCTCCGATTTGACTGAAATCAATCTCATCGGCTTGAGATTGACTATAGCTAACCATTCCTTGACTTAAGGTGGTGATCTGGACTGAACTGGGACTGCACCATAGCATGCAATCTTGGGAATTGCGCCCTCTCTCTCTCCTCCACACGTGTGGGCCCGTCTGGATGAGTTTTGGTGGATGCTTCAATTAGCAGGTTGAGGTGTCAGTATTATCATCTCTCCGATTGATAGTTGCACTCATTGAGACTCAGATCAGGCTCAGTTAGACACAAATCAGGCCCAGATTAACTCAACATGCAGCTGCAGTCTCTCTCTCCTTGGGAATTGCGCCCCCTTGGGCTAGATTTCCAGTTTTTGTTATAAATAAAGCTCAGTTTTCCTATTCCAATCTAGTTAGAACTGGATCAAGGTGCTATTTCCATTGTATTTTGTATTATTTTGGAATAAAGAAGCTTTGGAGGAAAGATCTATGGTGTAATTATTTTCGTGTGTGGATGGTGATTGTCAAGTGCTTCTAAGGTATAATATTTATTTTTGATATTTTCTTTTTGCTGGTTATTTGTTGGCCCTGAAGGAGAGAGCTCCTTCCTGTTGGGGTAAGAGATTATTCTAGTTTTATTTATGCTCTTACTGTTCGTTTGTTTCAGATCTCTTGGACTTGCATGTATTTTAAGTTTAATTGCATGCTTTCTAATTGTCTTTTTCCAGCAACACCCATGATTTAACCATTTGTTTGTGCAGGATTTGTAAGTTGCAGGTGATCTCACTTGTAGAAGGGGTTGAGATATATTTCACATTCCTCATATTTAGGATCTTTTGGAGGTCTTATTCCCTTGGTATTCCACCAAAGCAGACTCCAAAGGCCAACATTCCCAGGCTTCCAACACTCTTTCTCTCTCTTCCTCCTTCTAAAAAAAAAATTTACCTAGTTACTTTGTTTACAAGCTTTGTTATTATTCAAATATATTATGTTAAATTAAAACTTAACATATATCTATCAAGGCTCATAATCTAGATCTCATTCCTAAAACGTTTCATAAAGCATTCTAGGTCTAGTTTCGGGAAATCGTTTGTTTTGCATGGGAATGTAAAGAGAATCCATAGTTTGCATGCATTATATTTCTGTTTCAGTTTTAAGAGATAAAATCCAGCAATCAGTTCATATTTCATTGGCTTCCCAAACAGCAAGCCAATATCCCAAGGAAAGCTTGCTTTCCTTGGTTCCGTTTTCGCCATTTTAACTAGTTTTAACTTAGTTTTTTTGGTTTAAAGTAGGCTGACCCAAAGGTATTTTCAAAGTGATTTTGGGAATATTTAATTATAATTATATTGATTTATTTTATCAGGTCTAACATAAATAGGAGAATCTTTTGTTCGAAAGTGGCTTTTGGGCCATCAGAATCCCCCTAGCGGTCTCCCTTTTGCCTGTAATATTTAATTTTGGCATTTTGTAAAGGCTTGATTTAATCCTGTATAAGGAACAAGAGTATTCAGATAAATTTTTTGATATTGTAACCACTAATAATAAAAATCATTTCTGAATAGGCTCTTTCGAGCCCATTCCCCATCCCCCCTAGGGGGATTCACGTCATTTTTTTAGTTTTTGCAATTTCTTATTTTTCTTTGCTCTAGATTAGTTTCATTGATGCAGAATAATATGTTGTGATTAATTTATCATTTATTCTATATTAAAATATCAAAGTAACTTTAATATTTACTCCATGACTTTTCGATTGACCCGAAAGGGGAAAGAGATGCGTGGTAGGACTAATTAGAAAACTTGTGGTTTGCTTCCTTTTTGTTGCTTATCATTAATATCCGTAGTCAATATTTTAAATTCAACCCCTTCCTTCATTCCCCAATTGAGGTCCACTTAGACTGAAAGAGGTTCCTGGAAGGTTTTTTCTTTTTAAAAAACTCATCCTTTAAAATTTACTAAAATTGACAAGACTTTGGTGTGTATGCTTTGCACTTGGCTGCAGTTCGTTCGATCAGTCAAGATGCATCAAAAGAAACATGAGTGACTAGATTAATTAGTCTTCACCTTCCCCAATTAACCACCATCAAGCGAAAATCCAATGCCTCGATCAAACCGTAAACGGTGGCAAAATACCCAAAGGAAGTGGGAACTCCTAGATAGTGACCTTGGGGCACCGATCTCAGAGACTCCATTCAGCCCACACAATCCTTGCGGGTATCCGTGAAAGTTTATTTTTGGACATACCCCAATTACCCCTTGTGTATATCTGGATTCCCCCCCTCACCTAATTTAATCCATTCATATTCCACATTAACTTAAAACATACCAAGAGGCAATCACAAAACATTCACTCCAAGCACATGCAAGTACATTTGATTATTTTATGAATCCATTTTTAAGGCACTAGTTCTATGTTTAAATATTTTGATATATATATATTGTATTTCAGCATTGTGATTTCTTGTGCTCATTTTGTTATCTTGTCATCTATGGTTATTAATGTTTCATTTGAAACTCCTAAATAACTCATTCGGTCCAACATCATCATACTAAAGTAATTTGTCTTAGTAATTTGATAAGGTCTAACCCCCTTGGCTTCATTAGGAGTTGAGCCTAAACAGAGGAGTCAAGAACAAGGTGACAGCCTTGAATCAAGACTTTTCCCCAAGGACACATCGAGTGGCTTGAAGATTTCTGCCACCCCAGATGTGTGAAAGGAGACAACACTAATTTCTGATCATATTATTATCATGCATCATATAGATGTTATGTTACACATTTATAATACATTGGGAAAAATTCAAGTGGCTCTGGTAGCCAATTGGGAAAGTACAAGTGTCATGATGAGAATTGACCCCAATCCCCCCTAGGTGGACCAAAGGAGCTCCAAATAAGCCCAAACAATCATGAAACCTCATGTGAAGTGTGTTGGGTCATTAACGGGTCCTAGGAAAGTGTGGACGAGAGAATAGAGGTGAGTGGGATTCTCTAGGTGGCAATAAATTCTCCCAGGAGAGCTAAAACAGACCGAATACACCACTAGCACACTTAATCAAAACAGGGTGCCAAAAATCAAGGAGGTAGCACCCCAAGACATTGAATGAGGTGCACATGTGCTGGTTTAACCAATTAGGGCACTGTTGTAGGTGTGAACAGGCCAAAATAACCAGTTATATTGCTGAATCAGCTCTCCTAAGTCTTAAACCATAGGATATCATTGCATGAAGGGAAAAAAGTTAGCCCAAGGTAAAAAATATGTACTAAGGATGTATTACTACTCCAACACCCCCCCTTAATATATCCTTAGTATAATTCAGTCAAAAATATTTCTTAAGGCCTTGGAAACTAAGGTACAAGTCATCTTTTACAAGAATTTTTTTTATTGATCCATGTAACTGAGGTAAGGAGGAAAACCTCATGGGACAAAAACTCCCCTCAAAAAATGGATATGACAGAGACCAAAAAATTTCTTCAGCAGGCCCTATTCTTCACCTGAATGAGTTGAAAGAACAAATTCTTGGTGATGGACTTGGTGAAGATGTTGTGGATGCCAAGATCATGCATCAATGCATCAAAGTGTTGTAAACAAAGATCATGTGGAGAGGCCCTTTGATGGTCATAATTTGATGATGGATGGGAATCATAAGAATGTATCTTGCTAAAAGCATACTCTGATCTAATAGCTACCATGGAAAATATATCTCCGCAAAATCTTTCGCAAATAACATCAAAAGATTCAACAAAATCTGCATTAGTTGTCGTATCATGAATAAAACCATGAATCTTTCTCCCAATTTTATGAATCACTTTCAGAACTCTATAACAAAGCTCATGAGGCTCTGAAATATTAGAATATATTTCATAGACAATAAAAAATATTATTGGTATGGTGTGTCCATGAGTGAATGGATCCATAGGAAGAGAAGAGTGAGCAACTAGATCACAATTGCAATTGAGTGAACCTGGAAGGTTTGGAGACTTGAGATTTGAACCATGGGTGGTGAAATAAATTCCAGACATATGGAATAGTAGTCCCATGAAGGCCAATTATATGTCTTTCCAACCAATGAAATACATATAAGACATAACAGCAACATATATGAGAGACATAACATTGGAAACTAGGCAATTTTCTGAATTTCCAACTAGTGAACTTGAGGGTAGATGGGTCTTTTGGTCATGAGATGGTTTGGGAAATGTGTTAATGAATTTCATAGGCTATACATCAGCTTTGATATCATATTCAGCATCATAAATGGAAATATATTAATGGATTTGGGAAGAGCTTTCAGAAGGCACATCAAAAGCTAGTGAAAACGACTAGTTTTGGGAGGAAGCTTTGATGAACTGAATGCAAATTTTTTTAAGGAAGGAATGGAGGTTTCAAGTTCTGATATATCAGAATGTGAATCATAAATAGAGAAAACAGAATTTTTTTTTACCAATGCACCCAATGCATGCTCATCCTTACCATTTCCTTGCTTGCGCTCCCATCTTTTTGCAAATTTTGGAAGAGAAATGTGGTTCTCCTCAAGGAGATTGGTCATGATGTCCATTTTCTTTCTGAATAAAACTATCTCAAGGTGTGAACCTATGCAATAATCAAATGTGGGTCTTTCTTTCTTGTTTCTCCTCCTATATTTCGAGCTCCCATCAGTAGAAATGGAGCTTTCTGAACTTGATTCCTTCTTCTCTTTCTCCCTTTGCTTCAAATATTTCTTCTTTCTCTGTGATTGATTTGATACACCAGCAGCAAGAGCTTGATCCTTGTATTTGATGATGATACCCATTTGTATGAGCTTGTCTTGCTCCTAAGTCAAATACTCCATGAAATTTGTTAGCGCAAGCATCTTCTAATTTCTAGTTGTTAGTTTTCTAGAGTGAAATGTCGAAACATATACATAATACTCTTGCCTCAACTTAGAAATGATGGAAAAGATAAGATTATCATCGTTCTTCTCTATACCACATTATTTTAGCTAAAGTACCAATGCTTTAAACTTAGTGAAGAAATATTCAATGGTCTCATAGTGAGCTGGGCTTAGTGAGATTAGCTCATTCTCAAGATGATGGCCTCTCATTTCATCTGTCTTCCCAAATAGTGACTCAAACTTGACCCAAACTTCATTTAGTGTGCCAAGAATTTCTATGTGAAAGAGAAGTTATCTTGAAGTGTCAAGGCATAGCATACCAAAGGCCTCATCAAGCCTGTTAAAATACTTAGCTTTCTCCACAACGAATTTGGCTTGTTCTCAGTTCCCATGGTGACCCGATAGAGGCCCTTGGACCTCAATTGGATGACCATCTCAGCCTTCCACTCAAAATAATTGAATGGAGTACATAGATCTTAAGTTTGCTCCATCCTGCTTGCGCAACCTGTGAAAAAAATGTTGTTAAACCTGCAAGAAAACACTCAAGTTTTCTAGAAATATGCCCTAAACAACAACTCAAACCTCACAATATTTGTTTGCAGGTCCAAATAGCTCTGATACCATTTAAGAATTTACTTCTTAATCAGATCTAGGAGCTAGAACAATGTTCACACATGAAGTGTTTGACAAAATGTGCAAGAGAATCAACAAAGAGACATAAAATACATTGAATAGCACATGTGAATGGTGCTAATTTCTGATCATATTATTATCATGCATCCTATATATGTTATGTTACACATTTATAATACATTGGAAAAAATTCGAGTGGCTCTGGAAACCAAATGGGAAAGTACAAGTGTCATGATGAGAATTGACCCCAATGCCCCCTAGGTGGACCAAAGGAGATCCAACTAATCCTAAACAGGAACAAAACCTCATGTGAAGTGTAATGGGTAATTAATGGGTCCTAAGCAAGTGTGGGTGAGAGAATAGAGGTGAGTGGGGTGCTCTAGGTGGCAATAAATGCTCTTGGGAGAGCTAAAACAAAGCAAATACACCACTAGCACACTTAGTCAAACTAGGGCCCCAAAAGTCAAGGAGGTAGCGCCCCAAAACATTAAATGGGGTGCACATGTATTGGGTTGACCAACTAGGGCGTTTTTGTAGGTGTGAACATGACAAAATAACCAATTATATTGCTGAATTAGCTCTCCTAAGTCTTAAACCATAGGATATCATTGCATGAAGGAAAATACAGTTAGCTTAAGGTAAAAACTATGTAGTAAGGATCTATTACTCCTCCAACAACTTACATCTAGTTTAATTTTACTCCATGCTTCTCCCTGTGTGATACCTTGTAAATCTTTAGTATGGGTGCAATTAACTATGTAATTTGCACAATTTATGGTTCAACCCAAAATTGAATACATATTCCCTTAGATTGGATCATACAATTGGACATTTCTTTTAAAGTGCAGTTAGTCCATTCAACTACACCATTTTGTTGTGGTGTATATGGAACAATGTGTAGTTGTTGGATTCCTTGTTCAGTGCAGAATGTAGTGAACTTGTTGTTAAAATATTTTCCTCCATTATTAGATCTTAACTTAATAATTTGATGACCATATTTTTTTTCAACAAGGGCCTTGTAGTCCAAGAACATGTTAAATAATTCAATCTTAAGTTTTAGGAAATAAACCTAAGTGTGTTTGGAGTAATCATCAATGAAATCTAAGAAATATTTGAAACCAAAAAAGTAAGCAGATGGAAGAGGACCACACAAGTCACTATGCACAAGCTCCAAGGGAACGAAGGTGTGCCAAGAGGCACACTTTTCAAAACTATCCCAATGACATTTTCTGAGAACACATTTGAAACAAACACCATCCTTACAAGATACCGTCAAAATACCTATCACCATATTGTCTTTACATAGTTGTTCCGATGAGCGATAATTTAATTGTCCAAATTGCTCATGCCAACAGTTTGCTAAAGTCATCAATCACTATGAGAAACAAAAACTGAAGGAAATGATGATGACCCAAAGTTGTTTAATTTTTACAACCTGGTAATATCATAAAAAATTATGGTAGCTAGGACATGTTTAGGATCTTTAAAATCATTGATTACAACTTGGTGAGGTGTAAATGTTACAGTTTTACCTTGACTAGAATGAGTGATTTGATAGACTGACAAAAAATTGCAGGAAATTCTTGGAACACATAGTACATCACGAAAATTACCATTATCTACTCAAACCATTCCAGATCCTATACACTTAGAGATCTATCATCGCCAATAAATATTCGTTTGGTGTTACATTCATGCATAATAGAATTTATGGCTTGATCCTTAGACATATGATAAGATGCTTGAGAATCAATGAGACATTCATTTAAAGTAGAAGAAGAAGATGCTGTATAAGAATGACCAGAAGCACAAAGTGCATGGCCATGAGAGGTAAATTTTGAAGATAAATCTAGTTTGGTGAGGTGCTTCTTCATTTCTTCTTTCAAGGATGTCATCTTCTTGAAACAATTAGATTCATCATCATTATCTTTCCCTTAATAGTTTCATTGACGCTAAGTCTTCTTTCCTGTTGGCTTGGTTCCTTTGTTATTTTTGAAAGAATGAGCTGAATGAGAGGGTGTGGGACCCTTGTTTGGCTTATTATTGTGAAAATTTTGTTTCTTAGGAGGCTTGGAATTTTCTTTCTGTTGGGCCAATAAGGCTTTCCTAAATGTATCTGCATTGCTAATCATCCCAAGATGTATGAGATTATCTTTCTCTCTAATCTGGGAATCACAAAAGGATTCAAGACTAGGCTCTATATAACTAGTTGGATTCAAGGATTCTTTCATCGAGTAAAATGTAGATCCAAAAATAGAATATGTAGGTCCAAGTTTGGAATGAGTATGATAAATGCATTGCTTGTCTTCCCTCTTAATTTTGCATTCTGCACATAAGAGTCTAAGAGTTTTGTACTTAGATAAATAATCTTATATGCAAGAAAAATCACTCAGATTTAAAGAAATCAAGTCATTTTCGAGTTGATGACCTTGAATTTCATTGTGTTTACCAAACATAGCTTCCAACTTTTCCTAAGCTTTATAAAGTTCATCAATTCCAGATATGTGGAATCGCAAATCAACAGAGATTGACATCCCAATCAATCCACGAGCTTCATCACATTTATTTTTCCATTTTATTATCTTATCATCATAAGTGGGTTCTACTTATTTCCCTAAGGTAATTGTGAAAAGTACCCTACTTTGTAGAACATCCTCCATACGATATTTCCATGAGAAATAATTGGAAATAGTAAGTAGAATATCACAAGGGGCGGCCATATTGTAAAATAATGGCTATAAAAATAGAAAACAATGGTTTGGATGCAAAGAGCTTGAAAAAATAGTTTGTCTTAAAAAAATAGTACTGAAAATTGACTCCAGATGAGGAAGTTATGCTTGATCAAAGAAAATGTTGAAGATGACTGCAATAGTGACATGGAAGATAGAGATTTGAAAAAGTAAAAAAAAAAAAACCCTCTTCCCAAGATGAACCTTTTAAACTCAATTTAAAAGAAAGTTACTGTAAGTGAATCACTTTTGTAAAATAAGTGAATTTCACTTTTACAAGGATGTTACTTCAAATATTGCAGCAAAAACTAAAAGACTTAAGTGACTCACTTTTATAATTTAAGGGAGATGCACTTTCACAATAAAGTAACTTAAAATTAGAAATTACATGAACTTTTAGAAAAATAAATTAATAAGACTTGAACTCAAGACCTATTAAGGAATAAAGAAACTTTGAATCAAGTGGGCCAATATTAAAAGGTACATAAAAGATGGGAAGGAAGAAGGTTTTTTTTTTACTCTTCTCTCTCCATCTCTATGCTTTATTTTTTTCCTACAAATCACTCCACAAAACAAAACAAAACAAAAAATTAAAAAAAAATTCCACACTTTTGGGGTTAGATCTCATTAGCTTCCCCATAATGTTTGTGTTTTCTCTCTGTTTCTGATTCATCATGATCACACAAGGTGCATGAGAAAGAGCATACATAGTAGAGAAAAAACCTTTCCTTTATGTTTTTGATTTGTCGCAATCATGCAAGGTGCATGACAAAGAGCATACACAGATATGGAAGGAAACAATCCAAAACTAAAATGGAGAACTAGATGTGATGAAATATGAGAAATTTTAAATTAAAAAAATATCAATGTAACATTATACCTTCAAATCTGATGAAATGGGCGTATTTGGAGCAAACAAAAACCATTTTCGATCAAACAAAAAGTATTTCCCAATGCAAACGACACTTCGTATGCAATGGAACACCTCTCATAGCCTAGAAACACACAAAAAGTTTAGAACCATAAACCCTTTCAAAGCTTCCGCAACACTAATTCAATATCTAGATCATCAATGAAAGTGACTCTTCATAAATGTTCTAAAACTATGTTTAGATACACAAGGTACTCCCAAAATAACAAACACCTAGAAAAATCCACTGACACAAATAGGTCACAGATCAATTGTTAGTTTTTCATCATATAATCTAGCATTATGATCTTAGGATCTTTTCACTAAGAGAATAACAAGCACAACAATAAAACATAAGCACATCATAAGAGACAAGACACACAAAGAGTTTTCCTTGGGGAAACCATAAAGGAGAAAACCCTGCAACTTCCTCAGAGATAGAATCAGCACCAAAACAGTAAAAGCCCAAACTAGTAAGATGATCTCCCGACAGCAGCAGTCTCTCTCTCTCACACTGAGAGAGCTTCTCCTCTTTCACTCATGTGCCCCAATGAGTGAGTGTGATTGTTGCAAGTGATATAAATAGAGAGGCTCACTCTCTATTTATATTCTTTCATTCACTTGAAGTACACTCCAACATGTCGGCCTTACTTAACAATTACTTACTAGAGCTGACATCTCTAGGAGTGTCTAATAACCCTAGTGCCCCACCACTTGTGGGGACTTTTCCTCCTCTGACCAATAGGAGGGTAACACAATGGTGGGGACTATTGCCCTGACTTACAATGACTCACCTAGGGTCAACTTCACTAGGATAGTCTAATAATCCAAGGGCCCCACAACTGTGGGGACTTTAACCCTTGACCAATAGAAGGGTTACCCATAATGACTTGACATGACTTTCACATTATAGAAACTTCTTGATCAGAAAATCGGGGCATGACATGACTCAAATACATCTTGGAATAAACATTGGGTTACAATACATAAGAAATACAAGTGAATACATTCCGAAGTTACAATTACATCAACACTCCCTCTTAACTAGGAAGGTATTCTCTCTACACAATTTATTAGCACAAGTCTTCTTTGTTAGTTTTTCAACATTTAAGCTAGCATTATGTTAAGATCTTTTCACTAAGAGAATAACAAGCACAGCAATCACATAAGCACATCACAAGAGACAAGAGACACAAATATTTTAGGAGGGGAAACCATAAATGGAGAAAACCCCTCAACTTCCTCTAAGATAGTATCACCACAAGATGTGATCCCAAAACAGTAAGATGACCTCCCAACACAACAGAAGCCTTCTGTCTTCTGTCAAGCCAAAGTATTTCCTTCTCCAAAGGTGCGCCACACTTGAGAGAGCAAGTGATGTAATTCATAAGTGATCAATAGAGAGACTCTCACTCTCTATTTATATTCTTTCATTGACTTGAAGTGCACTCAACCATGTAGGCTTAACTTACAATTACTTACTCGAGCCTACACCTTAATTAGTGTATAATAACCCAAGTGCCCCGAAACTGTGGGGACCTACCTAATGACTTGACAAGACTTGTTTACATTAATAATCCTCCCGATCGTAACATCGGGGTAAGACAATATGACTCAAATACATAATAGAAACATCCCGGAATAAACATCGGGTTACAATATATAAAATGCATATAGGAATACATTCTGAAGTTACATATACATCAACACTCCCTCTTAACAAGGAAGGTATTTTTTCGACACAATTTTCAGCACTGGTCTTCTTCTTTGTATCACTGGATCATGTTCGTCTTCAAGTCGTCTCTGTCATTAAGTCTTCTTCGTCTTCAAGTCATCTTCATCTTCAAGTCATCTGGATCTGGATCATCTCTCAATCTGGATCATCATAGAACGTCATCACTGGATCTGGATCATCACTCGATCTGGATCATCATCACTAGACTGGATCTGGATCACTACTGCTGGATCTGGATCATCACTCGATCTGGATCTCTCGGAGTCATCATAACTGGATCTGGATCATAGCTCAATCTGGATCTCCACTAGTCATCATCATGTGTGTACTATCTCGTCATAGGAAGTTCTACAGAGCCAGCCCTTTTTCATGCTGGTTGTAGGCCTACCCTCATGTAGGTCTTTGCCTAGCACTTATATCTGACCTGCTCGTCAGAAAGGCACACCCAGCACTTATATCTAACCTGCTCGTCAGAAGGGCCCAGCACTCACATTCACCAGCATGATAGGACACACCTACTATCATCTGTGAAATGGCTCAGCACTTATAATCACCAGCATGGTAGGACACACCTACTACCATCTGTGAAATGGATCTGCACTTATATCTGACCTACTCGTCAGAAAGGCACAATCCCATCCAAGGGAACACATCCAACCACACTGATGGGAGACTCCTATCTAGACAGGAACACATCCTATCACAGTGATAAGAGATTTCCGCACTTACATCTGACCTCCTCGTCAGAAAGGCACAACCATCCAAGGAAACACATCCAACCACACTGATGGAAGACTCCTATCCAGACAGGAACACATCCTATCATAGTGATAAGAGATTTCAGCACTTATATCTGGTCCTACGAGAACACATCCCAGCAGTCACTCCAGAAAGGCTCTGCACTTACATCCATCCAGGGGAACACATCCAACCACACTGATGGAAAGGCTTGCACTCACATCTGATCCTACGAGAACACATCCCAGCAGTCATATTAGAATGGCCCCCAGTCCTCGACTGAGCTACCTGGTAACTGACCAGGTGCCTCCACTCTCATAGAGAATGGAAATTTCCCTTACATTCGACCTGCTCGTCGGAATGGCCAACACTCACATCTGACATGGAAGGAAATAAATCCTTTAGCCATGAACAGAATGGTTCAGCCCTTACATCTGATCAAGTGGGAACACATCCCTTTGTCACATCAGAATGGCTACTCAGTCCTACACTGAGTGATCCTGGTAACTGACCAAGTGCCTCCATTCCTAGAATGGCAATTGCCCTTACATCTGTCCTACTCGACAGAATGGCCAGCACTCATATCTGACATGGAAGGGAGAAACCCTATCACCATGACAGAATGGCTCAGCCCTTATATCTGACCTACTCATCAGAATGGCTATGGATCTCAGCACTCATATCTGACATGGAAGGAACCAATCCTCTCACCATGACAGAATGGCTCATCCCTTACATCTGACCATGGAAGGAACCAATCCTCTCACCATGTCAGAATGGCTATGGGTCTCATCACTTTCTATGGGAGGAAGCCTCGATTTGGAGAACACCAAGTCTCTCTCTGAAGTACTCGAACTTCAGCCTAGCCAATGGCTTCGTCAATACATCAGCTATATGTTCCTCCATCGCAACATACAGGAGCTTCACTGCTCCTCTCTGCACCATATCCCTGATATAGTGATATTTGATATCAATATGCTTCGACCTGTCATGGAACACTGGATTCTCTGACAACTTCATGCAACTCTAGTTGTCACAATGTATACAGGTAGCATCCAACTGGAGATCAAATATATCAGATAGTAGCTTTCGCAGCCATACTGCCTCACAACTAGCTGACAAGCTGCGACATACTCTGCTTCAGCTATACTCAGTGCCACACAGGATTTCTTCCTACTAAACCAAGAGATCACACCTGATCCCATACTGAAGCAACATCCTGAAGTACTCTTCCTGTCGATGGCACTGCCTACCCAATCTGAATCAACATAACCCTCCAGGTTAATATTCAGATTCGCATCGTACTTGAGCCCATAATAAACTGTACCCCTGCATGCTTTGCAACCATCAGGTGAACATCTCTCAATGTGTTCACAGCAAAGCAAATATTTGGTCTCAGGTACATCAAGGACCCAATCATCTGACGATACATCATAGTATCAACCGTCTCTAAAGAAGCATCACTCAATAGCCTCAGGTTCAATGCCATAGGTGTGGCCATGCAGTCCATCATCCTGAACCTCTTCAGGATCTCTACTTCATACTTCCCTTGTCCAAGGAATATTCCATCTATACTCTGCCACACCTCCATACCTAGAACAATAGTGCATCGACACATAACAGGAGCATCACTGGTCTTCCACCTTCAACTTTGGAGCAAAGGTTGGAGTCCACTTTACCCTCAGTAAATCCTAGAGTCATCAGTAATCTGCTCATCCTGTTGTACCATGTCGAACCTCAATATATTCTGTAGTCACTCCCTCTGAAGCGGAGCATCATACTCCCTCTTCCTTCTATGCTCTATGCACTGAAAAAATTCTGTACCAGAGTGACAAGTAGCTTCCTATGCTACTAATATTCTATGTGACCATCTAGTGTATAGACTTCCTTGACATCATTCTTCTTAAACCGTTCTTCCCTTTATTCTTGGTGGCTGGAAGGTTCTGCATCAATGATGTCATTGCACTTGTCATATTATTCTTCATTTTGAAATGTCGTCACTTGTTCTTTGGAACAAGTTTC
>LPNX010953232.1:107198-179612 GCA_001517045.1 Pseudotsuga menziesii
ATTGATAGTCTTTCCTTTTGGCCACATGATGATTTAACCATCTATGAATGCAACCTGCATTCCAGAGTCTAGCTTGTATGAATATTCCTCACTACCTTTTATTGGATATTGGTAGTCATCTATAAGTTTCACCTTGTGAGGTGATTCATGTTCTGATAGTCTTACAAAGGATTCCTTGAATCCCATCATATGTTTGGAAGCCCCGCTGTCTATAAGCCAATCATCACTTCCATGAATAATGTTACCTATGAGAGATGATATTAGAACATATTCATCCTTGCTTGAAGAATCTTCACTTTCATATCTGGATCTCTTTCTGGATGGTTCTTCATCCTCTGCAACATGAGCATGACGTCTTCTTTGGTGTCGTCTCCCTCTGAAACTAGAACCTCTATACTCATGTAGGTGTCCAATCTAGAGAGATAAAATACTTCTATGCTTGGAAGTTGTCAACTTCAGCAAGCTTATCATCAAGATGATGTGATAGATCACTTTGAAATGAGAACCTCAAATGGAAATAGCAAAGGATTAGATCTTACCGATTTGAGGTGTCCGTCCTTGTCCCGGAGTTCGCTGATCTAGGGTTTGTCGCAGAAACCCTAATTTTCAAAAATTGGAATCTTTCAGATATGATTGGATGAACAGATAGATCTCTTCAAATGGAGCTGTCCAATGTACTCCTTTTCTGAAAATAGTGGAGGGAAGCTCCCGGAACAGGAAGCCCTAATTTTCTGATTTCTTCTGCAGAAATGCTTGTTACTGTTTCTGTGATATCTCTGAAATTACTGCTCCTCTATGTCTGACATTTCGTACTGAGGTAATCTCACATGTCCCTGATCCAAAAACATAGGTTTCATCAGAATTGGTTTCACCATTTGGTATTTATGATCATTTTCCAAAGGTGACCTGTTACAGGACTGTTCAGAACAGAGAAGTTGTACTGCCTGCCACGTGTCCCTGATTCATCTTCTGAGTCTGATATTTGGATCACATAAATTAAAGTCCGTTCCCTTTCTGGAACATCTTCAGGAATTCCATTTGGACCTCTGTAGCCCAATATATTGCAATTTTCCCCAGGTGTCCTATTTATGGATGATTTCTGGAAGAGGCTAGAACCCTAAATTTGAGAGATCATATCTCCCAGAATAAAGCGAATCTGA
Source organism: Pseudotsuga menziesii (assembly GCA_001517045.1). NCBI lineage: Eukaryota > Viridiplantae > Streptophyta > Pinopsida > Pinales > Pinaceae > Pseudotsuga > Pseudotsuga menziesii. Next base: position 108,359 of record LPNX010953232.1, read on the forward strand.
GGCTGAGCTTTGGAAAAAGTGTTCATCCGGATTTTATCTTCGGGCCCTGGAATTTTCAGCTTCTTAGAATTTTCCAAACTCGGAATATAGTGACTGTACCAAAACTTAGCAGTTTTAGCTTTTAGGGTTTCTCTAGCTTGGGGTCAAACTAGGGTTTGACTTTCCTGGAGTTTCACCCAACCAAATTTCTTGATCCAGGTCTCTAAACTTCGGTTTTGATGAGGATAAAAATCCTATGCTGATCTCACTCAAAAATTCCTCTTCTGTAGAAAGCCCTAATTTCCACATCGAAACTGAAAATGCTTGAAATTGAATTCCGCATCGACAGAAAGATGCAACCTTCAATGGAGAGTCATCCTAGCATACTTTTGCTGAAAATATGTGGAGGAAGATCCACAAAATAGGAAGCCCTAGTTTCTGTAGCTGCACAATGTCTTCTTCTCAGGTTAGCTCTGATACCATGTTAGTTTTTCAACATTTAAGCTAGCATTATGTTAAGATCTTTTCACTAAGAGAATAACAAGCACAGCAATCACATAAGCACATCACAAGAGACAAGAGACACAAAGATTTTATGAGGGGAAACCATAAATGGAGAAAACCCCTCAACTTCCTCTAAGATAGTATCACCACAAGACGTGATCCCAAAACAGTAAGATGACCTCCCAACACAACAGAAGCCTTCTGTCTTCTGTCAAGCCAAAGTATTTCCTTCTCCAAAGGTGCGCCACACTTGAGAGATCAAGTGATGTAATTCATAAGTGATCAATAGAGAGACTCTCACTCTCTATTTATTTTCTTCCATTGACTTGAAGTGCACTCAACCATGTAGGCTTAACTTACAATTACTTACTCGAGCCTACACCTTAATTAGTGTATAATAACCCAAGTGCCCCGAAACTATGGGGACTTACCTAATGACTTGACAAGACTTGTTTACATTAATAATCCTCCCGATTGGAACATCGGGGTAAGACAATATGACTCAAATACATAATAGAAACATCCCGGAATAAACATCAGGTTACAATATATAAAATACATATAAGAATACATTCTGAAGTTACATATACATCAACATTCTTCTCTGTATCATCTAGGTCATCGTCATGTCTTTGTCATCTTCAAATTAATCTTTATCTGTAAGACATATTTATTTGGATCTAGATCATCACTCGATCTGGATCATCATCACTGAATCTAGATCATTACTCGATCTGGATCATCATCACTGGATCTAGATCATCACTCGATCTGGATCATCACTGGATCTCGATCATCACTCGATCTGGATCATCACTAGACATCATCATTGGATCTGGATCATCTCTCGATCTGGATCAACATCACTGGACTGGATCTGGATCAACATCACTGGACTGGATCTGGATCATCACTCGATCTGGATCATCGTCGGCCATCATCACTGGATCTCAATCATCACTCGATTTGGATCATCACTGGTGCTATCTCATGATTCTTCTCGTCACAGGAAGTTCTATAGATCCAACCCTTTTTCATGCTATTTGTAGGCCTAGCCATCATGTAGGTCTTCACCCAACACTTACATCTAACCTACTCTTCAAAAAGGCACGTCCAGCACTTACATCTGACCTACTCGTCAGAAAGGCACGCCCAACACTCACATCTGATCATATAGGAACCAATCCTATAATCACATCAGAAAGGCCTAGCACTCACATTCACCAGCATGATAGGACATCACATCACTAACATCTGTGAAAAGGCTCAACACTTACATCTGACCTACTCATCAGAAAGGCACATCCATCCAGGCGGGAACACATCCTACCACACTGATGGAAGACTCCCATCCAGGATGGAACACATCCTACTCATAGTGATGGAAGATTTTCCCACTTTCATCTAGGCTGGAACACATCCTGCTCACAATGATGAAAGACTCCCATCCAGGCTGGAACACATCCTACTCATAGTGATGAGAGATTTCAGTACTTACATTCATCTAGGCAGGAACACATCCTCCTGACAGTGATGAAAAGGCTCTGCACTTACATCCATCCAGGTGGGAACACATCCTGCTCACAGTGATGGAAGGGCTTGCACTCACATATGATCCTATGAGAACACATCCTAGCAGTCATATCAGAATGGCCCCCAGTCCTCGACTGAGCTACCTGGTAACTGACCAGGCGCCTCCATTCTCAGAATGGCAGTTGCACTTATATCTGACCTGCTCGTCGGAATGGCCAACACTCACATCTGACATGGAAGGAACTTAATCCTTTAGCCATGATAGAATGGTTCAGCCCTTACATCTGATCAAGTGGGAACATATCCCTCTATCACAACAGAATGGCTACTCAGTCCTAGACTGAGTGGTCCTCGTAACTAACTAGGTGCTTCCATTCCTTGAATGGCAATTTCCCTTACATCTATCCTACTCGACGGAATGGCCAACGCTCATATCTGACATGGAAGAGAGAAACCCTATCACCATGACAGAATGGCTCAGCCCTTACATCTAACCATGGAAGGAACCAATCCTCTCACCATGTCAGAATGGCTATGGATCTCAGCACTCATATCCGACATGGAAGGAACCAATCCTCTCACCATGTCAGAATGGCTCAGCCCTTACATCTGACCATGGAAGGAACCAATCCTATCGCCATGTTAGAATGGCTATGGGTCTTATCACTTTCTCTTGGAGGGAACCTCGATTTGGAGAACACCAAGCTTCTCCTTGAAGTACTCAAACTTCAGCCTAGCCAATGGATTTGTCAATACATCGGCTATCTGTTCCTCCATCACAACATACTGGAGCTTCACTTCTCCTCTCTGCACCATATCCCTGATATAGTGGTACTTGATCTCGATATGCTTTGACTTTTCATGGAAAACTGGATTCTCTGACAACTTCACGTAACTCTGGTTGTCCCAATGTATACAAGTAGCATCCAACTGGAGATCAAATATATCAGACAGTAGCTTCTGCAGCCATACTACCTCACAACTAGCTGAACAAGCTATGACATACTCTGCTTCAGCTGTACTCAGTGCCACACAGGATTTCTTCCTGCTAAACCAAGAGATCACACATGATCCCATACTGAAGCAACATCCTGAAGTACTCTTCCTGTTGATGTCACTGCCTGCCCAATCTAAATCAACATAACCCTCTAGGTTAATATTTTGATTCGCATCGTACTTGAGTCCATAATCAATTGTACCCTTCAGGTACCTCAGAATATGCTTTGCAGCTGTCAAGTGAACACTTCTCGGATCTGTCAAGTACTGGCTCAAGGTGTTCATAGCAAAGCAAATATTTGGTCTTGTGTTCGTCAGGTATATCAAGGAACCAATCATCTGACGACACATCATAGCATCAACCGTCTCCTATGAAGCATCACTCAATAGCTTCAGGTTCGATGCCATATGTGTGGTCATGCAGTCCATCATCCTGAACCTATTCAGGATCTCTATTGCATACTTCCCTTGTCCACACCTCCATGCCTAGAAAATAGTGCATCGACACATAACAGGACCATCACTAGTCTTCTGCCTTCAACCTTGAAGCAAAGGTTGGAATCCACTTTCCTCTCAGTAAAGCCTAGAGTCATCAGTAATCTGTCCATCCTGTCGTACCATGTCGATCCTCAGGATATTTTGTAGTCACTCCCTCTGAAGCAGAGCATCATACTCCCTCTGTCTTCTGTACTCTATGCACTGAAACATTCTGTACCGGAGTGACAAGTAGCTTCCTATGCTACTATCATTCTATGTGACCATCTAGTGTATAGACTTGCATCTTCAACCTTGTAGCAAATGTTAAGATATTCATCAATATCATCATGTATGGGTGTCTTCTAAACTCGTACAATGTGTTCTTTCATTTGCACACATGATTATGCATGTCATGTGACTTCACTTCTAGTGGCTGTAAATGTTTCTTCATAGTCTATGCCTTCTTTTCGTGAGAAGCCTTGTGCTACGAATCTTGCTTTGTATCCCATGATGTTTCCATCTATTGCATGATGGAAATATGAACTTATCTTCATGATACTATGCCCTAACATCATTCTTCTTGAGCTGGTCTTCCCTTTCTTCTTGGTGGCTAGAAGGTTCTGCATCAATGATGTTACTGCACTCGTCATATTATTCTTCATTTTGAAATGTCGTCACTTGTTCTTCGGAACAAGTCTTCATTCTTATTTGCTTGTAGGTGATTATGTATGCGATCTTTCATACAAGTCAAATGCATTTTTATGGTTAGAAACATTTCATAAGGAACATTAATACTGGAAAATTCTTATGCATAAATATATGATCATGCAACTACTTTAGCAAATACAACATTCATCCATATCTCACTGAAACTTTCTAGATGCCTTCCATCTCTACCAGGACAACATTGATATTGTGCACTAATCCAATATGTCAGCAAAGAGGTTTCATTCTAGATAAGTAGCAATGGAGAGTTGTATAGCAACATGAGCTACTTACCCATCACATGCATATTAGTAGTATACTGTCATTAATGCAAACATCCTATCATTCATAATATAGTAACTAAATATAAACAATGCATAACAAAACAATGAAATGACAATTGAATACTTATCTTTATTTGTTTTGTGGGTAGACTCCTTCTTGAGCCTTCAGCTTCATCATCTTCTTCATTCATAATAGCATCGTTTCTTATCCAAATGCTAAGGTGGATAAGAAGTTCTTCAAGAGTTGAGTTTTTCATATTCCTCATCGCTTGAGGTATCTTCTTTGGATGGTGAGAGCTTGATTTTCAATTTCTTCTATCTTCTCCTCTCTTCTTATGATTCGAGCTTCTTCTTCTTCTTGAAGTCTGCTGAAAGTAATCACTTCCTTTTGGCACACATTCCTTGAATGAATGAATCACATGATCCTAGGAGTCCATTCAAGGTGGCCATCACCACTTCTGCATTCTTCACTTCTTCTTTTTCCGCTTCAAGTTGTTCTTTGATTTGAGATACCCTTATGACTGCATGGTCTTTGCATTCTGGATCTTCACTTCCTTCAATTGGTTTCTTAAGGTCATATTTTGATGTATGTTCTTCCCTTCAAATATCTTGGTCAAGAAATCAAACATCTTCAGTGTCTTTAGGGAAGACACTTGTGGTACAAGTTGATACATGATTGAATCAGCAATGATCTTCTTGGCCTTGACCAAGTTCTTCTTGTGAAAGGATTCTAGCCTCATCTCCCTCTGAAACTGGAACCTATATACTCATGTAGGTGTCCAATACATTTTCTTTAGAGAACTTCACCAAGCTTATCATTAAGCTGATGTGATAGATCACTTTGAAATGAGAACCTCAAATGAAAATAGCAAAGGATTAGATCTTACCGATTTGAGGTGTCTGTCTTGGTTCAGGAGCTGGTTGATCTAGGGTTTGACAGATAAACCCTAAATTTAAAAAATTAGAATCTTTTAGATCTGATTGGATAGACAGATATATATCTTCAAATGGAGCTATCCAATGTACTCCTTTTCTGAAAACAGTGGAGGGAAGCTCCCAGAACAGGAAGCCCTAGATTTCCAATTTCTTTTGCAGAAATTCCTGTTACTGTTTCTATGATATATCTGAAATTACTGATCCTATATGTCTAAAATTTATCATTGAGGTAACCTCACATGTCCTTGATCAAACACCATAGTTTTCATCAGAATTTGTTTCCCCGTTTGGGATTTATGATCATTTTCCCAATGTGACCTGTTACAGGACTGTTCCAAAAAGCGACGTTGTTAGAAATGCCACGTGTCACAGGTTCATCTTCTAAGTCTGATATTTGGACCACCAAAATTAAAGTTCGTTACCTTTTTATAACATCTTCAGGAATTCCATTTGGACCTCTGTACCCCAAGATATTGCAATTCTCCCCAGGTGTCCTGTTTAGGGATGAATTCTGGAAGAGGCTAGATTCCTAACTTGGAGGTATCATATATCCTATAATATAGAAAATATGAGGTGGAATTTTGGAGACAGTTTTCTTCAAGATTTTATATTCAGCTCCTACAAATTTCTACTCCTGAGACGTCGCAAATCTCGGAATATAGCGAATGTACCAAAACTTAGCAGTTTTAGTATTTAGGGTTTTTCTAGCTCGGGGTCAAACTAGGGTTTGACTTTTCTGGAGTTTCACCCTACAAAATTTCTTGATCCAGGTCTCTAAAATTTGGTTTTGATGAGGAGACAAATCCTATGCTAGTATCATGCAAAAAATCCTCTTCTGTAGAAAACCCTAATTTCCACATCGAAAATTGAAAATGCTCGGAATTGAATTCCGCTTCGACAAAAAGATGCACCCTTCAAGGGAGAGTCATCCTAGCATACTTTTGCTGATGGATTGTGGAGAGTGACCCAAAAATTAAGAATTCCTAGCTTCTGTAGCTGCACAATGTCTTCTTCTTAGGTTAGCTTTGATACCATGTTAGTTTTTCATCATATAAGCTAGCATTACGATCTTAGGATCTTTTCACTAAGAGAATAACAAGCACAGCAATAAAACATAAGCACATCACAAGAGACAAGACACACAAAGATTTTTCCTTGGGGAAACCATAAAGGAGAAAACCCTGCAACTTCCTTGGAGATAGAATTAGCACCAAAATAGTAAGATGATCTCCCAACAGCAGTAGTCTCTCTCTCTCACACTGAGAGAGCTTCTCCTCTCTCACTCATGCACCCCAATGAGTGAGTGTGAGTGTTGGAAGTGAGATAAATAGAGAGGCTCACTCTCTATTTATATTTTTTCATTCACTTGAAGTACACTCCAACATGTCGGCCTTACTTAAAAATTACTTACTAGAGCCGACATCTCTAGGAGTGTCTAATAACCCTAGTGCCCCACCACTTGTGGGGACTTTGCCTCCTCTGACCAATAGGAGGGTAACACAATGGTGGGGACTATTTCCTTGACTTACAATGAATCACCTAGGGTTGAATTCACTAGGATATTCTAATAACCCAAGGGCCCCACAACTATGGGGACTTTAACCCTTGACCAATAGAAGGGTTACCCACAATGACTTGACATGACTTTCACATTACAGAAACTTCCTGATCGGAACATCAGGGCATGACATGACTCAAATACATCCTAGAATAAACATTGGGTTACAATACATAAGAAATACAAGTGAATACATTTCGAAGTTACAATTACATCAACATCAATACACCGATGTTTTCACGTGGTTTAAACCCTCGAAAGGGAAACACTCCATGACTCCAACCAAATATCTACTTGGGGAAGTTTATTATACAAAATAAAGAAAGTTACAAATGAGCTTCTCATAATCGATCAACTAGCCAATGGCCCTCCATTCTCTTTAAATAGATATCATGGACCAATCAGGTCAAAGCCATAGATCAAAGGTAGTTATGATCTAAGAGAACATGAACTGTCAGATCACTCTGTCTAGAACATATCATGGCCTTCATATTAGATATTTACAAATGCATAATAAAGAAACACACTTTTACTAATGGATATATTATAACAAGTTGATCTTAACTAACTTCTAAGTGTCTAAATATCCTAACATCCCCCCTTAAGAACAACTTGGGATAGGATTCAAGGATTTACAAAAGAGACACTATTAGGAGAAGGAAGGAGGCATTAGAGGCTATAAATGCATGTTAATAAGTCTTTAGAAGAATTTAAAAGAGCCTGCATTGTAAATTAGTGTGGATATGAGTGGTGGCTAGCTCACTTGGCTCGACTTGGCCGGTTTAGGTTAAGGGAGATAATATATCTATTATGGTGTTTTTTCCTGGTTTTAGGTTTTCCATGTATATATTATGTGTATATCTTAAATGTGTTTCTATGTGGTTTTCTCCTCTCTCATCATTAATTATATGTATGCTCTCTTAAATCCTAAGAGATGGTATAATATCCATGGTTGTCATATATTTTTGCTCGTTGTGTTTTACCTTCTTTTTTGAATTAATTGTGTGGTGCATGTTCAGTGTTACACGACACCCTAGTACCATTTTTTGGGTTCCTGGTTAGAATGTAATTTCCTCAAGTGTTGGAACCAAAAATTGACCCTCTTATTCATAGAAAAGAGATGTTGCATCAAGTGTGGAATGAATCATTAGGCAGGTAGGAGGGTGGCATGTGTACTCGTAGCCTAGGTTGATGTGGAATGGGGAGGTTGAGTCTTCGATTGTGGGAGGAATGTGTTATGGTTTAATGTCAGTTGTGGGACCAATATTGATGAACCATGAATGTGAAGATAATTCCTATACAATTGGAAGTTACAGTGTTTGAGGACCCATGCAATCCGGTATATGGATTCTACTTTATATGGACGCCAATGACAAGTTTGGATGCAGGTGTAAAAGGAGCATTATGGAAAGAGAGAAAGAAGGTGAGCATGGTAAAGAGAGGATGAAGTAATAAATTGTGATGGTGTAGTCACCATGAATACACTAGAAGAAAAAAATTATAGAACATTTGCATGTAAATGGGCATATGGATCTTAGACCTGGTAAGGCGTGCATACCCTTGGAAACTCACCAGTAAAATTAGGGGATAGACCTCGGTGAAAGGGGGTTCATATGAGATTCCTTGGTAAAACCTTGAGGGTGTTTGGTGATTACTCAAATTCAAGTTTAAAGGGGGTATTATTAGGGTTAACCTTGACTCAAGAATGAGTCAAATGGTTTAGGTATCAAAAAATGTATTTGGGCCCATGGTATTTGGTGAACAATGGTATTTTTCCAAGGTATTGGTGGCTAAGGGTATTTTGTGACCCATTGTATTGTCCCATGGTATTGCATGTAGAAAAGTATTTATAATACTTGAGGAAGATCCATTGTGAAGTGGCCTAGAGGTGAGTCGTGGCTAGTTCACTTGTCTTGGTGGACCACAACAACTCATCTATTGGTGAACTTGTTGGACTATGCTCCAAACCTTGGACCTAGAAAATTTCCTATATTCATATTCACGCTCAAAGGACAATAGAAACTGAGCAGGAACTCATTTTCTCTCTAGTTACTACCTTTTTCAACATGTATGCAAGATTTTGTCCAGTATGTATCTTTTCCAACTTTAATAGTTCATCTTCCAGAATAAATCTTATGAAATGGTACTTGATCTATATATGTTTAGTATTAGAATGGAAGTATGAGTTATTTTCAAGATGAATGGAACTTTGGATATCACTGTACAACTTACTATTCTCCTTCTTCTTACCCAATAACTCCATGAACCTATGCAACCAAATCATTTCTTTACTAGCCTCTGTAGTAGCAAGATACTCTGCTTCTGTTGTTGAAAGTGAATCAAACTTTTGTATTTTCAAAATACAACCTAGTGATGTTACACTGACAATAAAAACATACCCCGTGGCTCTCCTCCTACTGTCTTTATCACCTACCATATATGCGTCAATATCCCTATAGAACAATGTCTGAAGCTCCAAAACATAATGCATGAGAAGTGGTATCTCTCAAATACCTGAGAATCAATTGTACTTCCTTCCAACGCTTTTTACTTGGATTATTCATATATATTCTCACAAATACCACTCCATGTGCAATATCTGGTCTTATGCACACCATGGCATACATTAAGCTGCTAGCTACTGATGAATATGGAACGTTGTACATGTATTCTATCTCTTCCTGTGTCTTGGGATACATCTCCTTACTTAGTTTGAAATGGATTTCCAAAGGTGTACTAACTGGTTTTCTGTTATGAATTCTAAACCTCTCCAACACCTTTTCTATGTACTCACCCTGATACAATGTCAATTTGCAAGTTTTCCTATCTCTTCTTATTCTCATAACAAGGATTTTCTTTGCAGCACCCAAATCCTTTATCACAAATGGTTTATCTAGTTTCCTTTTGAGCACATTTATATCCTTCATGTTAGATATTGCAACAAGCATATCATCTACAGACAATAAGAAGATAATATACCTTAGATTATCTGGCCTCTTGAAATAAACATAGTGGACAGAATGACATCTACTATAACCCTGTTCTATAATAAAGTTATCAAATTTCAAATAACACTATCTTGGATCTTGTTTCAGGCCATATGAGATATTCTTCAACTTGCAAAAAAAATTATCCTTCCCTTTGACCTCATACCCTTGTGGCTGCCGCATATAAATATCCTCCTCCAAATCCCCATGCAGAAAGGTCACTTTTACATCTAATCGTTCAAGATGAAAATATTCTACCACCACTAGATGAAAAATAGTCCTAATTGAAGTCATTTTAAAAACAAGAGAAAATATTTCATCAACACCTATACCTTTTTTTTATGCAAACCCCTTTACAACAAATCTAGCCCTGTATCGCATCTTGCCTCCTTTTTCCTTCAACATGTAAACCCATTTATTTTGCAATGACCTTTTACATGTAGGAAACTCAACCAAATCCCAAGTATGGTTTCTTACCAATGATTCCATCTCCTTATTCATCCCTTGATCCCACTTGTTTCTAGTTTCCACCTTCATTGCGTCTTCATAACATCCTGGTTCATCAGAATCAGTCATCAATAAATAATACAATGAAGGAGAGAATCGTTCAGGGGGTCTACTTATCCTGGTAGATATTCTTACACTTGAAATAGTTTGAGGTACCTATTGTTTCTCTTGAATTTCTAGTACTTTTTGACACAAAATCAGTCGATAGGGGTTCCCTCTATTAGATTTTTAACATTTAAGCTATATGATCTTAGGATCTTATCTGAGAGAATAACAAGCACAACAATCAATCACATGATACAATGAACACAAATATTTTCCTCAATGAAACCATAAAGGAGAAAACCCCCCAACTTCCTTAGAGATAGAATCATCACCAAAAATAAAACCCAAAGACAGTAAGATGATCTCCCGACAACAGTAGTCTCTCTCTCTCTTGTCCTATATTCTTCTCTCTCTCTCTCTCTCTCTCAGTTATGCACTACAACTGAGTGTGAGTGAATATGTATGAATGTGTGTTAAATAGAGAGGCTCCCTCTCTATTTATACTAATTCCTGACTTTACAATCACTCACAAGGGCGAACTTCTCTAGGAGAGTCTAATAACCCTAGGGTCCCACAACTACGGGGACTTTAACCCTTGATTAATAAGGAGGGTTACACTCTATGAATTTACATGACTTCTTTACATTATTGAATCTCCCAATAGGAACATCGGGGCATGACATGACTCAATCACATTATAGATACTTCCCAGAATAAACATCGGGGTACAATACATAAGATATACAAGTGAATACATTCCAAAGTTACAAATACAACAACACTCCCTATTAACTAGGAAGGTATTCTCTCAACACAATTTATCAGCACAAGTCTTCTTTTGTATATCATCTGGATAATCATCAAGTTATATTCATCTTCAATTCATATTCATCTTCAAGGCATATTCATCGTCAATTCATCTTCATCGTCAAGTCATCTTCATCAAGTATGGATCATCACTGGATCTGGATCATCACTAGATCATCACTTGATTTGGAGCATCATTGGATCATCATCAAGTATGGATCATCACTGCTAGATCATCATTGGGTCATCATCACTGGTGATATCTCAATTATACTCGACACAGGAAGTTCTACAGAGCCAACCCTTTTTCATGTTGGTTGTAGGCCTAGAATTCATGTAGGTCTTCATTGTCTTCAACAATTATATCTTCCCATCGAATGAACCATGTCAGAAAGGCCCTCCCAACACTTACATCTGACCATGGGAGGAACAAATGCAAGAACCATCTCAAAAAGGCATGCCCAACACTCACATCTGACCATGGGGGGAACACATCCAAAAACCATGTCAGAAAGGCCCATCACTCACATCCGACCTCATCTTGTCAAAAAAGCTCTACAATTACATCTGACCTCATCTTCTTAAAAAGGTGTTGCACTTACATCCGACCTCATATTGTCAAAAAGGATTTGAACTTACATCGGACCTCATCTTGTCAGAAAGGTGCTGCAATTACATTCGACTTCATCTTGTAAGAAAGGATCTCCACTTAAATTCGACCTCATATTGTGAAAAAGGCTCTACACTTACATCTGATCATGTGAGAACACATCCCACAGTCACATCAGAATGGCTCTGCACTTACATCTGATCATGTGGGAACACATCCCACAGTCACATCATAATGGCTCTGCACTTACATCTGATCATGTGGGAACACATCCCATAGTCACATGAGAATGGCTCTACATTGATCATGTGGGAACAAATCCCACAATCACATCAGAATATCTCTGTAATTATATCTGATCATGTGGGAACACATCCCTCAATCACATCAGAATGGATTTGCACTGATCATGTGGGAACACATCCCACAATCACATTAGAATATATCTGCACTTATATCTGATCATGTGGGAACAAATACCTCAATCACATCATAATGATTCTGCACTGATCATGTGGGAACACATCCCACAATCACATCAGAATATCTCTGCACTGATCATGTGGTAACATAATCCACAATCACATCAGAGCATCTCTACACTTACATCTGATCATGTGAACCTCGGCCGTCCACCATGTTAGAAAGGCCAACAGACACATCAATTCCCTTTGGAGGGAACCTCGATCTGGAGAACACGAAGATTTTCCCTTAAGTACTCAAAATTTACTCTGGATAATGGTTTGGTCAGTACATCATCTATCTTCTCGTCCGTCACAACATATTGGAGCTTCACTGCTCCTCTTTGCACCATATCCCTGATATAGTGATATTTGATCTCAATATGCTTTGACTTGTCATGGAACAATAGGTTCTCTGATAGATTCACACAGATCTTGTTGTCCCAATATATACAAGTAGCATATATACAGTATCTTTCTCATTCACACTGCCTCACAACTAGCTGAACAACCTGCAACATACTCTACTTCAGTTGTACCCAGTGCCACACAGGATTACTTCCTTCTAAAGTAGGAGATCACACCTGATCCCATACTGAAGCAACATCCTGAAGTACTCTTTCTATCAATGGAACTATCTGCCCAATCCAAATCCACATAACCTTCCAGGTTAATCTTCTAATTATCTTCATACTTGAGCCCATAATCAATTGTACCCTTTAGGTACCTTGTAATATGATTTGCAGCAATCAAGTGAACATTTCTCGGATCCATCAGGAACTGGCTCAATGTGTTCACATCAAAGCAAATATTTGGTCTTGTATTCGTCAAGTACATTAAGGACCCAATCATCTCACGATACATAGTAGCATCAACTGGTTCTGATGAAGCATCACTCAATAGATTCTGGTTCGATGCCATAGGTGTGGTCATGGCCTTGCAGTCTATCATCCCAAACCTCTTCAGGATCTCTACTCCATAATTCCCTTCTCCCAAGGAAATTCCATCTACATTCTGCCACACCTCCATGCCTAGAAAGTAGTACATCATACCTAAGTCCTTCATTTCAAACTCAGTAGCAAGCTTCCTCTTTGTATCAGCAATCAACCCATCCTCACTTGTTACAAATAGATCATCTACATATAGTAAGAGTATGACTGGGTTCCATTCTTAAACCTTGTAGTAAAGGTTGGAATCCACTTTACTCTTGGTAAATCCCAAACTAGATAGGGAACTACCAATTCTTTCATACCATTTCATGGGTGCATGTTTCAAACCCTACAGGCATTTCTTTAACTTACACACAGGAGTCTCTCTGTCATGTGTCTCAAAACCGAGTGGCTGCTCCAAATATACTTCCTCTTCTACTACACCATTCAAGAAAGCTACCTTGACATCCATCTAGTCTACTTTCCACTTCATTACTGCAACTAAAGCAAGTACTGATCCGATGGAATTATATCTGGCTACAGGAGAAAACGTTTCTTCATAATCTATTCCTTCTTTCTGGGAGAAACCACGAGCCACAAATCTTGCTTTATATTTCTCTATGCTACCATTTGCAGCATGCTTGATCTTATAGATCCATTTGAAAGTTACAACAAACTTCCCCTCTGGTCTTGGGAGAACATCCCAAACATCATTATTCATGATCGATTGATACTCTTCGATCATAGCATCCTCCATTCTTTATTTTCTACCACTTATTCATATTTGGAAGCTTCTTTATCGATGAAGTCACATAATAGGGCTACATAATTAGAGTAGAACCTACTTATTTTCCTGTCTCTGTGTATCTCTTCTAGAGCCCCATATCTTTCTGCACCTTGGATAGATTCTCATACCCAAGAAAGTTTCCTCTTGTGAGGATTCTTCTCCTAAGTTAGATCTACAAGTTCTTGAGGTTCTTCTATTTCTCGATCTTCTTCTTGAGTTGCATCGTTCATCATTGTGTCATGAATTCTGGGTAATTTTGTTTCTACAGGTTCTTCAGCAGGTCTCTTTCTGGATTTTTTGTAAGCTGAGTCTTCATCAAATGTTATGTCCCTGTTGATGTTGATCTTCTTGAATCCTGGGAAGTATATTCTGTAAGCCTTAGAGCTTTCAGAGTATCCCACAAATATACCCTTCCTTCCTGAAGGATCTAACTTTTCCCTCTTTTCTTTTGGAATATGAATGTATACTGGACAGCCAAATATTCTGAGATGACTGAATTTTGGTTTCTTTTCAAAAAAAACTTCTTCAGGTGTCTTGTTATTAAGTACTTTATGTGGAGTACGGTTCTATACATACACAATTGTTCTAGTTGCTTCTGCCCATAGATGCATGGGGAGATATTGATCATGAAGCATTGCCCTTGCATCTTCCATGACTGTTCTATTCTTCCTTTCTGCAACCCCATTCTGTTGTGGATTATATGGAGTGGTCAAATCCCTCTTAATCCATGAATCTCTGCATAATTCCTTGAATTCATTTGATGTGAATTCTCTGCCATTGTCTTATCAGAAAAACTTGATCTTCTTCTCTATGTATTTTTAGATCAAGGCTTTGAATTCCTTGAACTTGCTGAATACTTCATATTTGTTCTTCTAAAGTATATCCATGTCTTCCTAGAAAAACAATCAATGAAATAAAAATAGTATACATACCTGCTTAATGAACATGATGACATTGGACCGCATACATCGAAGTGAGTGATTTCTAATATTACTTTAGCTTTGCTTTCGCTAGTTGGAAATGTTTTCTTTGTGTTGTTTCCTTTCGCACATCCCTTGCATACTCCTTCATGTTTTGCTTGTATTTCTGGAAGACCTTCAATAGTTTTTCTTGCAAGTGGTAGTTCCCTATAGTGCACATGTGCAAGACTTCTATGCCAAAGTTCATTTGGTTCTACTAAGTCATGAACCAAAGCTTGTTCTGGTTGACCCTTTAATCTGTATAGTCCTCCCTCTTGTTATCCAATTACTACTGCATCGTCAATAGTATTTCCTTTTGGCCACATGAGAACTTGGCCATCTATAAATGAAACTCTCATGCCTTTTTCATCTAATGCAGAGATGGAGATAAGCTTCTTCTTTAGTCCTGGTACAAATAGGACATCCTTTATTTTCATAGACTTTACAGAGTCTAATTTGTAGGAGGATTCTCCACTACCTTTTATTGGATACTGGTAGTCGTCCCCAAGTTTCACCTTGTGGGGTAATTCATGTTCTGATAATTTCACAAATGATTCTTTGAATCTTTTCATGTGTTTGGAAGCCCCACTGTCTATAAGACAATTATTGCTTCCATGTGTGATGTTTCCCGTGAGAGAGAAAATCAAAACATATTCTTCATCACTTGAAGAATCATCACTGTCTTGTTTGATTCTCTTCTTGGAAGGCTCATCATCTTATGCAGCATGAACATGATATATTTTCTTGTTTCCCTTCCTCTTGTGAGATCTATCTTTATTTCTAGGACAATGTTTTGCAAGGTGTCCTCTTTCATCACATGCATAGCAAATGAATTTAGATAAATCTTTGTTATATTTTCTAGTGTTGTTCTTCTGGCGAGAGTGCTTACCTTTGTGATGGTCTATTCTGTTTTTCTTGGATTGTACTGTGAGAGCTTGATATTCACTTCCCATATTTTATTCTCAAGCTAATATTCAAGATTCTTCTTGTGAGAACTCCTCCCACAGTATGCTATACTTGACTAACTTCTTTCTAGCACAGATCCCTTGAATGAAAGAGTCCCATGCCCTAGGGAGACCATTCAGGGTGGTCATCACAATTTTTTCATTCTCTACTTCTTCATCTACTTATTCAAGTTGTTCCTTGATATGAGAGACCCTTGTAAAGTAATACCGGATGGTCTCCGCATTTTGGATCTTTACATTCTTCAATTGGTATCTCAGATTCATCTTGTGGTTTATGTTCTTCCCTTCAACTAACTTTGTTAAGGCATCAAACATATCTTTAGGTGTCTTTAGAGAGGACACTTGAGGTATGAGATGATCCTTTATTGAATCAGAAATAATCCTCTTAGCCATGTGTTATAGCGGATTTCACCACTCTAGGTGAATCACACTTTGTATGGCCTTCCCTTGTACCGTTGTAGACTCTTTAGACCCCATGGACCATATTTTATCCTTTGATGTTTCCTTGATCATCTCTAAAAATATATGAAAAATGATATACGTGGCTTTTTTCCCGATAACTGCGTACATACGCGGGCTTGACCCCTATAACTGCGTACATTGGGATGTGTGCATAGTCCAAATCCTTTTGGAGTTTTTCTTGATATAGATCCGACTCATTCGACTCCTGGCCTTTCATATGCCTTGAGATCACTCGGATTCGACCCTTCATTATCCCTTGTGAAGCTATATAAGGAACCCCTTGGTACATTGAAGGCATATAGAGATATTGAAAGCAACGAAACTATAGTCCATTGTTGCCAGAATTTATACTTGAGTCTGCATCCCTTTGTCCCTTTGGAGCACTGTTGTGTTGTTCCCAAGCTTGCCTTGTGCTAGTGAGCTTGCTATCGTGAGATGGAGGATTGAGGTGGTGGAGGCCCAAGTGGGGGATTCAGTTTCTTCGATTCGTAGACATGCCGTTAGAGGTTGTATCTATCTTGTAATCTCTGATTTATATTAATAAGAACTATCTTTTCCTGTCCAATGATGTGTATTTGATTGAATATTGTATCCATTGGAATATGTCAAATGCTTTTACATTATTGATTATATATGATAGAATAGATCTAACACCATGATATATAGTATGCTTGTATTGTTTACTTGTTGTTGAGGAAGTATTATATCAATTCAAGCTGAAAATTGGAAAGCTCAACAGGGATCTACTTCAACCGTCCGGAATAAGGTACGAGGTCTGATCCTTTAGTGTTAGAAATTTTATTTCTATTGCATATTGGGAAAGATTGATTTCTAGAGTCAAAGCTGTCTGTTGTGGTACCCCAAGCCATAGGAATTTCTCTCTGTAACAGAATTGGCGACTCCGCTGGGGATGTTTCTTGTCTTTATTTGGGGGTTTGCTGGCACAATGGGCTTGATATTATTGATTTGCTCTTTGTTTCTCCCTGTTTCTGTTTCGTATTTTATAGTATGTTTGTCCATTGACACTCCCCTTTATTGGTTTGTCCTTAGTCTACTTTTTACCACTGCCTTCTCTGTATACATGGGTTTTTGACCAAAAGTCAAGTACATACGCGGATTTTTGGCCAAAAGTCGCGTACATACGTAGTTGTTCTTTATACAGTCACGTACATCCTCCCTTTTGGTGAGTTTGATGTTGTGGGAAGTTGTTGGGTGGGTTGTGAGTGTGGTTGGGTCTTCCTTGGGTCTGATGTTGTCTGTTGGATGTTTCTTTTGTGACCAGAGACCGCTTTTTCATTGATTTTTCTTTGAAAGTAGTTTTAGTCATTTTTCTTTTTTGTTTTGCCATTAGTGCATTACTCTTTTTGTCTTGGTGTCTTGTTGGGATTCTCTTTTATACTTGCTATAGAGACTGAGAGTTTTAGATGACTTTTATTGCATTTTTCATTCTTTTATATTGAAAAATACAAAGTAGTTGCACTCTTAGTTGCATCTTAGATATGGATTTGAGGAGGTACTTGCATTGGATTGCTTGGATGAGAGTTTGGTTTAGGCTTTCATATAGGAAGGATTGCATTGGCATTTAGAAAGGAATATATATTTATGCATCTCATGTAGTGGCATACCCTATTTTTCATTTGACAAAGATTGCACTTAGCATTGTTTGTTATGGTGTGCATATTTACTTCACTGCTGAGTCATAACTTCACTAGTTGCACGGCCATTTCCCTTTGAGTAATTACAGCCAACTAAAATCAACACTAAATTAAAATGAATTTCACTCTTTTCTTTTCTAGGGTGCACCAACAAGCTTGGGTTTTAGGTTCTTGGAATAGTTCATTGTAAGTCAATTCTCCAAGATCACTGAACAACAACATGTATGTGTCTGTCTAGGTGAGTGTGTGAAATCCTTGGTATAACCATCGTTCTCAGGATCCTCCTCTCAAACAGGAGTTAAGCACGAGGCAGTGTGAGCAGTTATTGATTGGGATGACCCCTAGTCATAACTGAGTAGCACCGGAGATATTTCTAGGATTGTATTCGTATCTGGGGGCTCTTTCGAGAGTTTCGGGCTTTGCTACCCTACCCATACGGTCAATCCCTCCTGCAACTATCCACCTGAGCTTTGATTATATTGAGGTGACCTTAGTGACCTTACCTAGGATATCGAGGGGGTACTTGTAAAGGTTATTCTGCAGGTGTCCCGGCCAGGTAGAGGTAGGACAGCACAGTCGCTTTACGTGTTGAAGCTGAGGGCCACTATAATTGGTTATGTACCTCCGCTTGTAGTGTATGGGAGTTTCGGGCCTCTCCTAGGCGAGACATACCTGCTGCATTCGGGAGCTCACATATCCTCCCCTTGGTTTGCTTGTATTTTGGTTGTAGATTTTCTTAGGAGTGTGGTCTTTGTGCGCTAGTTGGCCTTTGGGATCGTGGTTACTTGAGTATATTTATGCTCTCTTGAGTTCAGGTCCTTTTATTTTCGGCATGCCTGGTATCTTATCACCCATCTTGGTCCTAGTACGGACCCTGGTGTCAGACTTGGGGGCATCACAACCCCTTACCCTTCTCATAGATTTGAAGTGGTCACATTCTTCCCTCTACTCCATTTATGGAGGATGTTGACTCCCTTCTCTCGATCTTTACACCAGTGGTCACCCTCATGGGGGTGGTAGTGGATGCGTGAACGTTGGGTCTACACCTTACTTTCCTTTTTATGTCCCATTGTTCACTACATTGTTTCCTTTGGGTGTAGTTGTCATGATCATTCCTCCCTATATCCTATAGTTTGGTTTCTTTATTGACTATTTTGGGTTGTGTTGAACTAATATGGTTGTCATGTAGGGTCCATGTTTTTGTACACTCTCTCCATGGTTTCAAACCGTTCATGTTTTTCACAGGTATTATGTATGAACTTGCATATAGGTTAGGATTTTACATCTACTTGCACTTATGCATTGCCTTATGATTGTTCCATCTTAACCTTAGGTACGAACCCATTCCATGGTATCACGAAACCTTCATGCTGCTGTTAGAAGTGGTACTATGTGAATGGTAGAGCTTTCCTATACATGGGTGCCCTAGTTATCTCCTTTTTGCATTTGGTACCCATGCTGTGAGTCCTCTCTTAGGTCCAGGAGTCCCTTTTAGTCCTACCATGTCCTTGAGCAAAAGCCTCATACTCCTCTTGAACTTTATGCTGGCCATTTCCCTGGGACTCCCCTATGTCAAGTTGTGAATGCATTGTCATGAGCTTTTCCTGCCTTATTGAGCTTTATGCCAGCTCCCCTGACATTACGTTTCAGCCATATAGCCCGAGCTTGTCTCATGTCTAGCCATGCAGAGCCATTTTTTTATATATCCTTGGCAGCTTGATTCCCTTTTTACCAGGAGGGGATTTTCCCCCGAGTGTCGATATCCTACACATGTATCCTTGCATTGAGCATAGGTATGTTCCACTACTTGGAACTAGTTTGTTTTCCCTTATGACACTCGTCTCCTTATAGTTTGTAACTATAAAGCTAGTTTATTCTTTTTTCAATCTTTTCAAATAACTGAAAAAGTCCAAAAAAATCAAAAAACCAAAAATACGAACAAGGAAAGATGTTATCTTTGGCATCTATCGAGTCGTGTCACCTTCGAACAGAGCACTGTATATCACATCCATTGGTTGGGTTATAGTCTGACTTAGGAGATGTACTCATTTATCTGAGTTTATCTCCATCGACTGGTTAAGCTTTCAGTCCCTATGGAGCCTCTGTTGATGCCTCCTGTGTCACAGAGATGTCCCAGTTTGTATATCGAGTCTATGCTGCCTTCATTCAGTCACCATACGTTGTTATGCTCTTTTTCGAAGGAAGTTGAAACCTGTGTCGACCATTCCTCAGTTATCTTGACTTTACATGTCGGCCATTCCTAGTACAGTTACTGGTTCATGCACTTTATGATTGTGTCCTTCCACATTAGACATCTTTGCTGAGAACCTCGTGTTGGATGATGGGGGATGCCTTAATTCCCTCCTTCCAGCGGATTTCATCCCATCGACTTCAGATCATTTATTCTGGGATTGGAATCTAGAGTCCTTTTGAGTGCCTTGAGACTTGTAGTCATCAGTGGCAGGTTCTCTCACCATTGACAGTTTCTTGGGAATACATCAATGTCCCCTGATCGATGGATTCTCTCAAGTGTTCGACCTCAACACATCTATTCACACTTGTTAGTTTGCACTCTAGTACCTTGATTCCCATTTTCATTATCGGTGGGTAATCTCACGTCTGTTAATGGTATACATCAATGATTGGTAATTAGATGATGGACTACTATGTTCGACCTCGACACCTCTATTCACATAGTAGGACATGTACTCATAGCGGTTTGTGTAGAAGACCTTCCAAACTGGTGGCATCTCTTATATGCTACCTCCTTGATCATGCCAGTGTTCATGAGATTTCAGCTCTCGTGACTTGATTCCAGTGTATGTCAGACATTTCCAGCCACTATGGAGATCTTGATCTATTGTATATCTTCAGCCATTTTGGAGATCATGGCCCTTTGTATATCTTCATCATGGAGATTTTCATCTATGTATATTGTACGTGGTGATGACCACATATGTGATATCATGTATTATGCCTATTCATGGCCATTGTACTCTTATGTATCCAAGACTGCTATATGTACTTGCAGTTATATGTAGAGTTGTATCATTGTACTATGCTGATTGGGTGGTTGGTCTTCCATTTGGGATCCTTCATCACTCCACTTCTGGGATGGACTTATAATGTATTTCAGCCATCGTATGACCCCTCTAACCTCACACATTAGGGGGAATCTGTTATAGTAGATTTCACCACTCTAGGTGAATCACACTTTGTATGGCCTTTCCATGTCCCGCTGCAGACTCTTTAGACCCCATGGACCATATTTTATCCTTTGATGTTTCCTTGATCATCCATAAAACTATATGAAAAATGATATACGCGGCTTTTTTCCCGATAACCGCGTACATCGGGATGTGTGCATAGTCCAAATCCTTTTGGAGTTTTCCTTGACATGGATCCGACTCATTCGACTCCTGGCCTTCCATATGCCTTGAGATCGCTCGGATTCGACCCTTCATTATCCCTTATGAAGCTATATAAGGAACCCCTTGGTACATTGAAGGCATATAGATATATTGAAAGCAACGAAACTATAGTCCATTGTTGCCGGAATTTATACTTGAGTCTGCATCCCTTTGTCCCTTTGGAGCACTGTTGTGTTCTTCCCAAGATTGCCTTGTGCTAGTGAGCTTGCTATCGTGAGATGGAGGATTGAGGTGGTTGAGGCCCAAGTGGGGGATTCAGTTTCTTCAATTCGCAAACGTGCTGTCAAAGGTTGTATCTATCTTGTAATCTCTGATTTATATGAATAAGAACTATCTTTTCTTGTCGAATGATGTGTATTTGATTGAATATTGTATCCATTGGAATATGTCAAATTCTTTTACATTATTGATTATATATGCTAGAATAGATCTAACACCATGATATATAGTATGCTTGTATTTTTTACTTGTTGTTAAGGAATTATTATATCAATTCAAGCTGAAGATTGGAAAGCTCAACGGGGATCTACTTCAACTGTCCGGAATAAGGTATGAGGTATGATCCTTTAGTGTTAGACATTTTATTTCTATTGCATATTGGGAAAGATTGATTTCTGGAGTCAAAGCTGTCTGTTGTGGTACCCCAAGACATAGGAATTTATCTTCGTAACACCATGACCAATTGATTCTTGTGTAAGGCCTTCACATCATCTCCCTCTAGAATTGGAACCTCTTCATTTATGTAAGAGTCCAACTCATTTTCTCCCAAGACAAGGGAGATCCTATACTTCCAAGCTCCGAAGTTATCAGCTCCCTCAAGATTTTCATCAAGCTTGGTATGATCGGACATCTTAACAGACAACCTCAAATGGAAATACAAAATATTTAGATATTACCAGGTTAAGATGTCCGAACTAGATCTGGAGCTGAATTTCTGTAGAGTTGGTTTTCTGGTTTAGGAGCAGATCTAGGGTTTGAATTTCCCAGAGTTCTACCCAGCCAAAAAAATTGATCTTGATCTCTAAAATTCTATTTTGGGCAGGAGATCAATCCAGGCCTGGGCTCACTCAAAAATTCCACTTCTGTGGAAATCCCTAATTTCCCTTAGCAGTGTCACGTCAAAAACTGAAAATGCTCAGAATCAGATTCTTCTTTGACAGAAAGATGCGCACTAGAGAGGAGAGTCAACCCAACCTCCTTTTGCTGAAAAATATGTGGAGAAAGCTCTAGAAAGTAGGAATCCCTAGATTCAGTAGCTGCACAGTGTCTTCTTCTCAAGTTAGCTCTGATACCATGTTAGATTTTTTAACATTTAAGCTATATGATCTTAGGATATTATCTGAGAGAATAACAAGTACAACAATCAATCACATGAGAAAATGAACAAAAATATTTTCCTTGGGGAAACCATAAAGGAGAAAACCCTGCAACTCCTCAGAGATAGAATCAACGCCAAAAGTAAAACCCAAAGATAGTAAGATGATCTATCGATAGCAATAGTCTCTCTCTCTCTTGTCCCAACTTCTTCTCTCTCTCTCAGTTATGTGCTACAACTAAGTGTGAGTGATTATGTATGAATGTGTGTTAAATAGAGAGGCTCCCTCTCTATTTATACTAATTCCTGACTTGACAATAACTCACTAGGGCTAACTTCTCTAGGAGAGTCTTAAAAACCTAGGGCTCCACAACTACAGGGAATTTAACCCTTGATCAATAAGGAGGGTTACACTATATGAATTTACATGACTTGTTTAGATTATTGAATATCTCAATAGGAACATTGGGGCATGACATGACTCAATTACATTACAGATACTTCCCAGAATAAACATCGGGGTACAATACATAAGATATACAAGTGAATACATTCTGAAGTTACAAATACATCAACACCCTCTCTGTCGACACCCAAACCACTGCGATCTACCTGATCATCGACCCAGACAAGTTTTACCCCATCTGGAAACACCTATAGAGTGGATGAGGTCTCACCCGAGATGTTCAAGGGAGAGATGATGGAACCAAGTTTCTGAAGAATGAAGGAGGATGATGTGCATCTACTTATCAACTTAGCGCATCATTATTCAACCGATCTAATCATTCAACTTATGCATTAATAGAACCATATCATTATTCAACAGATAGCATTATCGTACTAGAACTGAAATAAACGAATTGATGCGCAAACATATCCAATAGAATAACATCATTTAAAGTAGGGAAACATCACATCATTTACATATCCATGTCCTAGATAGAAATTGCATTCATAATTGAGTCACAGAAGACAGTAAAATAGAAAACATTAAAAGGAACAATGATTCCTCTCAACACTCTGTCATGCCATATTAACTTTCGCACAAAACCACAGATTCTTCGAAATGGTTCTTCAATAAGCATATCAACAAATCTCAATTCATGCTTAGATCTTACATAATATGAAAAAACTTATCTCTCAAGATCATTTGAAGAATACTAGTCATCCTGAACACTTGCACCTCTACATCTACTTGTAGGCTTTCACCTTTATATTCATGGTCCACTTAGACAACTGCATAACTACTTCTTAATTGATTCTACAAAATAATGACCAATATCCACAAAATGTGGTCCAAAACTACAAAAGATGACAAAAAATAAATAAAATAATATAGCTCCGCCTTGCACACTGTTTTCCACTTGCATGGTATATTTGACATTTCACAGCATCTGCGATGTTGTGCAACTAACTTATCCCAGAAAATCCTACCAACAGGCTCTGAAAACAATATTGTGCCTTGCCCTTGAGCCACATCAGTTGGACATGGTGTACTCATTGATATTTAAATTGAAGTCTTCATACTACTGAGTAATATCCTTCACCTTCCCTTTGAGATTTTCATCAATATCCTGACTTCCTGTCAAATACTGTGCCAATGGGTGTTCAACCAACTTATCAACAACCTCCTTTTTTCCTTCACGCATGGCTTGCAGCATAGAAACCACCTTAATGGAAAGTTGTGCTCCAAGATCTTGGAACTCGTCTAACACTTCACTACACTTCTGCTATATTTTCCTTGCTTTCTTGATGTTTTGTTGCAACTCCTTTAGCTCCGTATACCTTATGATTAGAAAAACCAGTGGCATTGTTCTCAGTGTCGCCTTTAGTGTCATCAGCTACCCCTCTGCCTCCTACAACTTCTTGGTTAGTTGCTCCAATTTCTCATCCTGGACTAGGCTCCACCAAAATTGCATAGTCGCTTCAGTGACCTTCTTTGCTGCCTGCTCCATCTCCTCTGGCCGCGTCACCACATCCTCCATGGTGCTTTTCCTCTCTGCGACTTGTTTAGGTAGTGTCTCTGGATGTACCAAAGAAGTAAAATCTTCATTATCTCGCTACAACTATGTGATCAATGCTCCAAGACATTTTTCTTTCTCTACTACATCTAGTTCCAAGGTGTTCTCATATACATGCTGACAGGAATCACAAATCCTCACATAATCTATCGCATCATTATGAAGAGTGGGACACCAAAGCCCTACGTGAAGTACCTTCCTCGCAGTAGCTCGAACTCCATAGTGTCCATTAGCAACTCCCACATGTGCCTCTTCCAAAATCTACCCTTGTTCATGTGGTAGGACACATCTTCACAAAATATCATCTGGTTCAAGTTTATAGAGTTTTCCAACAATCAACTTAAAATCTTCCGCCTTAACAACCAAGTGCTTATTTTGACTTGTATTGAAATCTTCTGATGCAGTTCCCGTCAGCAATAATTGAACTATTTATTCATAGTAACCATCAACCATGTCGAATTTAAACAACTGTGCATATGGTAACCTATCTTCAATGTTTGTAGGTTCCTCACCTGTCTCAATTCGTGATAAATGATCAGGACCAACATTCAAGCGACTAAGCTTCACAATTATCTCAAAATCAAATTCCTGAAAGAGAAGTATCCAATAACATATATTCCCCCCAAACACTAGTTTATTGACTAGATATTTCAATGCATAATGGTCCATGAACATTTTGAAATGACTTCCCAACATGTAATGCCTAAACTTCTGTAGCCCATATACCATCACTAGACCTTCCCTTTCTGTGGTTGTATAATTTTTCTCCATAGGCAACAACTTTCGACTAGCAAACGCAATCAGGTGATCAAGATATCCTTCTCCTAGTTGCACGAGCACCACTCCCAGTTCAACGAATGATGCATCCACATGTACATGGAATTCCTTATTCCAATTAGGAAAAACTATTATTGATGCGAAAACCATATTGGGCTTTAGCGTATCAAAACTCTCTTGACACTCTTAACTCCATACGAACACCGCATCTGTCTTGAGAAACTTTTCCATTGGATATGTGATTGCAGCATAACCATGGATAAGCTTGTGGTAGTATCCTGTGTGCCCCAACATTGCTCTCAACTGCTTCACATTTGTAGGTGGGGGCAAGCTCAAAATCAACACAATCTTCACAGGTTCAACCAACAGTCCTTTCTTGCAAATGATGTGACACAACAACATCCCAAAAGGTGTGCAGAGAATACACTTCTTTGAGTTCACTGTGATTTGATGTTGTCGACATCTTTCCAGCATCAGTCACATTTTTTCCAGATTATCCCTGATCAATCCATAAACCATCCAGTCTCCCATGTAAACTTGCAGGAACTTATAAATAAAATATTTGAATGTGGTGAAAACAACCCGGGAAAATATCGGAGGCGCACTCTTTAGCCCAAATGACATCATTCTGTACTGGAAACAACCCCACTCAGTAACAAATGTTTTCTTGTGGTGATCCTATTTTGAAATCCTGATCTCGTGATAGCCAAAAAATCCACTTGTGAAGGAATATTTTTCTTTACCACCTACTCCTTCTAGCACCTCATCAGTGAATGGTTTCAAAAATGGATCGTGCATACATGCATCATTCAATTTTCTAAGGTCGACACAAATCTGAACCACACCTGTCTTTTTATCTTGGACCATCGTAGGACCGATCCATTCTGATTCTTCGATTGGCTCAATTATTTCAGCATCCAACATTCTGTCAAGCTTAGCTTTGACACTTTCCTTGTATCACGGTTTCAAGCGATACGACTGCTGCCTTACTGGTTTTGCATATGGCTTCAATAGAATCTTCATCTCTCCTAAATATCCCAGTATCCCCTTCATCTCAGAAAACTTCGTAGGCAACAAATATTGGAATTCATGCAACAGGTATGTGATTTTTGCCATTGTTTCTTCATCCCAGTAGTCCCCAACATTTGTAAATTTTGGGTTCTCCTCTATCCCAATGTTGAACTTTCAGATCTTTAATGGCTGATCCATTGGATCTGTCGGTACGTCAGGTCCCGAATCCCTACTATTTCTGGAATATTTATATTTCAAAGATTGTCATCGTCATCTGGTCCTCCTGACACATTCTAGCATTCCATCATTGACTGCATCTGACAATGCGCATGTGCATTCACTGAATATGCAACCGGAACTACCTTTAGAAAAACATCGCGGATGAGATGCAGTGCATTATGAACATCTAGATTGGCATCCGCAAAACTAAAGGTGTGAGTGAAGTAAGCTGTCAATTACTCCTAGGTAGTGATCTCTCTGTGCAATTCAACTAATATATACCAATATCATGGCATTTCATCCAACATGTGGAAAAAGGCATGGACCCCTTCCTCCTTTGGTTGTGATTCCCACAAGGTCTGACACTTGATTAGTACCTTCCAATGTGGTATACTTTTGCATTACCAAAGTGAAATGTCATTATTATTCGACACTGTGACCATCCAGTGATTGACGTCTTATGGTTCTTCCCCCAACGTTCTTGGGTATCCTTCAACGCTTCATCCAACACTAGAAACCACTGTGGTTCTGACACCTTCTCTTCAAATTCAACAAGAAACTCAGATAACTCAGGAACTCCTTCATAAATTGGTATCTCAATGGTCTTAGTCACAACATGACACAATGATTGCATGATCAAACCACACTTCCTTAGCGACACCTCATGCATGTGATTCTACCAATTCTCTAAAGCATCATCAAAATCGAAAGACATAGAGATAGAGCTACACTAGCCAAGTTCCCCATTGACAATTAGATGGATGTAATATTCTAAAATTTTATATGCATGATCCCATCCCCTGACAACTTCATCCTTCACTGGCTCAAGATACCTTTGTCCTTCCTTTTGGATCCATCAGAACAATGACTCTGATGTCTTGATTCTCAAAGTTCATTACGCACTTCTTAAAATTGATCACTACCATGCTATTGTTGTCCCATGCAATCCCCAACAATGTGTGATAGGAGCCTCCACCATCGGCAACTTCAATCACGTCAAAATCGGTATAGGTCTTCATCCCTTTAAATTCCACCATAAGGTGTGGAACTTTCCCAATCGACGTTACTCTGGCCTAGCTAGCCAGTCGCAGATGCATAGGAGACCAGCTCAACGTTGGGCTACCCATCTTCTGCCATGTCTATCTTGTCAGAATATTAGCATTTAAGCCTAGATCTAGAATGACTGAATCTACCTCATAGTCCCCAATTAAATATTCATGCGCATTTATTTCCCCATATTTTTCTTATGCAAAGAGTTCAAAATGGAATCCTTTCACCCCTTGTCCAGTAGATGCAATAAACTCTCAATCTCGGTAAGAGCATCAGGATCTCTTACCAGTGACAAGTAAATTTCAAAGAAGTTCTACAAGGTGTGATGCTATCGCGATGGTCCTACTACCAATGTTCTATCAAAATAAATGGGAATTTCATAAACAATTAACATACCAGGATTCCTTTTCGATCACATCATGTGCTTCAAAAAATGTGTTTTTCTCAAAATCAATTTCAAACTGCACCTTCTTCTTCTCAGACAATCAAATTTGTGCATGTGGTCTATCTTCTCTTGCTATCGCACCTCTGCGAGTGTTGACCGTGACATCAAGATCCTGCTTCCTAGGTTCTACTGAGATCGTTGCGATAGTCCGTCCCTGATTCTTATTCAATGGAGGATTCACAGGTTGATTCACATTCTGATTTGTATTATGGTTCTAAATTTGAATTTGGTCCTGGTTCTATACTTAATTCTGGTTTTGCAACTAGTTCTGATTCTACAACTGGTTTGATTCTGTACATGCAGAACATTTCTTTCCTTCCACCTCACAATCAGTTGTGGACAATTATCAACAGTGGTACAATACGTACACTACAATTGCAATTGCAAATAATCTATCTGATAATTCCCCAGTACTTCATAGTTATAGCATTGCACTAGTGTGCAACCTCATCCTCCTCCTCAACCAAATCCTCCACCTCATCCTCCTCAGAATCCTTCGTGGAATCCTCCTTGTTGCTAATACTACGGTTGATTAAATTGCTACTACGGGGGATTCGGTTTCTGCTGAAAACACTGCACTAACTTGACATACTGTGGCTGTTACGGAGCCAACTGTGGTTGCTGTTAGAATATTTAGACACTTAGGAGTTAGTTAAGATCAACTTGTGTAATATATCCGTTATGTAAAAGTGTGTTTCTTTATTATGCATTAGTATGCATTTGTAAATATTCTAATCCAATGGTCACGTTATGTTCTAGACATAGAGTGATCCGACGGTTCAACTTCTATTAGATCATACCTACCATTGATCCATGGCTTAACACTCAATTGGTCTATGATCTCTATTTAAAGAGCATAGAGGGTCCTTGGCTAGTTGATCAATTATGAGAAGCTCATGTAACTTTCTTTCTTTTGCATAATAAATTGCTCCAAGTAGCTATTTGGCTGGGGCTATCGACTATTTTTTTCTCGAGGGTTTTAACCACATGACTAACATCAGTGTGTTGATCTATGATCTATTTGTGTGAAGCGGTTACTGAAGGTGTTCGGTATTTTGGAAGTACCCTGTGTACCCGAACATGGTATCAGAGCTTTTATGAAGAGCCGCTTTCGATTTTGATCAAGATCTGGAACTGGTGTTGCTGAAACTTTGAAAGGGTTTCTGGTTCTATATTTTCTATGCACTTTTGGCCTATAGGAGCTATTCCATTGCATCCAGAGTGCTGTTTCCATAGGGAAATAGGTTTCGTTTCATCGAAAACCATTTCCGTTTGCTCCAGAAACACCCATTTCGGCAAATCTGAAGGTATAATGTTATAGTGACGGATTTGTTTTTTTAAAATCTCTCATATTTTATCAGATTATTATTAGATATTTTATGTTTTAGTCTCAAACTATTGTTTTCCCTGGCTGCGTATGCTCTTTACTGTGCACCTTGCGCGATCGCAGCGAATCAGAAATAGTAAGGGAAAGTTTTTTTTCTTGTCTTCTCAGCTACATATGCTCTTTGCCGTGCACCTTGTGCGATCATGACAAATCAGAAACAGCGAGAAAACTTGAAAACATAGACTTTCTGGGTAAGCTAACCAAGATCTAACCCCATTGTGTGGAAAAAGTTCTTTTTGTTTTTTTTTTTTTCAATTTTTTTGTGATTTGCAGGAAAAGAAAGCAAGCACGGAAAACAAGAGAGAAGAGTAAAAAAAAAAAAAACCCTCTTCCTCTTTCCATACTTTTACGTACCTTTTAAACTTAGCTCATTTGGTCCAAAGTTGTTTTACACCTTGATAATCTTGAGTTCAATTCTTATCAAGCTACTTTTTAGTGCATACAATTTCTATCTTCAAGTTACTTTATTGTAAAAGTGCATCTCACATAAATAAAATAAAATAAAAGTGAGTCACTTAAGTCTTTTAATTTATTGCCGCACTATTTAAAAGTCACATTATTGTAAAAGTGAACATCACTTATTCTACAGAAGTGATTCACTTCAAAGCAACTTTATTGTAAAAGTGATTGTCAAAGGTTGATCTTGGAAAGAGGGGGCTCCTTTTTTTTAGTTGGTCAAGTTAATATCTGCCACGTCACTATTGGGGACATCTTCAACATTTTCTTTGATCAAGCATAACTTCATCATCCAAAATCAGTTTTAAGTGCCGTTTTTTTTAAAACACATATTTTTTCGATATCTTTGCATTTAGATAGTTAGTTTTTGTTTTTTAAACCAGTATTTTATAGTATGGCCTCCCATTGTGATATTATACTTACAAGTTCTAACTATTTCTCATGGAAATCTCATATGGAGGATGTTCTGCAAAGTAGGGGACTTTTTAGGATAACCTCAAGGAAAGAAACAAAACCCAATGACAATGATAAGAAAATTAAATGGGAAAATCGATGTGATGAAGCTCATGGATTGATTGGGATGTCAATCTCTACTGATTTGCGATTCCACATATCTGGAATTGATGAACCTAATCTCGCTTGGAAAAAGTTGGAATCTGTGTTTGGTAAACATAATGAAATTCAGGGTCATCAACTTGAGAATGAGTTGTTTTTCTTGAATCCAAATTAGATTTTTCATGCATTCAAGACTATATATCTAAGCATAAAACTCTTAGACTATTATGTGTCGAATGCAAGATTAAGAAAGAAGACAAACAATGTATTTATCATATTCTTTCAAAACTTGGACCTACATATTCTGTTTATGTATGTACATTCTACTCCATGAAATAATCCTTAACTGCAACTAGATATCAAGAGCGTAGCCTTGAATCCTTTTGTGATTCCTTAATTAGAGAGCAAGATAAGTTCATTCATCTTGGAATAATTAACAATGTAGATACATCTGGGAAAGCCTTATTGTCCCAATAGAAAGAAAAGTCTAAGCCTCCCAAGAAACAGAATTTTTGCAATAATAAGCCAAACAACAAGGGTCCCAAACCCTCTTAGTCAACTCCTCCTTTAAAAAATGACAAAGGATCCAAGCAAAAAGGAAAGAAAACTGAGCGTCATTGCAATTTTGTGGGAAAGATAATCATGATGAATCTAAATGTTTTAAGAAGATGGTAGCCTTGGAAGAAGCAATGAAGAAGCACCACATTAGCCTAGATTCATCTTCAGAATCTAACTCTCATGGACATGCATTTTGTGCTTCTGGTCACTCTTATACTGAATCTTCTTCTTCTACTTCAATTGAATGGCTCATTGATTCTGGAGCATCTTATCATATGGATAAGGATAAAGCCATTTTTTCTACTATGCATGAATGTAACACCAAACAAATATTTGTTGGTGATGATAGATCTCTAAGTGTTGTAGGATCTAGAACAGTTCCAGTAGAAATGGTCATTTCAGTGATGTACAATGTGTTCCAAAAATTTCCTGCAATTTGTTATCAGTCTATTTACTCATTTAGATGAAGGTAAAACTGTGATGTTTACACCTCACCAAGTTGTAATCAAGGATTTTAAAAATCCTAAAAATATCCTTGCTACTGGAACTATTGATGATATTACCAGTTTATACAAATTTAACAACTTTGGGTCATCACCCTTTCCTTCACTTTTTGTTGCTCATAGTGATAACTTGAGAAAACTTTGGCATGAGCAATTTGGTCACTTAAATTATCGCTCATTGCAACAACTATGTAAAGACAATATCGTGAATGGTCTTCTGTTGGTATCTTGCAAGGATGGTGTTTGTTTCGGTTCTGTACTCGGAAAACATCATCGGGACAGTTTTGACAAACGTGTCTCTTAGCACGCCTCGGTTCCCTTGGAGCTTGTGCATAGTGACTTGTGTGGTCCTCTTCCATCTACTTCCTTTTCTGGTTTCAAATATTTCTTAACTTTCATTGATGACTACTCCAGATGCACTTGGGTTTACTTCCTAAAACTTAAGAGCAAAGTATTTAACATGTTCTTAGCCTACAAGGCCCTTGTTGAAAAACAATCTGGTCATCAAATTATTAAGTTAAGATCTGACAATGGAGGAGAATATGTTAGCAACAAGTTCACTACTTTTTGCACTGAACAAGGAATCCAACAACAGCACACTATTCCATATACACCACAACGAAATAGTGTAGCTGAACAAAAGAACCGCACTTTAAAAGAAATGGCTAATTGTATGATCCAATCTAAGGGACTAAGTCTTCAATATTGGGCTGAGGCCATACATTATGCAAATTACATAGTTAATCGCACTCCCACTAAAGTTTTACAGGGTATAACATTGGAATAAGCATGGAGTAAAATTAAGCCAAATGCAAGTCACTTTCGTGTGTTTGGTTGTGAAGCATGGGCTCACATTTCGGATGAAAAACGGAAAGCATTGCAGCCTAAAAGTGAAAAATGCATATTTGTTGGATATTCTGAAGATGTAAAAGGTTATAGACTTCTTCAGACACATTCTCATGATATAATCATTAGAAGAGATGTTAAATTTGATGAAAATCTCTTGGCCTGCGAGCCTAACTTGGTGGGTGTGCCATCTTTGGCCTGTGAGCCTGATTCAGCGATTGTGACTTCTTCTTCTTCTTCTTCCATCTTTGTTGACAGGTTTCCAACTCCAGTTTCTGATGATGACAGTGAGGATGAAAATCCACCTCCGCCTACTCATGTTCCTCCAATTGCACTAGCACCAATACTTCCTCAATGGGTTCCTTCAACATGTGAAGCAACTAGTGATCTTTTCGGTGATCCTAGAGATCAACGTCGAACACATTCTTAGTTTCAACGAGCCTCTTCTCTTTTGGCTCAAGTTTCTGGGAATCATGATCCAAAAACTTTTGCAGAAGCTTCAGGAAATCCAGATTAGGATGCAGCTATGAATGAAGAATATTGTTCCTTAATGGTGAACGATACTTGGGATCTTGTTCCTCTTCCAAAAGGAAGAAAACTTGTCAGATGTAAATGGGTCTATAGAAGTAAGTATGCATCAGATGGAAGTGTTGAAATACTTAAGGCAAGGTTAGTTACCAAAGGTTTTTCCCAAGTTGAAGGGATTGACTACAATGAAACCTTTGCCCCTGCAGCAAAAATGAACTCCATCCACCTTGTTCTTTCCCTTCCAACCTTACATAACTGGGAAGTCCATCAAATGGATGTCAATTATGCCTTCTTACATGGTGATTTACATGAGGAAATTTACATGGAACAACCTCTTGGATATGTTCAGAATAACTCTAGCCTTGTTTGTCTGCTTAAGAAATCCTTATATGGCCTTAAGCAAGCTCCTAGATCTTGGTATGCCAAAATGGATAGCTTTCTCCTTGACACAGATTTTTCTAGATGCCATTCTGACCCCAATGTCTATACCAAGAAAGTAGGAAACTATCTAATCATACTTGTTCTTTATGTTAATGATCTTATCCTTACTGGTAGTGACCCTAAACTTATAACCCATGTGAAATCCAGTCTTAAGAAAAATTTTGAAATGTCAGACTTAGGACATTTGCATTATTTTCTTGGTCTCCAAGTCTTACAAACCAAAGAAAAAATCTTTCTTTTCTAGTCTAAGTATGCTTGTGACCATCTTCGTCGCTTCCACATGGAAGATTGTAAACCAACCCCTTCTCCCTTCCAGTCTGGAGTCAAACTTTCTTCCACTTGTACTTCCCCTGAAGTAGATGCCACCTTGTATCGTCAGCTTGTTGGTAGTCTCCTATACTTAACTCATTCCCATCCTGACCTTTCCTTTGTCATTGGTCGTGTTGCCCGTTATATGCAAACTCCTCATGAAAGTCAGTGGAAAGCAGGAAAAAGAATACTTCGATATATTCGAGGTACAATTCAGTTTGGGATTCATTACAGTACAGGGGGGAAACCTTTGTTGGTTGGTTTTACTGATTCAGATTGGGCCGGCGATCCTGATGATCGAAAGTCTACTACAGGTTATGTTTTCAGTCTGGGATCTGGACTTGTCACTTAGGCTTGTAAGAAACAACAAGCTCTTTCTCTTTCTTTAGCAGAAGCAGAATATCGAGCCACAGTTAATGCCAGTAAGGAATCTTTATGGCTTCGACGGATCCTTTCAGAGTTTGGATTTGAGCAGCAGTAGCCTACTCCACTTTGGTGCGACAATCAAAGTGTCATCAAGCTTGCCAAAGATCCAGTTCTACATCAGCGCAGCAAACACATTAATAAGATACACATGCACTTCATTAGAAATATTGTTCATGATAGTGTTATTGAAGTTCTCTATTGCCCTACAGATGATCAAGTTGCAGACATCTTCACCAAGTCTCTTACAAGAGCGAAGTTGTCTAAACTTCGGTCCATGTTAGGAGTTCAGGAATGTGTCCTTAAGGGGGGATAGGCTCTAATGCTTCCTTCCTTATCCTAATAGTGTCACTTTTGTAAATCCTTCAATCCTATCCCAAGTTGTTCTTAAGGGGGGATGTTAGGATATTTAGACACTTAGGAGTTAGTTAAGATCAACTTGTGTAATATATCCGTTAGGTAAAAGTGTGTTTCTTTAGTATGCATTTGTAAATATTCTAATCCGATGGTCACGATATGTTCTAGACATAGAGTGATCCGACAGTTCAACTTCTCTTAGATCATACCTAACATTGATCCATGGCTTAACACCCAATTGGTCTATGATCTCTATTTAAAGAGCATAGAGGGTCCTTGGCTAGTTGATCGATTATGAGAAGCTCATGTAACTTTCTTTATTTTGCATAATAAATTGCTCCAAGTAGCTATTTGGTTGGGGCCATGGATTTTTTCCCTCTCGAGGGTTTTAACCATGTGACAAACATCGGTGTGTTGATCTGTGATCTATTTGTGTGAAGCGGTTGCTGAAGGTGTTCAGTATTTTGGGAGTACCATGTGTACCCGAACAGTTGCAGTACAAATACATCTGTAGTTTCTTTTGTGATAAAAGCTGAGGTTGAGGTGGTGGTTGTACCACCTACGGCTACAACTGCTACACCTCCTGATGATCCTCTCCCTTCACATAGTACGATTCCTATGTTCTTTCTTGGAGTAGGTCATATGCATGAAAATCCTTATCTTCATTCCCAATAGATTATAAAAATATGCAGTATAAGTTTGTTCACTTCGTCACCATCTTCTACATATATCCACAGTATTCATGTCGATGCCCATGTACTTGAAAAATGGAGCACCATGGTACACTTCTGTTGACCTCCTATTTTGACTGTTCAGCACTATATTTTCTAGTTTCAAGTCTCATGAACCAAGTAATAATCAGCTTCATTTAGTGTTATTTTATGCATGGTTATGCCTCTTGAAGATCAACATTGCTAAGTGATTTGGTAAGTGACTTTTTAATTGTTTAGTTATTATTTTGCATTGTTTTTATGTATATAATGGAACTTTTATTTTTCATTTAATAATGGGTCAATTAATAAATCTTTATTTCTTTCATGCAGTGGTCTTTTGGCTATTCAATTCAACGCTTGTCTCGGCACTTGAGGAGTGTATGTCGACTGTTACAGAGATTTGGGGGATTTTATTGCTCGGGATAATATCTTGTTTGATTTCCAATTGCTTCCAGGACGCAGGTGTAGTTATCCAGTGCTGTTCTGAGGATGTCATTTGCTCAAAATGGCATTCCCGTCATTAATTAGGAACTTGATTTCGGGCTCAATTTCTGAGCAATCGGTTGGGAATTATTGAAAACAGTTCGAAACTCACTTCACAAATGGCCCCATTTACCCCTAATCGCGAGCAATTTTCAGAATTTCTGAACGAATGTGGAGAAATCCTTTTCGGAACAGACATGGTTTTTCCAGATTTTGGTGTTGGCCATTTTCTGGGTAGTTGCATGAATTTCTAAATTTTGGGATGGATCTTGTCCATCTATCCATGTATAAATAAATCCTTAGAAGGAGATACATAGGGAAGACTATAAAAATCTGTTTTTATTAATCAATCAAGTATCTATTTCCTCAAAGCTTTGATTTCATACTGGTAGGCGTTGAGGGCAGGGCCCACCTTCAACACCGATCATTTATGTTTAAATGTTGCTTGTACTACTGTAAGTAGAGTGATGTTGCATGCTTTGATACTATTTTTATAATGGAATGTTAATGGTTTTGTTTACTTGTGATTTGGAATGGGATTTATGTTTGCAGAAGACTAGTTGATATCATATGTATTCAGCTTAGCCTGTAGAATCGATTCAGCAGAGTAGTAAGAGTGGATTTGGGTTTTAAACCTCTTTGACTCCCAGCGTGATACTGTTTGTTTGATGACTACAACCCTTGTTCAAAGAATCCGTTCAGAGTTATAGAATTTACAAAAATGTATGATGAATTGGATTATATTCAGTTTGATGTAGAATCGACTTAATGGAGGATTGAAAATAGACTGGGATTTCATATTTCTTTTACTGCCAGCGTTATATTGATTAGTGGATGGCTACAATATTGGTTTAGAATCCTTTTGGCTATCAAGTTTACAAGACTGTAGGGTATTTTCGAATTGTATTGTGTGGATTTTAAAAAGAATTTGCAGTAGCAGAGGATTTAAAGATTTTGGTTTACAAAGTATCTAGGGTTTGCCAAATAGCATTTTGAATTGGTTACATAAGGATTTGAATCATGCTTTTTTCCACTACATGGTGTTGAATGAGCTCGAGGAAAAGAATTATAGTTTGTTAATAGATGCCAGCATTGTTTCCTAGGGTTTGAACACTAATCTCACAGTACATGCAGATGAGAGTGTGTGTGTATTCTCTGAATATTTCCAATAATCTTTTGTGTGCATAGAACATAGGTAGAGTACATTTGACATTAGCAGTAAGTTAAAATTCCTTTTGTTAACTGTTTATGAATGATTTAGGTTAAGAAGAAATAGATTTCATTTCAGTAGTTGTAATAAGTGTTTATATAAATTGTGGCATTAGATTCTTTAGGGTTAATGGTTGAAGTTTTAGATACAATATAAGGTCATTAAAGTTGACTCAGCATATTCATTCTGGAGGTAAGTTTGGAACTAGGTTTTTCCTTTATTAAGTTATTTACTTGTGTGATTGCTTGCTCTAAAGAATAGATCATAATTTTTGTAGCTTAGTATAGATCATTGATTGCTTTAGAAGATTGCTATAGCTTAAGTTTGCGGTAGGTTACATTGAATTTTATAGTATTGTAGACTGTAAGATAGGGATTAGCAAGTTGATTTCCTTTCTTTAGACAGACCTAGTAACTCTTACCATTGATCATTTAATCAAGTAATAGCTTCATCAATTACATTTTGTTTCTTGTCTGTGAGTAGACTAAATTACTGTCAGCATGAGCATTGAAACTACCTTTCCCACACATATGGTGTAGCAGATTGAAGTTTACGTATCCTGGTTGACAATTAATTGAAGGTAAATTAATTAGTGATAATTTTACCCAACATTTTGGCGCCGTTGCCGGGGTGTTTCTCCAAGGTAAGCTGGTATTTTGCTCATTTTCTATGAATTTGTTGGCTGTGAAGTTTAGGTAGATAAGGGTAGATAGGTTTCCTTTACATTACACAACAAGGTGGAGGGGAAACGATAAGACGCAAAGATGAATTCACTACGGGATTCCCATGGTGTAACATCCTGACGCATCCACTTTAGTGGGTTGCCCCAAATCCCTGTTGTTTCCTTCTCGTAAGTGTGTTTTCTTTTTCACATGTTTGATTTATTTTGCTGCAAAAGTGTGTTTACCTTTCCTGTAAGGCGTGTTTACTTTATTGCAATTTAATTTCATGCAAGTGTGTTTTTCTTTTTGCAAGTTTGGGTGTGTTTACTTTCCGCAATTTAATTTCAAGAGTGTTTCATTTTATGCAAGAGCGACGTGTGTTTGATTGGCGTAAATATGTTTTTAGTGGTGGATAGTCTTGATCAGAATCATTTAAAACACATATAAACCAAATAAAAATAAAATATTGGGTGCTGTAAGAGCCCCATACATTGATCCTTGTGCGAGACATGAATAAGACAACTGACAAAAATGGATTCAGAAGTAACCATCAATTGGGGAAAACTTTCTCAAATCCTAGCTGCAGTTGGGAGTTCTTCTTATCAGGTAGAACACATACTGACAGCAGTTAAGAGTTTATCTACCTCTCCTAACATAACAAATGAACCAAAGTCCCAAGAGCCACCAAAATACATTCCTTTCCAAATTGCAGAGGAAATTGACAACTTGGGTGTTACATTCGATGGAAAGCAGCTGAAAATTGAGGAGGTATCAGCAAATCCTCTATGTACTTCTGAAATCAATCAATCAGAAGAAGGGGATCTACATGATATGAGGAAGGAAGGTGAGTACCAAGACTACTTTGAAAGTTGGTTCCAAGAGGCAACTAGACTACAACACCATTTCCTCCTTCAACACCTTTTGTTGCAGAAGCGAGTAAGTCGATTGGTTCTCCATATCCAGGTAATCATTGCAACAGCCTTTTCATATGTGGATAAAGGTATATCTTTAATTTTACTCTGCACTTGGTTACATTGGAAGAATTCATATACTTGAATAGAAATGTTTTCTTTCTTCGTAGGTAGAATAGGAAAATATGTATATAAAAAAAAAAGTTGCATGTTTAGTTTAGAAATTAATGCAACTTAGTTGTTTTTCTTTCTTTTCAATAAAATGATAAGATCTTTAACCAGAATTTATAACTTCTCCCCAATCCATAGTTTCAGAAAATTTATTATAACAGCAGCTCATAGCCTATAGCAAGGAAAAATGCCAGAGGGTAATATGAAATTGTGACTGTTTTTAATAATGGTTCTGTAAACATAAGACCAATTGGTGATGAACAAGCTGCATTTGTGATAAATGGACATCGGTTAAAGGTATATCATAAACCTCTTTCTGAGCAAGAATTCATTCATAACATGAGTTATCAATCTGAACTAGAGCTGGTAGGTGAAGAAATGATTTCTTCATCCCCTACTCTCTCACAGTAACATTCAATGAAATTCTTTTCTGTATATATGTACAGGAGGTTTTTTTTACTAGGTTTCTTTTTGAAGGATGCAGATTTTCTTTTCAGTAAGGATCAAAATGTTTTTGAACACAAAAAGGGAAGTCTTTTTGTTACTATTCCTATTTTCAGCCATTGATTATTCTTACAAAGGACTGTGTTAATTTGGATTAAATTTCTGATTTTCACTGGGTAATTGAAATGCCTGTATCAAGTAAATAGATGTGTGCTGTTAGGTTTTTTAGACTTGTCCTCTTTATTCACCATATGAGTACTTATCCACATGGCATTGCCTTCATCAGTGATTTAAGCTTCCAAAGTGGCTTTTACTTATGAACTTATGGGTTACTAGTGCCATTTGACTTGATTTCACACTAGATGGAACGAGGATATTGTTTTTTTAATAAGTAACAACGATGGGCATTGAGTCATTATTCAGTCAGGCACCATTTTGAAAAAAAGGGTCTCCAGGACTGAGCAGTCTGTTGGTTATTATCTCTTGGCTTCCATAATATCAAATACATATATATATATATATATATCCATTTTTGGTGCAGCCACTTCATGACTTTCACTTCATACAGTTGCAAAGGTTAGTTGTTCATTTGGACAAATCTTTACAGGCATGTATAAATAACACTCTTCCAATTTTGATATCATCCCACTCCTAGATGGTTTTTAGAGCTGCTCCCCCACTCATCTCTGCATAAGAAAATCATAAACTTTATCTTTAAGATGAATTTGGTACAAGGGCCTCTGATAGAAAAAGGGTGTAAGAGGTTAACCCACCGGGATACTGAACAGGTCCGCTGGCAACGGGTACCGACCTGTGGTATAAACAGGAAAACCCATTAGGGTACTGAATAGGCCTGTTGGCAATGGGGCATCTGCCTGGGTAAGAAGCTTCTTAGATGTCACAGTTACCCCACCGGAGTACTGAACGGGCTTGCTGGCAGTGGGTTCTGACTCTGATATCTCTTTTAAAAAGCCTCATCTATACTTGTCCACGTGAACAATGTACCTATGTAAATGTTAAAGAGAGGTCATATATGTGGGTTAAATAAAATTTAAGGAGACTGTTTGTAATAGCCAGTTGATAATCATCTTCAGATGCTCTAAATTCTAGTTACCTGATCCTTGCGAAAACAGGTTTATGCCTGATATTTTCTAAGTCCATGAACATAGCTGTGAACCTCAGTACTGGTTTTTCTTTTCACTGCTCAAACTGTCTTGTGTGAAGCTGAGTCAAGTTGGCCAGTACCCCATTGGCTTCTTTTAGTACTCCTCTCATCTTATGTTTTAAGGCACATGTCCTGGTGGAAAAAGTTCTATATGAATGACGAGAACGAAGTCTGTGCTCATGATTGAAGTTTGGAATATAGGCATAAGATTGATTGTCTATGAATTATAGTTAATTTTTTTTTTGTACTATTAATAAAAATTGGTTTCATGACTCAGCTCAGTTTCTTGTGTGGTCAGGTGAAGCAGCAACCTTGGAATGAGGTAATTGTGCCATGAGATTGTTGGGGTAAAACAAATTTTTAATCCATCTTACTTGCCTCTTTCAACTCATACAAGTGGTATATTTTCAAAGACATTTATTTTCTCTAATATCACTATCATGCTGGCAATGAATTGCTCCCTATAGAATTTCAGGTGAAGACCTTTCCTACTGCTACACAATTGAGCCTGAATTTAGATGAAGCTCAAGAGTAGAGGTTGATGCAATTAAATGAGCTTGATGAAATTAAACAAGATGTTGTCCAACGAACTGATTTAATACAGAATCAAAGGACTAAATGGCATGACAAATTTTTGAAGAAGAATTTTTTTGAAGAAGGTGATTGGTGTCTGTTGTTTGACTCACGGTTCAAACACTTTAAATATGAGGAAGAAACCACTAAATAATGGTAACTGTGCAAGGAGCCTGCTGGATAAAACAAATTTTTCAGGCAGTTATTTAATTTTTCAGGCAGTTATTTGATTTTTCAGGAAGTATTAATTGTCTTTTTAACTCACAAAAGTTGGACATTTTGAAGAAAGACAGTTATTTGCCCTTGCTGATAACATCATCACCTTGCTGGCAATTATTTCCACCCTTGCAAGCATGAAAATGCTTCTGTGTTTGGACCTGAAAATACTAGACTCAGACTGGCAAAAATTCAAGAAGAGAAGCTTGAAAAGTGGATGGCTTGTGTTCCAGGTTACGAGTCTTTTTGGGCATTTTGTTTAGTAAAGAAAGGTTATAGTGGTGTGGTAACATATGTGAAAAAATAATTATCACCTTTGGATGCCAAAGCAGATTACTTGGGTGATTTGGATAGTGATTCAGATATAGATTTGTGCAGAGAAGGATGACTTATGGAAACAGACCATGGTAGCTTTATTTTAATAAATGTTTATGTGCCAAATGAAGGACAGAGTGCAGAAGTGTGCCCTTGGCTATTTTTCAAGCTTCATTTTCTCAAAACATTGAAACACAGATGTGATGATATTTTTAACTCGGGAAAGGAAGTAGTTGTTGTGGGAGATTTTAACATTGCCCATAAAGATATTGACATATACAATGATTGGAGCATACATGATATTTATACCCAAGATGAGATATCATGGATTGACAAAAAAAATTTCCAGAGATTATGTGGATTTGTTTCGGCATTTCCATCCAGATGCAAGAGATGTATTTTCAAATTGGTATTAAAGAAGGAAGCAAGAATACATAATGAGGGACTTAGGTGAGCATGTGCTTATTTGGATACTTAAAAGGCAATGCATAAAGCTGAGCTCTGCAAACTGGTAAATTGAATTTTAAAGGTAGTGTTCAGAATGATGGAGTTATCTTTACTAGTAAAAGCCATGCATCTTTCTAATTTAAAAACTGATGAAATTATGAGGATTTACCTTAACACATTATATTCCATAGAGCTGATAAGCCACCTCTCCTTTGTAAGTAATTCAATGACATATACACCTTGGCAAAATTTTATTTTATGTTATTGATTATTTTATAGTTTTCCATTTTTAATTTTTATGTCATTAATTTACTAACCTTCCAAGCCTATCACTTTCGCCTTCTTGCTCACTTTGAGTTCGGTAAGCTCCTTAACTTTCCATTTTATTTTTGGAAGAGCTGGGGTAAGATGGCTTCACAAGTTAGGAAAAACATAGAGAATCTTACTCATAGTCTATATCATCATGGGCTTCTCAAAATGCTTATTTTAGCTGAGTTGGAGAAGAAGGATCGGGTATGAGATCAATTTATATATGAATTGTCCAATTTCCATCTCAAATCACCCCTGGGTAATGACCCATGTGGGCCTTTTATCCCTGATATTGTTGCCAAAGCGTCCTCTGTCAATGCTTCTAAGCATCAAGCCAGTCATATTTAGGAACCAGCAGTCAAGAGCTGTAAGAAGGCTGGACCATCCCATATTAAGAAGTCTCGGGGGTTTAAAGGGCAGTGTGTAAACTCTCAGTCTGGGGGGGGGAAAGGTCAGTCTGATAATGGAAATTTTTTGGCTTCATCAAATCATAGATTTACCCATAGTATGGCTATTCAAGAGAAGAAGAGGGAATTCAAAGGTAAGGAGCCTGTACATGTTGAATTGTCCTCATCCACTGCTTCTTCTG
Source organism: Pseudotsuga menziesii (assembly GCA_001517045.1). Lineage (NCBI taxonomy): Eukaryota > Viridiplantae > Streptophyta > Pinopsida > Pinales > Pinaceae > Pseudotsuga > Pseudotsuga menziesii. The sequence continues at coordinate 151,345 of LPNX010953232.1, forward strand.
CCCATGGCTCTCATCATCATTCTTCAATACCAAGTCCTGTTAGTGAGCATTTATTGCCAGCATCACCTTCAAAATCTAGTTTAAAATCTGCTAAAGCATCACCTTCCAAATCAGGTCCAAAGTCTGCTAAATCCCATAGGTCGGATGCTTCAGCTCAAGGAATTGATTACTTACGGCAGAGGAATTTTAAGTTGAAAAAGAAATTGCAGGAGTATGTGAGATTGGACCGCTTTATCAAGCAGGAAAATGCAATTTTAAAGGCTAAGGTAGCTTCTTTACAAACTTTAGTTCATGATATTACAGGGTCTAATCACAGTCTCAGGAAACAATTAAAGAAGAAGGATAAACAGTTTGAGAAGTTGATTATTGTACAACAACAAACTGCTCCATCTCCTCCTCAAGTTCAAGTCCTCTTTAATACCTCAGCCTCAGTTTCTAGAGTTTGATCCAAGGCTTGAACATCTAGTATGATTTTCAAATTTTGTTTGTCTGAAATTTTCTTGCATAGGGTCATGCAAGATCTTCAGTCTGGGGGAGATGTTGGCCTCCTATTTTGACTGTTCAGCACTATATTTTCTAGTTTCAAGTCTCATGAACCAAGTAATAATAAGCTTCATTTAGTGTTGTTTTATGCATGGTTATGCCTCTTGAAGATCAACATTACTAAGTGTTTTGGTAAGTGACTTTTTAATTGTTTAGTTATTATTTTGCTTTGTTTTTATGTATATAATGGAACTTTTAGTTTTCATTTAATAATGGGTCAATTAATAAATCTTTATTTCTTTCATGCAGTGGTCTTTTGGCTGTTCAATTCAACGCTTGTCTCGGCACTTGAGGAGTGTATGTCGACTGTTACAGATATTTGGGGGATTTTATTGCTGAGGATAATATCTTGTTTGATTTCCAATCGCTTCCAGGACGTAGGTGCAATTATCCAGTGTTGTTCTGAGGATGTCATTTTCTCAAAATGGCATTCTCGTCATTAATCAGGAACCTAATTTCGGGCTCAATTTCTGAGTAATCGGTTGGGAATTATTGAAAACGGTTTAAAACCCACTTCACAAATGGCCCCATTTACCCCTTTTCTTGGGAAATTTTTAGAATTTATGAACGAATGTGGAGAAATCCTTTCCAGAACAGACATGGTTTTTCCATATTTTGGTGTTGGCCATTTTCTAGGTAGTTGCATGAATTTCTGAATTTTGGGATGGATCTTGTCCATCTATCCATGTATAAATAAATCCTTAGAAGGAGATATATAGGGAATACTATAAAACTCTGTTTTTATTAATCAATCAAGTGTCTATTTCCTCAAAGCTTTGATTTCAGACTGGTAGGCGTTGAGGGCAGGGCCCACCTTCAACATCGATCATTTATGTTTAAATGTTTCTTGTACTGCTGTAAGTAGAGTGATGTTGCATGCTTTGATACTTTTTTTTATAATGGAATGTTAATGGTTTTTATTACTTGTGATTTGGAATGGGATTTATGTTTGAAGAAGACTAGTTGATATCATATGTATTCAGCTTAGCCTGTAGAATCGATTCAGCAGAGTAGTAAGAGTGGATTTGGGTTTTAAACCTATTTGACTCCCAGCATGATACTGTTTGTTTGATGACTACAACCCTTGTTCAAAGAATCCGCTCAGACTTATAGAATTTACAAAACTGTATGATGAATTGGATTATATTCAGTTTGATGTAGAATCGACTTAATGCAGGATTGAAAATAGACTGGGATTTCATATTTCTTTTACTGCCAGTGTTATATTGATTAGTGGATGGCTACAATATTGGTTTAGAATCCTTTTGGCTATCAATTTTACAAGACTGTAGGGTATTTTTGAATTGTATTGTGTGGATTTTAAAAAGAATTTGCAGTAGCAGAGGATTTAAAGATTTTGGTTTACAAAGTATCTAGGGTTTACCAAATAGCATTTTGAATTGGTTACATAAGGATTTGAATCATGCTTTTGTCCACTACATGGTGTTGAATGAGCTCAAGGAAAAGAATTATAGTTTGTTAATAGATGCCATCATTGTTTCCTAGGGTTTGAACACTAATCTCACAGTACATGCAGATGAGAGTGTGTGTGTATTCTCTGAATATTTCCAATAATCTTTTGTGTGCATAGAACATAGGTAGAGTACATCTGACATTAGCAGTAAGTTAAAATTCCTTTTGTTAACTGTTTATGAATGATTTAGGTTAAGAAGAAACAGATTTCATTTCAGTAGTTGTAATAAGTGTTTATATAAATTGTGGCATTAGATTCTTTAGGGTTAATGGTTGAAGTTTTAGATACAATATAAGGTCATTAAGGTTGACTCAGCATATTCATTTTGTAGGTAAGTTTGGAACTAGGGTTTTCCTTTATTAATTTATTTACTTGTGTGATTTCTTGCTCTAAAGAATAGATCATAATTGTTGTAGCTTAGTATAGATCATTGATTGCTTTAGAAGATTGTTGTAGCTTAAGGTTGCGGTAGGTTACATTGAATTTTACAGTATTGTAGACTGTAAGATAGGGATTAGCAAGTTGATTTCCTTTCTTTAGACAGACCTAGTAACTCTTAGCATTGATAATTTAATCAAGTAATAGCTTCACCAATTACATTTTGTTTCTTGTCTGTGAGTAGACTAAATTACTATCAGCATGAGCATTGAAACTACCTTGCCCGCACATATGGTGTAGCAGCTCGAAGTTTACGTATCCTGGTTGACAATTAATTGAAGGTAAATTAATTAGTGATAATTTTACCCAACAAATTCCATAACTCAATGGGTTTGGTGCTCTTAACAACAGGTAGTTTCAGAAATCCAGGAAATTATCCTTGGTATGTTTGTCTACGCAACATCGAGTACACCACCCCTCTTCATGTGCTCTTTTACTTTATTGATATCCTACAACTATAGTGTCAAGTTCACCAGTTGTGTCTGAATCTAGTTCATACCGACTGCATTCTCGCCAACTTATGAAGCTTCCAATTTCATCGCAATCTCCAGAGCCTCGCTCTGTGTTGCAATCTTATGCTGCATCAGCGTTAGTCTGATATGAGATAGTAATGTTGCGATGAACCATTCCTTATGGTAAATTTTGCTCATCTCAAAGATGATTGTTGTCATTAACATATTAAACCTTTGGGAAGAATCCCAAACAATTTCATTTGGATACTGCTTAATTTCCTTCAACTCTATAATGTATTATGCTTCAAATTTCGGTTTTATGAACTCTTCAATTAATCCTTTTATGAATTTAACCAATGTATTCTCTAGATTTCCTGTAGGAACTTGTACAAATTTCATGTACCAGTCTAGTGTGCGACCCTGAAGGGTTGTCACCAATTGGCCCTTCTTGACATCATCATCCATAGTTTGTCTAACAGTCCATACTGCCTCACAGAAGAACGAGTACTTCTTTGGATCCTCAGTCTCATTCCCATGAAATAGATGTAACTTTGCCTCATCTCCCGCCATTCTTGGCCTTCTTCCTAAAGTTGTTGATATTCTACTATTAGAGTGTTGTTGGCACATTGGATACATTGGTGTTGAACTTGTGTTTCTTCCTGATTTCGATGTAGTGCATGGAGGTGTGGGTACGTTGTTTCTAGGGGTTGATCTTACCTATAAATCAGGCATAGCCTCATATTCCTCGTTGTCACTATAGCATCGCTTCGCCCTGTGTGGTATTCCTTCACGGTTTTGTGTTTCGATTGCAATAGGACCTTCCACTATCCTCTGCCTCTTATCTTGTCACAACCTTACTCCTCCTCTCATAACACCACTCTCTTCCTCAACTTCCCTCATAGCTACATCATAACTTGCACCCATCTACCCCATATTATTCCATTCGTCCCCCGTTGTATTCACGGTATCCACAAACCCTGCACACAAGAGTTCTAATACTGAAGGTGCATATTCAATATTCCCTTTTCACAGATGAGTATCTTAATGGACAATTGAAAAGACAAAAGAAACCTACCTCACAATCTGTTGAAAAAATCCCTTTCTAATTCTCTATAGGATTTAGTTGTATCAACCGCAAGCTTGGTGATATATCCATCCAATATATTGTCAAGAAAGACTTCAACATCCTGTGATGCTCTCTTGTCTACCTCCTGCAATTCCTGGATCAATTCTAGGGTCCAGGAAGTTGGCTCACCTCCTTGTAAATTTGTCTTGCGATAGGTCAACTGCTCCAAGCACTCATACAAGATGATTGAGAACTTAGAGAAAAAGTACTCGTGTGGACGTTCATGTATGTATTCTTCCAAAAATCTATCCGCCATTATTCGAGGGTTCTGATTTTATTTCTCAGCAAACTCTCATAGCTTCTGGTCGAACCAGTCTTGAATTTCTGGTGTCTTCGAATGCCACAACATATCCTCCCTTCAGTCACACTAAGGTCCCGACATTAGAACTATTTTGTTGAAACAAACTCAGTTGACAGGGTTTCCCTCTCTCTTGACACCAAAACCACTGCGATCTCCTTGAGCACTGGCCCATATAGGTTTTACCTCATCTGACAACACCTGTAGAGAGGATGAGGTCTCATCTGAGATGCTCGAGGGAGAATTGACGGAACCAAGTTTTTGTAGAATGAAGGAGGACAATGTGCATATACTTATCAACTTAGTGCAACATTATTCAACTGATCTAATCATTCAACTTATGTATTAATAGAACCATATCATTATTCAACAGATAACATTATCATACCAGAACTACAATAAACACATCGATGCACAAATAGATCCAACAGAATAACATCATTTAAAGCAGGGAAACATCACATCATTTACAAATCCATGTCACAGATACACATTGCATTCATAATTGAGTCGCAGAAGACAATAAAAGAGAAAACAGAAAAGGACACAATGATTCTTCTCAACACTACGTCATGCCATATTAACTTCTGCACAAAACCACAGATTCTCCGAAACAGTTCTTCAGTAAACAGATCAACAGATCCCAATTCATGCACAAATCTTACATAATATGCAAAAACTTAGCTCTCAATATCATTCGAAGACTCCTAGTCATCCTTAACAATTGCAACTCTACATCTACTTATAGGCTTGCACCTTTACATTCATGGTCCACTTAGACAACTGCCTAACTACTTCTTAACTGATTCTACAAAAGAATGACCAATATCCACAAAATGTGGTCCAAAACTACAAAATATGACCAAAAATACATTAAAAAAATATAGCTTTGTCTTATGCATCATTTTCTGCTTGTGCAGTATCTTTGACCTTGTGCAGCATCCACGATGTTACGCAACTAACTGAGTCCCAAAACCGCCTGCCAATAGTACCTTTGGGACTTCATTTTCTTTGATTTCATCAACCACTATGTACTCTTTGTTTTCTTTGTCTTCTTTCTTTCCCTACAACTGATCTTTGTACATAACCTTTTCATTTAATACTAAATCTATACTCCTAATTATTTTGTGATTTTCAAATCCCTGAAGTGATAACCAAAATATTAAACCTTGTATCCAATAAAGGTACATTTCTTAGATTTAGCCTAAATTTTTGTTCTATTTTCTTTATCAATATGGACAAACGCTCCACAACCAAAAAGTTCTCAAAAATGAGTAGTTTACCTTTTTACCTATCCATTCCTCTTCTAGAATTCCACCATCCAAAGCACCCGAAGGACCTCTGTTTATTAAGTAAACAATAGTATCTATAGCATCAACACAAAATTGTAAGGGAAACCTTGCATGCAATCCCATACACCTTGCACGCTCCATGATCATCCTATTCATCCTTTCCGACACACCATTTTCTTGTGGTGTTCCTAGGACTGCCTTCTCTCTAGGAATCCCATGGTATGAAAAATAAATATCAAACTCCTTGCTTCACTATTAATGTCCATTATCAGATCCGAGATTCTTCAATATTTTCCCTGTCTCATTCTCAACCAAAGCTTTCCACTTCTTAAAATTATCAAACACATCATATTTCTGTCTAATGCAATAAACCCAAGTTTTCCTAGTTGCATCATCAATAAAAGTAACATAACAATGAGAGACACCAAGAGATTGTACCTGAACCAGTACCCATATATATGTATGCACAAGCTCTAACTTTTCACTATTCTTTTGTTTCCCAAACCTGAGAAATATAACTCTCTTTTGTTTTCCATAAACATTGTTCTCATAGAATTCCAAACTTACCTACTTAAGATCTAGAAGCAATTTCCTTGCAGACAAGCCTATTATTCCACAACATTGCACACCTATGATTCCTATGATGCCACAACATTGCATGCCCTTCTCACTCATGTGGCCAAGCCTATGATTCCACAATGCTGCACCTATTTCTATGGAATCTACAAAGATACAATCATTCAATATTATGAGGATACAAATACAACATACCTATCCTATTTCCTTTTGCTATTAACAGTTCCCCTTTAGTGATCTTCACCCACCTTTTCCCAATAGAGCTTAATATAACCGTCAAGGGAATAAAGCTGCTATAAATTGACCAAGGGAGAATCTATGTTGGACACCTTATAATTTATGTAATTTCGTGTCTAAGGCATCAAATTGAATTTGTCTAAGTTTTTGATCGATAAGTTCTTGAAGAGGTGCACAAACTCCCATAATTTTTAAAATTATATTATTTTTTGTGATCTCTTGGTTTCATTTTCCATGTGGAATTGGAAACCACCCCAAACAATAGGATCCTACATTTACACACCTTCATAAATGCGTTCAATCAATACCCTCATTTTCCCAAATCTACAAGTTATATATATGCTCTTTCCAAAAGAATTGTTTTGCGAGAAGATAAAATATGCGTGATAGTTTTTTTGAATAAATTTGAGAAAGAAATTTATAAATACACCAAGAATTCACATAAATCATGATCAAAATATCTACATTTCAAAGAGTCTCGTAAATAATTTTTACCAAGATTTTTTTTTTATGTGGTTGATTTTACAGAAAACTACACATTTGCTACACCAAAAGAGATCTAAAGTGAATACTATCATTCTCACCAAGTTTCTATATTTGTCCATGTTCTTTACAAACATGCTCAAGACAATATCGACGAAAAATAAAGCATGAATAAAAATCAACATGTGATTGAAGAATATTACTTTTATATTAGTTATGATCATAATGATACACAGTTTGTACAAACATTGTGTTGGCAATGTTTTCTATCAGTCAGTGAAGAAACATAAAGTTGAATTCAATGAACACTGAATATGGTCAAATGGATGTGCATGACAATTTAGATCTTCATGATCATTGTTTTGGTTATGCTGAATTCATAGAACATCAAATGTTAGACATTGTTGCAATTTCTTTGAGACTGGGAATGGAAAAGAAGAGGACGAATGCACAGGCACATGTGTAAAACGAGCACTTCAAAGGTGGAAATGAACAATTATGTTGATAGATTTCAATCAAATGCTTAGGTTGTTGAATGGTATCATTCAAATATAATCCATGAATAGAATCAATAATCAAAATATGTGCATGTGTATGTGCACATATTTTGTTTTTCAAAATTTTATTAATTTTAAATATATATATTTTTTACAAGTCTTAAGTTTGTCTTTAACATGTACACTAACATTAAAAATTGTCCTTCATAAATTATTAGCATAACATATTTTTTGGGCTTAATAAAATCCAAGATATAGATAGATCAATCCCATTTGATGCTATCACCATACATGGGACTAGATAGTTGCACTCAATTAAAACAAAATCCTTCCAAAATGTGTTTGCATTTTTAACTAGAAAGAAATTGTGCTTTTGTCCTATTTGCATACAAAACATTGATTCTACACAAGTTTGTAAAAACATTATGAACAACAACGTTAAATATTGAAAACATACATAAATTAATCCAAAGGGGAAAATTCAACTTGCAATCTTGGAGGAGTTTGAATCAAGAGACATTGAAGTATCAATTTATGGCAATATAATTTATGATACTATTACAGAAGGTAATGTAATATGAATGTCAAATTATTCATATATGTATTGTATTTATACTAAATTACCTGTTATCGAAAATGAATTAAAAAGTGGCCTTAATTACAAGGGATGACTTCACTGTGATTACACCAATAGACAAGAAAGAAAAAGTAAAATATTATTTGATGTGCTGCACTGAAAGGAAGGTGAAGTTATTGGAGGACTATACTGATAAAGGATTTATATATGAGAGAAGATCCATTATATTAAAAGGTTATTTTTTCCAAGAAACCCATCAAAGTGAAAGTTATATTCACTTTCATGACTATGAACTCAACATCATATGCTTCCAATTTAGTTATATGGTATGTGCAACTTACATAAAACTTAATATAAGTTCCATCTAAGAAACAATTGAAAGCTAAAAGGTGGAAAATTTCAAAAGCTGATCATGAATGAATAGTTGAAGATGACATTCCATTGCAATATTTTTAAACAACATTTCAGACTCAACATATTTTGCATTACAAATAATGGATATGTAGTGTTCTATCTTCATTGGATTTGTATTGTAACAACCAAACATTGTGATCTTTGTTGGGATGGTGTATTGATGATTTCTAATGTAGATTGTTGATTGTTGGATTAGTGATTGGCATATCTTGACAGATTTTTTGTTCATACTTTGTTTGGTCGTATTCAATTATGGTATATAATGATGTGTATTTAAGTGTTTACTTGAATATGGATTCCAATAGTTGTGCCATGTCAAGTACTTTGTATTGTGTCAATTTGTCGGCCTAAAATGTCAATTTAGGTCCCCATATGTCTGAAAGGACATTTAAAGGATGAGATAACAATAGTGGATCCTCCACTACTACCCCAAATAATATTTTGAGCTTTAGTTGTCAATAGTCTCATCTTGAACATTTTTGTAAATTCAAACAGTTTGATTTAAAGTATCTATCATTTATCTAAAGGTCTTGTTAAACCACCTTGCAACTATTTCTTCATCCTACATCTGTTTAGCTACCTTGCCACAATGCTATTTGATTTATGATGTACAAGTCATATGAATATCTAATTTTTTATGATTTGACCGATTAATCATGGAATAACACAATCCTTTTAATAATGTTGAATGTCTAAAAATATTTCAAGTTTAGATTGTGACAATTAGACCTATTGAGAATAACTTGTGAAATGAAATTTTTTTATTTTGATAAAAATTGTCATTTATATTTCAATAATTTACTACATAAAATATTATGTTATGATTTGACCTATCTTAATCATGAAAGAGTACAATCTATTCAATAATGTGGAATGTCTAGAGTTTCAATATTGGATTGTAACAGCTAAATCTATTGAAAATAACTTGTGAAATGAAACATTTTGATTTAGATTCAAAATGTCATGATTATTTCATTAATTTACTAGAAAATATATTGTGTTATGGTTTGACCTATCTTAATCGTGAAATACTACCAACATAGATCCATCATAAACTCAGATCTATTAAGTACCAAGAGGGACCCATTTTCTTGAGGTGTAATTTTTTCTTTGTGTAAAAAACATAAGATAAAAAAATTACACCTTAAGAAATTAGATCCATCCATGTCCTTAATAGATTCAAGGATAAGGTAGATCTATGTTGGTTTTAATATTTATTTTATTTTATGAGCCTACATGAATTTTTTAAACTACTATTTTTAATTTAAAAGTTATAAGTCCACATGAATCTTTCTAACTACTTTTAATTTTTGATAAGTTATGAGCCAACATGAATTTTTTATTTACTTTTTATTTTGATAAGTTATGAGTAGACATGAATTTTTTAAATTCCTTTTTAGTTTTGAGAATGTTACATTATGTAACGTAACGTGACAACATCTCCCCCATACTGGGCTAAGAGCACCTCGTTATTCTTGGTGCAACACACATTCTCATAAAAAATACCAATTACACATATGATACATATATGCATTCATACACTTCTCATTATATGATAATTTCATTTATTTAATTTTAGATTTTCAAATACTGAAGTTTTTAAATTGAAAAGAGAAATTTCTTTGAGTTTGGTAGCATTTATCAAATTTTTTAATCTTTTATTATTATTGTGTAATTAATAGTTTTTGTTATGGTGAGCATGAGATGAAAAATGTCAAATATTTTAGTAAATGTTATGTATAATTCAATATATTTTCTCATATTCTTACACTCAAGTTGCATTGACTAACACTCAATATAGGAGCCTTTTAGTATATCCCTATTTAGTATTATTAATCATTTTGGATATAGTGTTGCATGAGTACGTATGTAGGATATTTAGGGTTGCTTTGTTGCATGTATTAACATTGGAATATTTAATATTGATGTTTTTTTTTAAATTATGCTTGGTATGCACTTTTGTTATGTTGGATTGATTGCTTTGTTATTCATACTAGCTTCCAACGTGTGTTATAACCTTTTGGTTCTTTGTTATTCATACTAGCTTCCAACGTGTGTTATAATTCACAATGATGTTATAGATCTATAGAACTTTGTTAGTTTTTTTCATGGAAAATTGTGGATTAACCAAGAATCAATGGTCCAATGATGTTATTTTGGGAATGACAAAAGTAAAGGAAGGATGCTTCTAAATATGTAAATTCGTTTTATGGTTGATTATGTTGCTTTGAATTATTTAAAGAATGGTGCAATGATGTTCTTTTGGAAATGATAAAAGTAAAGGAAGGATGCCTCTAAATGTGTAAATTCATTTTATGGTTATTATGTTTCTTTGAAATATTTAAAGAATGCAAGTATATGCATAAGTATATGCATGCTAATCCATTGGAGGATAAGGGTGCGATAAAGTTAATGGAATTGGATTGAGAAAATAGCCTAAATTTTTTTTAGTGCATAATTATTAAGCACATTAAATAAATTTTGCAATAAAAAATACACCATTGCCATTATCAAGACAAACATGAGTCACTTTAAATGATTTATATTGATATTATCTACAATTTTCACATTTGAAATTACGAGTATGTTGAATTGGAATAATTCAATTATTTTTTATTAGGTAGTTAATAAATGTGTCATATTAAGTTGATTGTGTTACTTTTTCAAATGTGGTTCAAAATCCCTCCCGTGGGGCTCCTACCTACATAGGAAGATATCACATGGGTCCACCCAAAGGGGCCTCACCCCGTTCACTTTAATAACGGCTAACATGATGGGGACATCAAGTGAGGTCCTTACATAGAAATGTATAGCCACCCAAGTATTTGACCTCGAGATCATCTGCTCACAACTTATAACACTCAACTACTTGATCTAGCCCACTAGGCTTATGTTGATTGAGTCATATTTTGGACTATAGTCTTTATTGTACCATGTCTAATTAAAGCGAGGCATAATAAAAATAAAAATATTTCCAACTATTAATGTTTAATCATAGGGGTTTTCCAATTAGATCTTATTGGATTTTTTGAGTTTCTCTTCATTGTGGTCAAGTGATTGTTAATGGTGTTTTTTTTTATAGGATGAGCGCCAAGAAAAAATATGAACTAGAGAGGGTCCTATTGGATGTGGGATAGTCCCTCTCTTTTTTAAGGGTTTTTTGAGAACTAGGGCTCACTAGACCATTATAAGGGCTAGAGTTCTATTGAGGTGACCCTTTGGGCCTTAATTATCATCATATTTATGTATTGTTATATTAAACACACCATAAATGGGTGAATAGATGTTATTTGTATGCTCCGACATGTTTTTTTATTGTTCTTTTTCCTCACATTGCTTGTGGAGTCGGTTGTACTTGAGTTACTGCATATTTGGTGGAACTATTCATACTGTTGGAGAAGACTAGATATTAATTACGTGAAGATTGTCGCTGATTATCTTGGATAAACTGATTATTGAAGATAGAATTCCCAAGTAATATGTGGTCTAGAGTATAAACAACAGTGGTTTTGACATCTGTCAACATTTCCAAAATAAAATTATCTTCGAAGTGCACCTGTTGAGAGGTTTGTTTTCCAAAGGAAGAGGTATACTCCACTAATGCTAAGAGCCAAATATAAAATAATACTGCTCATGACTAACATTGATGTATAACCAAATATTTAAACTGAATAGTGCAATTGATAGAGGTACTTGTTTTAATTGTTTTTTTTTAATATATGAATGACAACTTGAAATGCAATCGACCACCTATTTGGTCTAATTTTGGTTGCAATTTGATACATAATCCGATTGGAGCTTGTTGAATGCATAATGCATAATGCATAATGCTTGAAGTTGTTTTGACTTCATAGATATATTACCAATAGAATGAGCATGGATACTATCAATTAAATGTGTGAGATAATCATTTATCAACATACTTTGTATCCCTTGCACACAAAAAATGAAAAGAAGCAAGATTACTAAATAAAACGGAAAGAAGCAATATTAATAAGTCGACTAAGCGATTCTGCAAAAGATAATCATCACATGGGATCACTATTTCATTGACTAGAAGCTCATTTAACTAGAATCATCTACCACAAGAATCCATTCACCAAGTTTGAACTAACACCTATGTTGTCATCTTGAATACTTCTTTAATCTTTCCAACCAAAAAATGTCCCATGCCCTTTCAATCCCGTCGACATTCTATTAGCAAAAAATGAACAATCTTTTTGGTTGAAAGTTTATTAACTATATTCGATAGTCGAATGGATATTTAAAGGTAGTTGGGAGTAGTTTGAGTTGTGTTGACCAACTTGCCTTTAATCTTCATGTCGACCAATGAGTAAGAGCAAAAAATAAAAAACTGTCAAGTGGACCCTATTGGAATTTGTTGAGTTATGATGGCCCTCTTTCTTGCATCTGGTTAGAAATTTAGTGGAATAAGAAGATGACTCTTCAAACGTAATAGTGGCTAGTTGACCAATGGCTACTATCGACCTATTCCTTTAATAGGTTTTCCTTTTTCGGCAAGTGAATTGAAGGTGGACTTGGAAAAAAATTTGTTTCTTTTTTTAAGCAAACAAGTTGACGAATAAATCATGTTTTATGTGTAAAATGAGTAAAAGTATAAAAATGTGATCGATCTCCATTTGTTCTCAATACATAAATGTGGTCAACGCCAAAAATTAGTCAATAGATACAAATCAGTCAATGAGTTGACATGTGGTCGAAATCGATATGTTTTTTTGTCGACCTCTTTATGTGGTCGATTTTAAGTCAATATAAATTAGTTGTTATGCTTTTGATTGATAAATATTTGTAAGTTTGGGTGGCAATCATTGTAAACTTTTGTTGAAAAAGTGACTCTACTTTGAACTTTTGTAGTCAATAGGGGATGAAACGTGAGTCATTTTCAAGGAAGGCAATCTTCTCCACTTTTTAAATGAAGTTAGTCTCTAGATGACTTGTAATTTGCATTGAGTCAAGTCTGTCGAGTCTAAAGTGTTGGCAAGGGGTTGGGGTAAGTTGCGCAGCACTGCAGATGCTGAGCAAGCTCAGAAGGCACCACGCAAGACAAGGATAGCGTGCAAGGTAGAAGATATATTACTTATGAATATTTTGTGTCACTTTTTGTATTTTTGACCACATTTTTGTGGATATTGGTCATTAGTCAGTTAGGAGTTAGTTAGAAGTGGACCATGAATGTAAAGGCGAAATCCTATAAATAGAAGAAGAATTGTGGATGAATAGATATCAATAGATCCAAAAAGGAGAGATCACAGAGAAGATCAAGTTGTAGACTGTGAAATATCTATTTTGAATTTACGGTTGATTGCGCGAGGTTAATATAATGGGAAGGGGATTGATCTGAATTATTGTCTTGCTATTACCTTTTTCACATTTTCCTACTGTGAAAATCCAATGATGAAGCGACTATGTGACATGGATATCCAATGTAATCTTTACTGCATATGAATGATATTATTTTCGTATATCTATTATGTGACAATATGACGATTCTGCTATGAATAAATGATGTGGTCTATCAACTAGTGATGATTATGTGAATGATTAGACGACTAGTTAGATCTAATATATGGAAAGATGAATTATCGACTCCCATAGTCCTCTTATTTTTTGCGGAAACTTGGTTCCGTCATCCCTCCCTTGAACATATCGGGCGAGACTTCATCCGCTCTGTGAGTGTTACTGGATAGGGTAAAACCTGCCTGGGCCGATGCTTGGGGAGATCACGATGAATTGAGTGTTGACAGAGTGGGACCCCTGTCGATTGGGTTTTGTTGGTTGTGTTTTGAGCCAACAAATGGTTTTAGGATTGGCCTACAGACTAGGGAGAACCAGTAAGCGAGGAAGAAGTATCGACGAGGCCACGAGTAGACGCCCATGACGATCCTATGTGTAAAGATAAGAGTTATAATGATTCTAATGGAGACTCGTCGACAAACACCGATCCAGAAGCATAACGCATCGTCAACAAGAGCAGGACCAAGTGGCGAATGGGGCAGGACTCAGGAAGTAGCACCAGATCAGTGATGGAGGCACAACTACAATGACTCATTAAGGCTATCACTGACTCATTTGATAGAACAACAAAAGAGATGCGATAGTTCACCCAGGAATGTTTTTCTGAGGTACGCACTCAGTTAAATTCAATATATAACGTGGTTTCAAGAAAGGAACTAGAGAGTGTAGCTATGCAGTATTTCGCGTCGATTAACACTGAGCCACGGGCCAGGAACGTTCAGGTTCCCCCAACTACAATCGACACTGGACAAGAAGATGTGAACTCTTGACTATAGCAGCTACAGAGCATCAGAGTGGATATCAACAAGTTGTCCACCCAGACCTTAGTGCATATACAGTAGGTCGCCAACCAAGAGTTGGTCGATCGACAGAAGGGCATCAATGAATAGTACTTGTGGCCGCACAAGGTAGAAGAGATGCTACAGAAAGAAGTTGAGGAATTGTGTCGGGCAAAGGAAACCGTGACAGTAGCCACAACGCAGGAAATAGAGGCTCTCAAGAAGGCCTAGGAAGAGATGAAGACGAAGGTCGCAGAAGAAATAATAGAGCTGAAAAAAGAAACTAACCACCTTGTTATTGAGAAGGTGTAGCTCTGCACTAGTTAGGGGAAGGGAGAAGAGTCCATTACAAATTCCTACTGGTACATACATGAAAGCACAATAGAGCTGGATGAAGTCGCCAAGGCCAAGCGACTTGGAGAAGTCATCGCACAACTCTAGTTGGACAACATCCTGTTGAACGCTATGGTTTACCCCAACACACCACCAGAGCAGGTTGTAGAACGGAAGAGTGCCATCAACAATATAGCAACACATTTAGACGAGATTGAGCAGGAGGCTAAAAATATCACGGGGCAAACGACATAATTTTGGGGAAGTGTCATTAAAGATGAATAGTTAGAGAAACTTACAAAGTAGTTGCAAGAATCCAAGAACCAGTTGGAGATGTTGAAGACAACATTGAGGACAATTCCACCACTTGTGTTAATCACATGGTCCGCAGAGCTGAAGGAGCTACATCAGCGAGTTGGAAAATCATAGGAGCGACAATGAAAACATAGTGACTAGCTCGACGAGTTGCAAGAAATCGAAGCCCAACTGTCGGTAAAATCAGTAGCTGCGCTGCAGGTTGTGTATTATAGAAAAAATGAATTCAATGCCAAGATGGTGGACCACCCATTAAAGCAGGATTTGCTTGCATGTCAAGACCTTGCTGAGAAAATCAAGATATAGGTATTAGAAATTTCTCAGTAGTATGAATAATTCAATATTAAAACCATGTCCACCTGACATGGCTCAAGGATGATCCACAAGACTGATAAGTTGTGCAGCATTGCCGATGTTGTGCAAGCTCAGAAGACACCATGCAAGTCAAGGACAACGCACAAGGCGGAAGATAGACTACTTATGAATATTTTGTGTCACTTTTTGTATTTTTTACCACATTTTTGTGGATATTGGTCATTAGTTAGTTACGAGTTAGTTAGAAGTTATTTAGAAGTGGACCATAAATGTAAAAGTGCAAGCCTATAAATAGAAGAATAATTGTGGATGAATAGATATCAATAGATCCAAAAAGGAGAGATCATAGAGAAGATCAAGTTGTAGACCATGAAATATCTATTTTGAATTCGTAGTTGATTGCGCAAGGTTAATATAATGAGAATGGGATTGATCTGAATTACTGTCTTGCTATTATGTTTTTTCACATTTTCCTATTGTGCAAATCCAATGATGAAGCGACTGTGTGACATAGATCTTCGATGCAGTTTATTAGCTTATGAATGATATTATTTCCGTAGATTTGTTGTGTGATAGTATGAATATTATTTATATTATATGATGCTTCTACTATGAATAAATGATGCGGTCTATCGACTACTGATGATTCTTTAAATTATTAGAAGATTGGTTAGATATGATAGATAGACAGATGAATTATCAATTCCCATAGTCCTCTTCTTTTTTGCACAAACTTAGTTCTGTCATCCCTCCTTTGAACATATCAGGTGAGACTTCATCTGATATGGGGGTGTTGCTGGACAGGGTAAAACCTGTCTGGGCCGATGCTCAGGGAAATCACAACAAGTTGAGTGTCGATAGAGTGGGACCCCTGTCGACTAGGTTTTGATGGTTGAGGTTTGAGCCAACATAAAGAAATCAACCATGACCATAAAAAAAAATGAGTAGGAAACATATTGAAACTTGTAAGCATTTTAAATCCTCACGGTAAAAGAAGACACCGATGACATTAACGTATAATACATCTTACAAATGCACATAAAAGAGCTTAATGATAAATATGTTGTCACAAAGAACACTTGAATTGATTGACCCCTCGGTGTAGAATTGCAAAATATGTTCCTAGGTTGTTACCTCAGAAGCTAAAAGGTAGAGAGCTGGTACAAAAAGTTGAAGAGCTAAAATATTCATGCCTAATTCAAGGGAATTCATCCAAATGAGAATGGGCGAGGCTTTAAACCAAAAGGCCTCCTAGCGATGAGGGTATTCGACCACATTTTTAGAGAGAGGATGAGACTCCTATGTACCACTATTAGATTGAAGAAGGAGGATGAATAGTAGCAAGTCATGGTAGAGCCTTGTATAAATGTGTCTTCCTATCCAGTTAGTGGTTGTATTACCTATGTAGACCGATACGCATGGTTGATGCACAATGAGGACTACTTCGACGGGAATAGAGACCTAGGATGTCGTTGCACACTCTTGTTCTCTTTAAGATGAAGAATATATTTGAGGTGGGAGAGATGTTGAAGGGACCATTCGGATCGTTAAAAGTCATCAATTTTATTTATTGTTATTTTAAACACACCTTAAATTGGTGATTAGTTTGAGTGGATGTAACCTCTCAAACCTTCCATATATTTGTATAAATATATGTTCAACAAGAGTAATAAAGAGGTTGGGTAACCTTCCCCATACTTTTGTCTTGTTTTGTATTTGTATGCTTAATGGTTTCCTTTTCTTGAATGCCATCTGTTCTCGGTAAACCCAACAAGATCTAACATATATGGGTTTTCTCAGTGAACTCAACAAGCTCCAACATAACTAAAATTCCTTGTCATGTCATATTTAATCTAAACTTTGACTATGAACTATGCTAGAGCTTAATGTAACCATCAAGGGCATAGAGATTGTATAAATTGACCACATAGGTTTTATAACCTTTCTTAAATGATTGCTATTCAATTTGATGAATGATATCTAATACAATTCTGTAATTGTGAAGGGAACTCTTTTAGAGAGTTGGGAACTATAATGTGACACTAAAAGACAACCACCATTCCTCGATTCATGTGGTGTTAATGAAAATGAGATTTATGAAAATCATGATGATCTTACTCATTAATACCATTGGGAAGGTGAAGTTCAATTGATGTATATTGGCCATGGTCCATTTGTGAAAATTTGAATAGGACTTGAATTATTAAAGTGATTGTAGTAGATTCATAAGGATATGTATTGAGGTTGATTCTATTTGTAAGTGGGGAGGGCATGTAATATGCCATATTGATTTCCCTAATAAGAAATATTTTTCATGTGAAAATATTATTTTACGTTCACATGAATTTTGCATTTTATCCATAACATCTTCACATGCATTATTCTATAAATATATCAATCGGATAAAACATCATAACATTCTTTCTTATTACTGCATACCAATTAGACATAGCATACATGTACATATGCATTCATACACTTCTCTATAAATGAACATAATTTCATAACATCTACACATTCATTCTTGTATAAACATATAACAATCAAATAATTTATATCATAACATTATTTCTTAGCATTGCATACCAATTACACATATCATACATGTAAGTGCATTCATAATCACATTTCTATATTATACACAATCTCTAGATACATGTCCTTAAATTATTAACCATAAATAACACAATTCATTGAAATAAACCACTTAATAAATCCTTTGGAACTTATAAAATATATACTAGATGTACTAAAGTTTCACTCCCAATGCCATAAGACCATTTGAACATTAAACATTAACATAAACATTATGGCATACTACAAGTTTTACCATTGTCATAAGACAATTTGAACATTAAACATTAAGAATAAACATTACGAAATATTGTAGATTGAGAGTCATCATTTACATAATAGTTGACAAAAAAATGAGTATTATGGAATGAGTCAAATGGTTTAGGTATCATCAAATGTTTTTGGGCCCATGGTATTTAGTGACCATTGGTATTTTTCTAAGGTATTGGTGGAAATGGTATTTGGTGACCCATGGTATTGCATGTAAAGAAGTATTTATAAGGCTTTAAGAGATCCTCCATTGTAAAGTGGGCTGGAGGTGGGTGGTGGCTAGCTCACTTGGCTCGTCTTGCCCAGTTTAGGTAAAGAGAGACAACATATCTATTATGGTGTTTTTTCCCTATTTTGTTGTTTTCCACATGAATATTATGTGTTTATATTTAATGTGTTTCTATGTGGTTTTATGTTCTCTCGTCATTAATTATATGTATGCTCTCTTAAATCCTAAGAGCTAGTATCAAAGCCATGGTTGACATATATTTATGCTCATTGTGTTGTGGTGCACCTAGTTTTTTGTATTAATTGTCGGGTGCATGTTCGATGGTACCTGATTCCCTAGTAACATTTTTTGCGTTCCTAGTTAGAATGTAATTTCCTTGGGTGTTGGAACCACAAGGTATACCTCTTATGCATAGAAAAGAGATTTTACATCAAGTGTGGAATGGACCATTCGATAGGTACGAGGGTGGAAGGTGTACTCGTAGCCTATCTTGATGTGGATCAGAGAGGTTGAGTCTTCGATTGCGGGAGGAAAGTGAGATGGTTTAATATCAGTTGTGGGACCGATATTGGTGAACCATGTATGAGAAGAGAATTCCTAGGGAAATGGTAGTTAGATTGGTTTAGGACACATATAATATCGTAGATGGATTCTTCTTTATATGGATGCCAATGAGAAGGTTGGATGCAGCTGCAAAAATAGCATGGTAGAAAGTGAGCAAGAAGGTGAGCATGGAAAAGAGATGATGAAATAAAAAATGGTGATGGTATAGTCACCATGAAGAAACATGAAAACAATTATGGAGCATTTTGCATGTAAATGGGAATATGGCTGTAAAACCTGGTAAGGCATGCATACCCTTGGTGACTCATCGGTAAAGTTGAGAGTTATACCTATCTGATAGGGGGTGTATGTGAGAATCCCTGGTGAATATTTGAGGGGGTTTGTTGATTAATACAAGTCAATTTTAAATTGGGGATTGTTAGGGTTAACCTTCACTTGGGAATGATTCAAATGGTTTAGGTATCGACACATGTATTTGGGCCCATGGTAATTCGTTACTAGTAGTATTTTTACAACGTATTGGTGGCTAATTGTATTTGGTGACCCATGGTATTGTCCCATGGTATTACATGTAAAGAAGAATTTATAATACTTGAGGAAGATCCATTGTAAAGTGGCCTAGAGTCGAGTGCTAGCTAGCTCACTTATCTTGGATGATCACAATAACTCCACTGTTGTTGCACTTGTTGGACTAAGCTCTGAACCTTGGACCTAAAATAATTCTCATCTTCACCTGCACACTCGAAGGCTAATAGAAATTGAGCAGGAAGTTAGTTTCTCTCTAGTTACTACCTTTGTCAACATGTCTACAGGCTTCTGACTAGTATGTATCTTTTCCAACTTTAACAACTCATCTTCATGAACAAATATTATGAAATGGTACTTGAGTTGTATATGTTTATTCTTAGGATGGAAGGATGAGTTCTTTGTAAGATGAATGGAACTCTGTATATCAATGTACACCTTTATATTCTCCTTCTTCTTACCTATTTCCTCCATGACCCTATGGAACCAAATCATATCTTTACTAGCCTCTGTAGCAACAACATACTCTACTTCCATTTTTGAAACATAATTTTTTTTATCTTGAAATATAACAGATGCAATGTCTAAAATTCGATAGACATGTGTCTGTTATTTGACAAAAACATTTTTTTTTGTCGTTGGTGGGAATTCGTCGGATATTTGACTTCATTTCGAACCTTGTCGACATTTTGATAGAGTATCAACCTAATTTGGAGAATACTGATATCACTATGTCTTCAAATTTGAGACAGCTCTAGTCGTTAGTTTACCAACCCCATTCTGAACCCCATCAAAATGTCAACAACATATCATCTTATATCGAGGAAGTCCTTACATTCATGCTGTGTTGAATGTGCAAAAAGTGATAGTCAAATTTCTGACAACCCATATGAATATGTCGTCGGATGATAGCCGTCGGATCCATGGCATGGTCATCGAAATGTCGACACTCGGAGTTAGATATCCGACGGAATCTAGAATTCAGAACTTCAGCAGCTTCTTGATATTGGAAGGATATCCAACAACAACTGCCACTCCTTTGTTTTCAGAAAACCGATGAGAAACTATAGATTAATAATAATAAAATAACCTAGGGGGTCCATCCATAGCTGGATAAATCAGTGCAATACAAGCAGGACAAATGTTACAATATCTTCGATACTGAGCCACATAAAGCACCTTTAATCATGTCCTAAAGCATGTTGAAGTCCTATTGAAATATATTTCAAAACTAAAATATCACATTTAACTCACAAATCACTGTAATTTCAACAAGATGATTATCAAACCACATATACTCACATGAAACCAAATGATCAAACCCTACAAATAGAGATAGATACACAAGGCATCATAATTTAGAACAAGAATTTGCTTTCAGTGCTAGAGTTAGATCATGTAACAAGTGAAAGTGCAGTAACAAAATTTGAAGTTTTAAACCATTATATAATTCACTTGAGGACAATGATCTAGGAGCTAACACATTTTTTGTAATACAATGTAAATTTTGTTTTTCATATGTTCCTAAGAGAATAAGGGTAGATATGCATTGAACTAAGAAGAAAACATGATGATTTGACTGGTATATTAGTAATGGGGTATTAATAGCTCACAACATCATCAAGCTACTCTAACAACCAAAAAAATACAGGGTGGTTAGGGAAATCCCAGTAAGAATGGTAAGCATGATAGTTTGAATTGGGCAATGACAGTTGTCGAGGATCTGGCATAAAAATTGCAACATATTGCAAATATTATTTATCTTGCATTCCCTATAGATCAAGAATATAAATGTAGTACAGTATGTGCTTTACCTAGTAGATGAACAAACAAGGCATAATAGTCAAGGTGCTTTCATTGTTGGAGTGAGATAAGGTACAAAGCATAGTCCCAACAACAGAAGTTAAAATCAATATCTAGATATGATACCAACGGTAGGCCCAACAACAGAAGTTTAAATCAAGAATATTTAGTTTCTCAAGGACAATAATCTAAAATTTGGCACAAAGTTTGAAAATTCAACATAAAGTGAATGGATAGAAATACAGTACTTAAGAAGGTGCTTTAACTGGTAGATGAACACCCAATGCATGATAACCAAAGGTGATTTTATTTCCAAACTTAAATAAGCTACAAATATCAGTTGAAACAACATAATTTAAATAAAGAGTTCAATAGGGTACCAAGGGGAGGCATAACAGCATAACTTAAAATCAAGAATTTTCAGTTTCTCAAGGACAATCTCCCGAAATCCAGCACAAATCCTGCAAGTTCAACATAGGGTGAATCTTATATATAATGTGTTTACACAGAAGGATAGAAATTAAATACCCAAAAAGACTGCAAATTCTTTTTTTGGTCTTGACTTGAATTTTGGATGGAACTGGACTCCCACAAAATAAGGATGGCCTAGTAATTCCAGTATCTTCCAAAAAAAGCTTCTCACAAATTTCAAACACACCATTGATACATGGGAATACCTGGCCATAATGGTGAAAGAATATTTCTATACTCTTATGCACAAGGATAAACTTTACAAACAATGGACGGTAGTTATGCCAATTAAGAGATCAAAATTTCCAAAAGCTATATCGTTGAGTTGAGGATCAGTGTTGATCTATATTTTAGGGCATGTTTTGCTGGAACTTTGAATTGATTGGAGACTGGTGTTTTCCTATTCAGTGTGCTTTATCTAGGATATGGCAGTGCTTGCATATTTCAGTCTTATTTATTCCTTGGAAATCTGGTGTTATTTATTCTTTTGAAATCATGTGTAAGTCTATTTTTGAGAATGAGACTAGCTTGTTGTTTGTTTTCTGTTCTTTTTGGACGGATGAGATATTCCATCAACCCTTATCTAAGGGTATTATGTTAATCAAGGTGCCCAAGATCTTGATCCCTTAGATTATTCTAATTTTATCTATGTTTTAGTAGCTTTCTAAACGAGGTTATGATGTCAATTATATATACTTTTACACTTTTTTCATTGTTGTTTGTAAGTATTTTATGTCTATATAAGATGTAGTTTAAAAATAAACCCACTAGTTATGGGTATATTTGCATGAGGAAATATAGAAGGTATGAACCCTCATGTCTATCCCATTATTAAAATTTCCAACCCTGGATGACTTATGTCCTTATGTTCTCAAATTAAACAAATCAAATGCAGAGTTAATTTAAACGAAAACTTATTTTTTTAACAAGATATCAATAACACAATAGTTGGAAAAGTAAACAACAGAAACATAAACGAAATATAAAAATAGATAAATTATTTCTCCTTCTAATCACCTTCTCATTCGTTTGACCAAATATTACAAGGGGGCCTTTGCAGTTGGTTTAAACCAACGACTATATGATCAATAAAACCATCCCAAACAAAGGTGTACGACTTGTGTAAGAAGGGGAAGATACAACAATATGGCTTGTTGTTTTTTGCCTTTTTTGGAGAACAAATCTCCCTTCCTTTATCCTCAATGACTGAAACAAACCCTTGAAACAAAAAAAGAGTGTACATCCTGCTAACTGAAGGTGTACAGCCTACACATAAAGGAAAAACAACAACAACAATGTACGTACTATATGTCTTACTTCCACTTCTCCTTCCCGATGTGCTTTGGATACTCTCTTAATGTTTAAACAAAAGAAATTTTGTCATTTAGCTTATTATATATAACTATGATTTCATCTCTATACTAAAACACTGAACATATTGTATATGAAAAAATTAAATATATAATTTTCCATGGGTAACCAAAAGCTGCGAGTGGGGTAAGAAAGATCACATCATTCTGTGTAGTACATAAATAGACTGCACTATGTGTCATCATTCTAATTCATTATATCCTAATTTTGGTATTTTTCATATTGAAATTTAGTGCATAAGTTTCAGGTTTATCTTTATTTGTATGCTAGACATAAAGTTGCTTTAAGAAATGTGGAGTTTATACCTTGAAATATTATTACCATTAATTTAAAAGGGATAAGTCGTAATTTATCAAACATCTAAAAGGTAAATGTATACACTTCATTCCCAACACATGTTAATGTTCCATGATTTTACTATACAGAGGTATGAAGCTCGAAGAAATCTAGAAGATATGGATGGAGGATCAGATACAACTAGTAGAAAGAACTTGATGAATCTCTAGAGTGAAACTTTTTCTATGGTTGACATGCAAAACTACAAATGTTTACCATATTCAGAAATGCTTATACAAGCAACACCTAACCATATTGTAATATTATCATTTATTCGATTCACCCTTAGTAGTAAAGGGACATGCCAAATTTTTTAAACATCATATATAGCGAGAATGTTCCTAGCTTGAAACAGTACAACAAAATCAAGTCCTAAGTATCCAATGACATTCATAGGATTTAAAGATATTGCAATGATCCCTTATGAAATGTACAAGTATCACTTAATGGAACATGGAAAAACTATGATAACTTTTTCTTAGTATTCTCTTCCAAGGCCTTTCCAAAACAATAGTTAACATTCTGTTCCGAACCCATCCAAATAAATTGGGCTTAAAATTCAGTACAAATAAAATAGAAGAATTATATCTTAGCACTGTGACAAGATAGAATACTAGTTGTCAAACCCAATCCTCAAATTTATCGGACACTGTGTTGTGTTGGCTTGGTTTTCTATAGTGAACAAAATTCAAAAATAGTACACCATATTTAATATTGCACTAACAAGAAATAGCTTTGTTTCTATGGACCCTTTTTCATGCATGAAAAAAATCATTTACAAGTTTGCAAAATGGGAAAAAATGAAATAATTTTTTCTTATATAATCGACATCTAGATAAAATTGTTCGTTACCTACTCACCACCAACACCTAAAATAGGTACAAGGCTCACATGGACTAGACAAAATTTTCCTGGGCCTGCAAAATCCATAAGTGCATAGTGCAGTTAGTCTGATAATGAATTTTGCATGAAAAGATAATTTTCTCTAGTGGTATAAATCCCTTAAGACTCAAAAGAAGGGCATGTGTCAAAGGAAACACATCAACATGATAGCAAGGATGATGCAAAGAATCAATAAATGGCATTTATTTGATGTCCCTTGAACCCAAGGTGCATATTGTTTTTGCATATGCCATAAGCTTTATGGGGTATAATAAGTACCTATACTAAAGAAAAATAAACATAGGCCCTGATAAGTAGATGTAGCGTAACATTTATAGGAAGGAAGAAGGAACAACTTCAACCATAATATGACAGTGGGAATAACAAGCAGTAAAGGTAGAAGAAACTAAAAATACTACAACCAAACATACAAAGTTTTCCTTACACATTGTTCCCCCCAAATCAATGACACATACATTAGCAGGTCCTTCACTTCCATTCACATAAATAAGAGAAACATGTTCAATCCACTCCTGAATGAGATCTATGATAAGTGGAACCACCTATATTACACAATAAATGAATTGAATGCACATAAAAAACTTGCAGAAACTATATTTTTATTGATTCTAGAATAGATCTTGTTGTATCTCAGATAAGCACACAAAATGATCTAACACAACTTGTTTTTTAAACGGTTAGGTCAAGATGGGTTAAAATGAAACTCCACAATTATGCACTAGAAACCTAGAATATTGACAAGATAGTAGCAGCCAATACCTTATTGAACCAAGCACATATATTGAGGAGGATAATGGGAGCTTACTAAACACATTGGTACATATCAAAGTAGCATTGGGTATATGAGAGGGCATTGGACACACAATTAGAGAAGTTACTTAACCAAGGGAACTTGGACACCAAGACACCATGGAAGATGGAGTGTAGGACTAACACCCTATTGGAGACCAAACCTTCTTGGAGGAGGGTAATTTATCCCAAGATATTTACTTGGAGTGAATCTCACTTTTAGCGTTGGACAAAATTCTAGTTTGACATGCACATCCTTTGATTGTAGAGTGCTCCATGTTGGTTACTTGTAGGGAAACTTGTCCTTATTTTATGTTAGTGTCCCTCACATACTTGCATATATAAGGGAGGATAAATATCTCATATGCATTCATCATTTGTACCCTTCATGGTACCTATCTTGGAGAATTAGGGTTCATGCGAAAACCTTAGGAGAAGACAAGGGATGATAAACGTCTTAGATGTTCTTGGAGATCTTGCTCATTTGTGATGTTAGGATTTTTATTGTGATGACTAAGGTTTGTGTTATACATGTAAACCCTAGAGAAGAATACACCATTGTCGATGATGGTTATTATGTCTCTTGTTGTAACACTAAGGTTTCTACCCTAGTAGAAGACATGGAGAGTAGATTTAACATATTGTATGTTTTTTGGATCTTTATTTTTATGGTATGTAAGGCTAGGAAAATATCATAGAGTTCTTGTATTCTTGATGCTACATGGAAGTCTTGATGCTTATGATGATGTGAGAGTGGAAGAATTAGGGTTTGAGGATTCAAACCCTAGGATAAGAAAGTATACTTGGAGTCCAACACCAAATTTTTATTTCCACATACGTATATGATTTAACATGGCTAGGGTGTGAAAACCCGAAGGAAGACAACCATGGTAATGTGGAGAGTTTGTGTGACACAATATTGTTGTTGAAGCTAAGCAGTACTTGTTAATGTTGGTTCTTTCTAGTTGGAGATATTTGGTGGTGGCTAGGGTTTTCATGATTTCCCTAGCGAGGGCTTCAGAGAGGTTGACAAATTGTACCATCTTTGTGAAAAGGTTGTGGCATGTACATGTACTTAATTATGAAAAACTCATATATGAAGTTTTCATCTATCCAATACCAATGTAATTGCATATTTGATTTTCATCTTTCATTGTCTTCTTGATTAAGTAATTTTAAAAACTTACTGTCCATGCTAATTTGACATATTGAGGGTTGAAATTGTTGAGTGATTTAACAAACACCTTAAAGATAACAAGGCATACTTAATATTGTAAATATAGAACAATTAAAGTGATTTCAAATATGGTTTCGATTTAGAACTACCTCCTATGGGTACAAAGGCATTTGTTAAAACTACCTCCTTGTCCTAGGAAAACATGCCCATGTCAATTCATTCTTCATTCTCCAAAATGTGAATCTTTCTAATGCAAGTAATTTCCATTTTGTATGTTTTTTTCTTTACTATTTTGGCTAGAAAATATCACTATGACATCACATTTTCCTTGTAAAACATTTCATGAATATCATCCAAAAAATGCCATCACAACCTTGTGTGTAAGAAATGACCTTAAATTGCCATAAAATAATAGAATACTTCATGGAGGTTGGTGATGGACCCAAGAAAATATATTGAGGAGGAGAATGGGAGCTTACTGATCACATTGGTACATATCAGAGTAGCATTGGGTATACGATAGGGCATTGGACACACAATTAGAGAAACAACTTAGAGAAGGGAATTGGACACCAAGACACCATGGAAGACTGAGTGTAGGAGTAACACCCTATTGGAGACCAAACCATATTGGAGGAGGGTAATTGATCCCACAATATTGACTTGGAGGGAATCTCACTTTCAGGGTTGGAAAAAACCCTAGTTTGACATGCACAACCTTGGATTGTAGAGTGCTCCATGTGGGTTCTCCATGTTGGTTACTTGTAGGGAAACATGTTCTTATTTTATGTTATCCTCCCTCACCTACTTGCATATAATGGAGGAGAAATATCTCATATTCATTTATCATTTGTACCCTTCATGGAACTTGTCTTGGAGACTTAGGGTTCATGTGGAAACCTTAGGAGAAGACAAGGGTTGAAATCATAGTTCTCTCCTCTAACAAAAAAGACTCCCAAGAAAAAACCTAGCTACATTCTAAGAAAAGAAGTCCATTCCATATCCCTAACATAATGGAAAAATGGGATATTACAATTGAAGGCTTAAACCAGAAACTAATACAGGCCAACTTAAGAATAGACACTGCACTAAAAGATGTTAGGCAAGTAAGGTCATCTATGGAAGAAATGGAGAAACAAATGAAGAAGTTTGAACTCTATTGCTAGGACCAGAAGTATGCATTGAACCGGGATGAACTTGGTATTACAAGTTCCCAGGGGTATAGTTTAAATAAACATGGATTCACAATGAAATTCTATGAACAAAAAGCTATAACATATGATGCAATGGTAAAACCCTTCCTTCATACTATACCAGAGTCAAGAGTTGCAGTGATATAGTTATGCAAGACTATTGTAACATTAATACAAGAACAATGTGATGGTAAAGGAATGGAAGGGTTTGGCTAATTAATAAAAACCTTCAAAATTTCTATCTATTGCTGCCTTTCACACACCTAGGTCACGTGGCAAAAATCTTCAAGCCACTCG
This sequence comes from Pseudotsuga menziesii, assembly GCA_001517045.1. NCBI lineage: Eukaryota > Viridiplantae > Streptophyta > Pinopsida > Pinales > Pinaceae > Pseudotsuga > Pseudotsuga menziesii. The sequence continues at coordinate 179,531 of LPNX010953232.1, forward strand.
GTGTGTCCTTGGGGGCAAGTCTCGATTCAAGGCTGTCACCTTGTTCTTGACTCCTCCGTTTAGGCTCAACTCCTAACGAAGC